>CM037854.1:100291182-100443361 GCA_021234595.1 Delia radicum
AAATAAAAAAAAAATCAAATAAAATAACTTAAAGTTTACGATATATATACAAAGAACACAATCAGTTTAAGTTAAGTTTGTACCGTTGCTACTTATTTAGCTTAGAGAATAATATTCCACAAATGTATTATTAATAATAACTCATAATAAAAAGGGTTGAAAACATGCGCCATTGAATTTATGATTCGTACACTATTAAACAAAGATTATCTTATGAATTTTAAGGGGCCTTTAGAATACCAGAAAAAAATATTATAAGCCTACATTAACATATATGCTTAAATTGATTGCTTTTTTTACTGCTAACTTTTCAAATAGCAACGTAGCTTTAAAATATTAATAGTTAAATCCATAAAAATAAAATATTGGCATTATCTACCAATATTTTATTTTTTTTTTTTGATTTAACGATTAATATTTTAAAGCTACGTTGCTATTAAACCTGAGATGTATTAAGGAATTAACTATATTTAAAAGACAATGCAAAGAACAGTATTTAAACAATTATACAAAATATAAACAAATAGTTTATAGAAAAATTATTTTATTCTCTTTCTATCGCAAAAAGAATTTTTTAATAAAAACAAGTACATTTTTTTAAATTTTGCATTCACCAATTTTTTTCTTTATACGCTCCACGATCATCGCTTACACATGAAACATCATCAAAAATATTTTAGAGGTGAAAAACGTTTTTGGATGTAAAAAGTAATTGTATGGTAAAAGCATTTTTGGAGTGAAAAGCTATTTTCGTAGTGAAAAAAATGTTTGTGTTAAACAAAACTTTTTTACTTTTTAATGTATTGTCAATTTTTCTTTAAAGAATCACAAATTTTTTTTTACGAGTTTCAGCAAATAAATTAACTAATGTATAATTTTTCTACAACTTTTCTTAGTTTTTTCAGCCTACTTTTATTCAGGACAAATTTTATTAATTTTAAGCAACGAGTTTTAATTTTTAATCAACAAAATGTTAGAAAAACCTTTTCTGAATTCGCATTTTTTTTTTTTTTGGAAAAATCAGCTCGATGATTATCAGCAAAAGATTTGCTGACATTAGCAATTTTTTTGCAAGCACCCTCCTGACTAAAATTTTGCTGACTCAGCAATATTTTTTGCTGACTTTACTGACTTTTTTTAAGTGAAGATTTATTTTATAAAAAATATGTTTTTAAGATACTTTACATTGACATTTTTTCTAAATAAAAATAAAATCGGAAAGACTTTGAACAAAAAAATAGTATTTTCAAAATACTAGTTACAAACATTACAAGAACACATTATTCAAATCGGTCCAGCCGTTCAGAGATGATGCACTTACCAACGAACATCATTTAATTTTTATTAATATAGTTAAATAGAAGATATGACTATATGTAAACATCTGTATTGGAGTTATAAAATATTTAATGATCAATAGATAGATGTTAATTTTTATTTTATAAATTTAAAAGAAAAATAATAAATTAAAAAAAACTCTCTTAAAAATCAATATTAATGGGTACAACATGTTGTGTGAGTGATATTTAATTCAAATTATTACTTATACGTCATGTAGCCCAAGCGGATATAAAAAACTTATAAGACTAACGTAAAGATATCACAAATATAAGTTTCTTAAGACAAAGTATCAGTTTTTTTTTTAAATAATATTAATCGAAAAATATTTGACGCTACTTAATGTAAGACGGAATTTCCTATAATTTTCCTTTCCTATGTAAAGTTTGTTTCATATTTATTTATTATAAATTGTCAACCGTAACAAAAAAATAGTACTGGCAAACCACTGCTCTTTTTACCAGTAGTACATTTATTTATTTTTTTTTATTTTATTATATTTCGCACATTTAATATGACGAACAAGACTAAGACCGAACTGTATTTAGCTATTTAAATTTAAGCTTAATTGGATTCAGATTAAAACTAAAGATCTCTGAAACATTTAAAATTTGTTTTAAATGTTTTTTATTAAAAAACTTTTTAAATAAAATGGTATCAAATTATATATAATTTGATCATATTTGATAGACCCAGTTTTCGGATCAAACTATATGAGATTAGATCCTATGAGATACCATGTCATATGTATTTCTCAGATCAGATGAGATATGATGTTTATTTATGTGTGATAATATATATAATCATATAATATATAATATTATATCGGAACTTGTTTTCGTCGGGTAAGTATTCAAGCTATTTTTGACTTAATTAGCAAAAAATTGTGTTAAAAACAAATTAAGTTTAACTTCTTTCATTTTATTTTCTAGCTCGTGTTTGTCTGGCAAAATCCAGAAAAAAAAAAAATTTTTAATCTTTTCTGGAATAATTTTAAGTCATAAAAGCCTTTAAAAAGAAACATAAAAACAAATGTAGCACAAAATTTGCCAGCGTTTATTTGTATTATTTTTTTTAAAATAAAAACTGATAAAATGATTCTGAATTCATAGAACAGTAAGTTAATGTGGTTTGTTTTTTTAAATGGACTGCAAATTAAGTCAAAACTGAAATTTCTTCTATAAGGTACTGTTTTTTCTCATATTTACAGTAGAAGTTCTATGAATTTAATAAAAACTCGGTGAATACAATACAAAATTATAAATGATATGTCTATTTATTTGGATTCTACACTCAGGGAAATTCTGCTTTAAAAAAATGTAGTTGTTTGGGCTGTAACACAGTTTCTTTATTTTTAACGTAAATGTCAGTCATTTGTAGAACAAATTAAATTTTTTACTAACCTTGTAGTTCATATAAAAAAACAACTTACATCAAATGACTGTTTTTTGATTTTACATTAATTTTTTACAGTTGCTTTTTGTTATTTAAAAAAATAAAAAAAATTAAATGTTTGTCTATTTTTACTACAATTTTTAGTCATTTTTTAAACATTAAAAAACAAATGACAATGTTAGTTGAATTTACTGAAATGTAAGTCGTCCTTTCTTTAAATGAAATTTCATTTGTTTTCAACTACATTTGCAGTGGTCTTTACCTACATAGTATTCTAAGTGTACGACCCAAAATTAAGCTTACGAGCCCCGGGATTTTGTGTGTCATCTAAAATTTTTAACTTCAGTAACTCTTATACTAGATACTAGTACGAAAAAATAGGTACAAGGTCATAGAAAAGTGTTGACTTTCACAACAATACCTTTTTCAAATTCGCAGCTTCAAAAATTCCACTTAAAAAACACAATTGTCAACGTGTGGTGTATTTTTTAATTCTTATTTTCCGCTTGAATTTTTAAAAAATTTAAATTCGCACTTTATTTGTGAAATAAATATACTCTGTTATGCTCAATATATAAAAATTGCAATTGTAATTTCTCAGAACAGCTTTCTGTGAAAAAATACATAAATTTACATATACATAAATGTACAATAATTTTGAAACTTTTTTTTTCTAGTGCGCAGACAAAAGAAATATTTTAATGAATTTTAATGCTTATGTCCAAGACAATAACTGCAACCAAAAAAATATCACAGTATATGCAAGCAACAAAAAAGCTTTAAATATTAAAATTAAATCCTTTCAAATTCATTGCTAATTAAAACCGACAAAAAAATGTTAAATGCCTTCGAAAAAGGCCGAAGTCATACAAATGCTAAATATATATATACAGTAGGAACACGATTATAACGAACTCATTGGGACCGGGACCATTTTGTTCGTTATAAGCCAAGTTCGCTGTAAGCGTGGTAAAATTTTTTAAAAAATTAATAAAATGACAAGTTTTTGTCTTAAATTCTTCATTTTTTTAATTTTTGTTTGTAATATCAAAAAAATTTTTCCATTAAATTACGTTCCATACACACAGAACAAAATATTTCCTAATATTTTTCAATTTAATTGATTTGTTTAACATTTTAAAAGCTATTAATTAAAAGTTAATTAAATCAATTAAATAATTGCTCAAATTCGCCACTTTCTTGATATTTTTTATCGCTTAAAAACATTTGATATAAAAAAATAACACCAACAAAATTTTTATTGATTTTGGTAATATTTATGCTTGTAGTTGTTTTTTATAAACGCTTTTGTATTAGTTATAAATACATATTGCAAATTTCATTTAAAAAATATTTTTAAAAATTCTTATTTGCTTTATTAGTTTTTAAAGTTAAATAATTTGATTCCAGTAGTTTAAATATGAATATTTATTTATTCTAGTACATTACCATTCAATTGATAATATAATTTTTAAGGTAAATTTTACTCAATAAAATGTAGCCATTGTTTTAAACAGAATCATCAATATTATAACTGATGCTTTGGAGAAAAAAAAAATTACTGTTCTGCAGTATTTCTCGATATACAATAAGCTTTTGATAGAGTTTGGCATGAGGGGCTTCTCTACAAAATCAAAAAATGTCTGCCTGCACCTTATTATCTATTTTATAAATGTTATTTATCTGATAGACATTTTTATGTAAAAATCAAGGAGAAATGTTCCCAACTCTATTTTATATACTATTCACACAGCAGATATGCCAACACTTGAAAATGTTATGGTTGCTACATACGCTGGTGACACTACAAAATGAACTTAACGAACTTGATTACTGGTTAAATAAATGGAATATTAAAGTCAATTGTGATAAATCACAACACACTACTTTTACACTTAGAAAAAAAAAAAGATTGTCCTCCAGTTTCCATAAATGGTGATACAATTCCAAAAAGTAAAAGGTGAAATATCTAGGTATGGTTCTTGACAGGTGTCTTACTTGGAAACATAACATTAAGAGTGAATTTGATCAACTAAAAATTAAGACAAAAAGACTTTATTGGCTTATAGACCCAAATTCTCAACTAAATTTAAACAACAAGTTAAGAATTTTCAAAATCAATCTTAAACCAGTGTGTTCTAATGGTATACAACTGTGGGGTACTGCCAGTAGATCAATTATTGATATACTTGAAAGATATCAATCCAAAACACTAAGGCTGATAGCTAATGCACCATGGTATATAACAAACATTTCCATTAGAAATCATATTAATCCAGTGGCTATTAGACAGCACCAATGAAACAAGAAGATTGAAACGTTTTCATATATTAGATCTTTCATTTAGAAACTAATCAAACTTTTCTTTTATAAATCCTTGTCAATTTACTTTGTCTATTAAACATAATTTAAATATATATTATTACATTATTTTATGTATCTCAGTTGGAGTTACATAGCCCTGTGATGTACCATAAATTTAACAAAAATACAACAAATTGCTTATTATCTCCGGATAGATTGTAAATAAAGAATAATTAATAATAATAATAATAATAATAATAATAATAATAATAATAATAATAATAATAATAATAATAATAATAATAATAATAAAAAAAAAAAAAATCCAAAAAATATTTTTGCATAATTCCTACGTTCTAATAGAAAGAAAAAACTATTTAATTTATGTGAGCAATCTAAATAAAAATATTAACTAAATAAGAATTGTAATCATTTAAATCAATTTTATAGAATTTAAGCTATAAAAAACATTTGATATGACAACAACACCCTTGCAAGTCCTTTTGGTAAGGTATACGATAATACGATATTGATACAATCAATTGATTTTTAATCAAATTTATATACATAGTTAACATAAAGGTATGCAATATAGGGCAAATTTTTAATCCAGTCAATTGATATTTAATCAAATGTGTATACAATTGTACACACAGGGAAAAGATCAGATGGAGTTCGTTCGATATTACATTATTTAAGTTGGTAAACAAATATTTTAGCTGTGTGTGCATACAAATGTTAATCAGGACCAGTTATTTTGTCTAGTGCAAGTTTAAAAATTAGCTTAA
Source organism: Delia radicum (assembly GCA_021234595.1). Lineage (NCBI taxonomy): Eukaryota > Metazoa > Arthropoda > Insecta > Diptera > Anthomyiidae > Delia > Delia radicum. The sequence continues at coordinate 100,297,008 of CM037854.1, forward strand.
CAAACTAACTTTCTTTGTGACAGACAATTGGTTGATTTCCCTAATTATACAATTTTAAATATGGTTAGAAAAAGTCTATGCAACCATATAAAAAAAAATCTTCAGTAAACACAGCTATTTTATTATAATCATAACCCTTGCTCGCAATTGTCGTAACTATCATACCATGTTCTGAACAAAATAATTGTTATTTGCTATTTATGTCAAATTAAGTATTTGAAAATAACAAATAGAAAATTGAAACAAAAAAACTGATAGTAATGCTATAAACACATAGACGACTGCAGCTACACGACTACAGCCTGTCAAAAATAAAATACACACGTTTATATGAAAACGATTATTTTGGCACCAACACAGCTACACGGCTACCCGACTACTTTTGCCGCTGTAGTCAACTTAGGATAATTTCTATTTTTGTTGGCTACAAAACAAAAATAGTGTTGACAATAAAACAAAATATGTAACAAATTAGTGCTTTAAAATATTTTATATTGTTAAACTCAAAAAACGTAGCAACATTAAATGCTATAATTGCATTAATATTCAAGAGGGGTTAGATACATTTATTTTTACGTTATAATAATGTATTATAAATAAGTAATTGTTTTTTTAAGTCAACTTCATATACGTGTCTACAACCATGCATGTTGTTCTATTTTAATAAAGCAAAAAAGAGATGTAATTGGCACTACTGAAAAAAAATTCATTTGTATAAAACACAGCTGTTTACTATGTTGCTGTCGTTTCCAAAATAATAAGTAGCTGACCACACGGCGACGATTGAAGTTAACGGCATTTGTAGTCGTGTAGCTCTGTAGCCTGCTGTGGTCTATGTGTTTACAGCATAACACATAGAAGTGCAAAAATTTTAAATTCTTAGAAAATACGTAAAAAATATTAAAAAAACACCATTTGTATAGTAGTAAAAACAAGAAGGAGATGCTGATGTGGTAATCTTAAATTTTGTGTACATATAAACGAAAATTATTGTAGTTGCTCGTTTTTCTTTCAGAATTTTAAACATGTTTGTAAGACGGAGGATGACTAAAATGCGCAACAATATTCTTCTTAAATTACAAAAACGGGTGCTTCAAATATGGCGTATAATTGGAGAAAACTAACATGTTAATAGCAACTACCTAGCAACGTTATTACTCTATCACGCGCAGTTGCGAAAAAGATGTTTTATAATTTTTAAGTAGAGCCGACGGTCCAGACCGGTATCCCGGGTTTCCCGGTCGTCGGTCTACCCGGTTACACCGAAAGACCGGGTAGAACAAAAAGCCGAAAACCAAGTCTACTCGTTAAACTGATCAGCGCGATTAAAACAAAGTATTTTTTGCATAAAAACTTATGATTTTTTAACACAAAAATAATTTTATTAAAAAAAGTAGCTTTTTTAAAAAAAGTACCTCTTTCAAAAATAAAGTACTCTTTTTTTTAAAAAAAAAAAGTATCTTGCTTTAAAAAAGGTAATTTTTTGAAAAAGAATTTTTTTTATAAATGATATTTTTATAAAAATGGTATTGATGTAAAAAAATATACTTTTTTGTAAAGAAATACTTGTTTTGAAAAAGGGTACATATAGTAAAGATACTTGTTTTTGAGAAAAATACTTTTATTTGTACTTTTGTTTATGAAAAAGATACTTTTATGAAAGGGATAGTTTTTTGAAATGGGTAGTTTTTTGGAAAGGGATTTTTTTTTTATCAAAAAGATACTTTTTTGAGAAAGGATATTTTTTGTGGAAAAAAGATACTTTTTTGAATAAGGAGTACTTTTTTGTGAAAAAGACACTTTTTTGAGAAAATACTTTTTGCGTTTAATAATGGTATGTTTTTATTCAAAACATAATTTGTTCTAATCGCGCTAACCGGTTCTTGCAAGTGGACTATTCTACTCTTTATTTATATATTATTTATATTGACTGTAATATTTATTTTAATAAATAAAAATAAAAAAATTTATAAATTCAGTTGTGACCACATGTGTTTTTTTTTTTTTTTAAATCCGTAGGCATAATTAAATAGTCAGTACTCATAGCCAAATTTTAATGACTTCAATTGAATTTCTAAGTAACATAAATATTAGTAAATGTAACTATCAAAATTCGGTTGGCAAAAAATTCGGTTGCAGCAATTGGTTCTCTTTTCTGTGTGTAATAAAAATCCTAACCAAATGTGTATTTAAATGTAATTAAAAATCATTCAATAAAAGAACTATCTATTTTTAATTGAATGAGGACTTTTCGTTGTTGTCGGAATTTCAGCAATAAGAGTAATTGAATCGGCTGTTTTCGTTATTGAAATGAGTTTTCATTTATTTTTTTTTTTTTTTTGTAAAGTTTTTAATTCTTTTTAGTAAAGTTTCAAGTAAAAAGTATAAGTTTTTAAAAATTTCAGCACATTTTTCATAAAAAAATTTGATTTTTTAAATATGTTAGTTACAAACAAGCGTAAAAATTTGTATAAAAATTCGTAAAAGGGTCCAAAAATTTTGTTAGTTGTATAAAAAGTTCGCTATAAACGGTGTTCGTTATAACCGTATTATTTTGTAGTAAATATGCTTTGGGACAAGAAAAATCGTTCGTAAAAATATGTCGTCATAACCGGTGTTCGTTATAAGCGGACTCAAATGTACTTCAAACAAAATGTTTTGCGCGTCCACGGAACACAATATTAAAAATTTGTGGGGAAAACTTTAAAACTGTCCAACGATATTTACACTACGCTTTATTGTCATATTTTTTATTATTTATTAATAGATATAATTATTTTTACATTTGTGTGCACATTAACAATGCATTATAATACGTTTCTATATTTGGCATAATATTATTGTTGTAAGCCATATTGGCAGATTTCTAGTAATTTTATTCAGTATAATTCATTTACTTTTACTATTTATTATGTAACAGTTGAATTTTTAATTTTAATTTTCTCATACAAGTACAAGAAGAATGATTGATTGCATTAATTTATTATTAGATTTCTATATTTAAAAAATGGCTAAGTATTTATATAAGGAGGAAAAGTTTGAGCCATTTAGTATACAAGCGAGTATAACTTCACTTTTACTAAGCTATTTTTTTTTACCTAAACATTGTAGTCTAAACTCTTTCTTTTCGCTAATTTTGTTGCTGATTTGTTGCAGATTGTATCTAATATTATGGTCCTCTTCAGTATAATCTTTCTGTATGTTTGACCATTATGCTTCCCCTTGACAGCAACAATATTGCTTTGACTATTCTAAGTTGAACACAAGAGTTTGTAAAATTATAAAAAATTTTTTTAATCGACCTTTCTTAGTATTTTTATTTAAAATTTTTATTAGAAGTTTTCCTAATCAGGCTTTCAATGTCATGATTATTAGATTATTTAATTTTTCAATCCGAAGTTTCGTTGGGATTATTCCAACATCTTCAGGGATTTTATTTTATTGAATATGTAATCTTTTCTTGTCAAGTTTACATTTAAATTTCTTTAATAAAATTTGTAAAATATGAAGAAACAGTACGACATTAAACACAATATTATAATTAAAAATAAATGCAAAAATAAATAAAATAAAATATCACAAATTGGGACTTTTCTTAATGTATCACAATTTTCGTTTAACAATCATACGAGTTTAGAATACGTTTAGTACATCAGTACACACACAGAAAATAAAAAAATACTTTGCTGAATATGAAATTTTGTATCGCTTACAAAATTTTCTTAAGGCATTCTTACAATCAACGATTTTGTAATACAGCCAAAATTATTCTGCAATTCTTGAATAATTGGTAAAACTAACCAATACTGAATTTAAAAAAAAAAATGTGGTAATGATCGGTAGAACCAACTGTATCAAAATATAGAAATTATTTTTGGAAACTAACAATATGAAGAATCAACATATTTTCAATTTAAAATTCTTAATAAAATGTCAATAAAAAGCAAAAATAATTACAACAATTCAATCAGCAAGAAAAAAGATATTGTTCACGTTAGTTCATCTAATGACAATAAATATGATTTAAATTTTCTAACAAAAATATTTGTCTACTTGTTTATAGTAGTATAAGAAAGTTTGCAGTTTTCAACGACTTGACTTGATCATGGCAGTTTATCTTTTTTGATTTTTTTTGATACTTTTAACCTTATTCATTATGTACTAATTGTTTATTTTTATATACAAAAATTTAAGAAAACAGTGTTTTATTTAACTCTAAATTAATAATATAAAAAATTCGGTCGAGAGTTCTGAATATGCTTTTGTAGTATATTAGACATAACTTCAAATGCCTAGAGCCGAATAATGTGATAATACGAGGGCAGATCAATAATTCCGTGACTTTTTGAATGAAACACAGTTTTTTTTGCAAAATAAAAAAATTATTTTTTAACATAATCTCCCTTTAGCTCAATACACTTAGTGCAACGTTTCTCCAATTTTTGTATCCCTACCAAAAAATATGATTTTTCGAGGGTCAATAAAATGGGCATTTGTTTGATCAATAATTTCACCGTTGGAGCTAAATCTCTTTCCACCGAGCCATTTGTTTAGGTTTGGAAATAGAAAATAGTCACTTGGGGCTAAATCCGGAGAACATGGCGGATTTAGCCCCAAGTGACTATTTTCCCAATTCATAGAAGTTTGCCATTTTTTTTTTTTTTTTTTTTTTTTTTAAAAGAGGGGCAACACTCAGGAAATACTTCCTATATTTAGTGTGTTGCTTTCTTTGGAAAGGGATAGTATAGAGATGAAAGGTGGGGAAAGATGAAGGGCTTCAGACATGGCAACACTGTAATTGCGCGAGATGATAAGTCTTAGAACAGTTGTTACTCGCCACCTGATGGAGAGTTGGCGAACTTACTGAAGCTTTTTGGTTCATAGCCCTGATTCATTGTTTTACTTCGGTGGGGTTAATTGCTATGGGAACACCGAAGGTGGACATTGCGATACGTATGAGGGATAGAAAAAACTCATACATATTAATTTGATGTTGCCGGCACCGGGGATCGAACCCGGGACCTTCTGTGTAAAAGTCCAACGCGCTAACCATTACACCACAACGCCCACAATTTTTTTCGTGGCCATATGGGGTCGTTTTTTTAGATCCTCGATAAATCGGTCCATTAAGTTGGCATAATATTCGCCGTTTATTGCTTTTCCCTTTTGAAGGTAATCGATGTGGATTATCCCGCGTGCATCCCAAAAAACTGTTGCCATTCTTCGGATCAAATTCACACGGAGAAACCCATTCTGTAGGTTGCTGCTTGGTCTTCGGAGTGTTGTAATGGATCCATATTTCATCCACAGTTACAAAACGTAGCAAAATCTCATTCGAAAAGCGGTTCAACAACTCCAAACAATCCTTTGAATTTGTCACACGATTATGTTTATGGTCAATTGAGAGCAAACGCGGCACCCATCTTGCAGACAGCTTTCTTAAACCAAACTGATCATTTAAAATCGAAACCACACTGCCATATGAAATGCTTATGGCATCAACAATCTCACGCACTTTTACTCTTCCATCGGCCAACACCATTTCGTGGATTTTTCGACATTTTCGGGTGTATTAACCTCAATTGGCCGTCCATAACGTTCAGCGTCATTTGTACTTGTGCGACCACAAGGAAAGTCAGTAAACCACTTTTTGAACATTGAAACCGATAGTACATAGTCCCCATAGTATTTATCAAGCTTTTGCTTGGCTTTATGGACGGTTTTTTTTTCGCAAAAAATAATGTTTAATGAGCACTCGAAATTCACATTTTTCCATTTTTAAAAAAATCCACGAGGTTGTATGTTTTAACTAGCTGTTAAACGCAAAGTAAATGATGGAACTTGCTCAACATTTTACAGTAGTCTATTAAGAGGTTTTAATTGATGGGAGCAGTGTTGCATTTCATATAACTATGAGGGAAGTTCGAAAAGTCACGCATTTATTAACCAGCCCTCGTACGAGTAACTAGTGGGAAATGGGTTGAAGATATAAAAAATCATTCGCCTAACAACAAATTTCATTCCGAATACTCATTCCGGTATTAAAAACTACCAATCTGTGATAACAAATTATTTTCAATACTAACTGACAAATCAAATGTAAAAAAAAAATGTATATTTTTTTCTAAAAAAAAAGGAAAACTAATATAAATATCTAAATCTGCAAAGGAAAATGCTGAAACATCAAGAAGAAGTATGAAAAGAAATGATTTAGGTAAGTACATTTATAAATATAAGTAACATTTCAACTTTCTGTCAAAAATGATTTGTTATAACACCGCAAATTCACATTTAATTATAAAATTTGTTATGTCGTCTGAAACACTAAATTAACATAAAGTTTAAAAAGAAACGGTTTTTCGCAATTAAAAAAATTAAAATTTTCGATTAATTTCGCCTTTTTTATATGGCATATTTATAAGGTCTTGAAGTCATTGTTTTTCCCATAAAAATGCCTTGTCTATTGTTTAGATATATCTTCTATTTCCTGAGATATCGTCCGTTAAAATTTATTAATATTATGTGTTTGATACCATATTACATTTGAAACTGTTATAGACGAAATATCAGAGAATAGAAGAGATATCTGAACAATTTAAAAAAGCATGGGAAAAAGTATAACTACAAGATTCTCTGTAAAGTATATGCAAAATGGTTTGAAAAAATGTATTTATTTCAAACAACCCTATGGGGAATGAGGAGTCAGTTGTCCTAAAAGTGACTGGTTAAAGAAGGATGTTATGTTCGGCGTTCACGGCCGAACGTTTAAATAATTACACCGTTAGTTTTATGTTTTGTTCTTCACGAACTCTTTATTAATAATATGTTATCTCTATTTATCAATATATTTAAGGTAATGCTTAAACTAAAAGAATTTGAGGGTAAGCGAAAATACATAATGATTAGACAGCAAAATATGTAATGTGACCCGACACTTAAAATGTATCGTTCATTGGCATTAAGTAATTGAACCAAAAGTAGGTCAGTCATTGACTGTAATATTATTGTTATTATTTACTTTAAAATATTATTGTTATTAGTCATTGGTATTTTCACCATAAGGACTTATCACAGGAGTGGTATAATTTAATACTGAAGTGGGTTAAGGTTAGGTGTCAATTGTCCTAAAATTTTCAATCCTGTGACTGGTAAAGGGAGGACATACCACTTAAACAGAATGCTTATTAACAAGAAAAAGCCAGTTGGCCAGAATTTTACCCATTGGAAGCTGTTTAGTTTTCGTTTATTTATATCCTGTGGCATGCCACTATGTGGTTTAAAGCAGTACAAATCACCCCCTCCTATGACAAGCCAATGTTAAAGTTGCCAGTTGTTTACATAGGGTAGGGTTTAGCAGAGGACCGGTATCTGGCACGAAGGGACCGATCCTGTGGCACACGCAGAACCGGACCCATTCCCCATAGGGAAGGTATGACAGATGTTAAACCTTCATTTTGAAGACAATTGGTAGTCCTTTCAGACGACACAAAACATTTTATAAATGAAGGCGAATTCGGCATTTATATCGTCTCGAATATGGCGAAAAATTAGGTTTTTCAAACTTTAGGCTAAGATATGTCCAAAGCCTGATAGGCAAATTCTGAGCTCAGATTCGAATTCAGCGCAGCACAAACCTCTAAAAAAATATATTCTAGTCCCAGGGTTTCGACTTTTTTCAAAATTTGTCGGGCTATGTTAGCTGTGTCAATTCAGATTATGTTAATTATTTTTATATTTTACCTGCATGATGTGGCACACATTGTAACAATTCAGCCAAAGTTTTTTTTTTAACAATAGATAATACAAATTTTAAATGCCAGTTAAGTGATCAGACTACAGTTTTTTTTGCAAAACTATTTCTTCACTTAGAATACTATGTAGGTAAAGACCACTGCAAATATAGTTGAAAACAAATGAAATTTCACTTAAAGAAAGGACGACTTACATTTCATTAAAATCAACTAACTCTGTCGTTTGTAGTTTAATGTTCAAAAATGATTAACAATTGTAGCAAAAATGAACCACATGGTAGTAAAAAATTAACAAACTTTTATTTATTTTATTTTTTTAAATAACAAAAAACAACTGCAAAAAATGAATGTAAAATCATAAAACAGTCATTTGATGTGGGTTGTTTTTTTAAATGAACTACAATGTTAGTAAAAATTTTAATTTGTTCTACAAATGACATTAACATTAAAAATAAAGAAACTGTATTACAACCCAAACAACTACATATTTTTAAAGCAGAAGTTCCCTGAGTGTATGCCTTAGTCCCCGGATCTTGATCTCTGTAACATTTTGTAGGCATGTGTTGCATAAGCAAGTGTTGCATTTTTAAAGAACGGGTACGAAAAAGTGTCGTTTCTGCCGACGGAGAAACGACACTTATATAAGAGCTTGAACGCGTTAAGTTCCGAATATAAGAGCTTGAATGCGTTAAGTTCATAGGATACCTCCAAACAATTACCAAATTCGTGCATACCTTCATTATAATGAACTCTCGTTGCTACTCCACACACGTTAAAGACATTTTAATCATTTTTATGTTTTTAACAATACTCGATTTTTTAGCTTAAAAAAATGTGTCTAACGATGAGAGTGAAAACAGTAAAACTATCTTTTAAAATCGTCCTCCTACTCGTTAATACAAATTATTTTTTTTAAATATTATACAACTTATTCTCTCTTCAAAAAATATATTTCAAAATATTTGCTACTTGTACAAATTTCAGAATTTTTAAATGCAAGGTCCTTTTGAGCAAAAATTACAAAAATTACTTTTTTTATCAAATATTTTTGTAAAGAAAATAAGTATTGCAGTTATATGTATATGAGATTGGCAATTTTTTGTATGAAGAAAAGCTTTTTTTTCGAAAATTTCAATTTATTGTTCAGATTATTGCAGTATAAGGTCTAAAAGTTATTTGGTGCAAATTTGAGAAAAATCGGATAACTTTAACCCGTGGCGAACCGTTTTCAAGGTTAATTTTAATTGCTTTTTCATATATCAGAGGTTTTGTGCGCATGTCGTCAAGGGTTAATTAATCTAATTTAGAATACAAAATCAAAATATTAATATTAATTAATGAAAATCAAAAGTCCTTCAAGAATCACATGTATAAAACTTTTCGGAGATATTTGTAGGTAAATTTCAAGTAATTATACTCAAATAAAAAGTAGTTTTGACGACTTTGCTAACGCAGAAATTAAAAAAAATAGACAATTTTTAACAAATTCTAGAATGAAGCAAAAAACTCCAATCAAGTCGCAATATCTCGAAAACGTTTAGTGCGATTTGAAATTTAAATATTCGTGCTTAGCATGCCAAAAGTAATTAATTAATAATGATGTATCTCAAGACATAATTTTTTTTTTTAATAGTTATCATATAATTAAAAATTATATACTATTACCCAGCGAAAACAGACCAGTGCCTCTGGTGGGAATCGAACCCACGACCCCCACTCTGATAAGCCAGCACGCTACCAACTAGCCTACCGGGGCGCACAAGACATCATTTTATTAAAGCACTTTAAGAACAATTTGTTCGCAGGGCGTTCAGACTTAGGCGACGTCAATTACATTTTATAATCATTCACTTATGAAATTTTTGTATAATCATAATAATTTCATACCTGCACTCACACCTGGGGGGTTAAACTCTTCCTTGGAAAATTTTTAATTTTGTCAATACTAGACATGGAACATAATACCAATATTTGTGTATTTAATTACAGGCCACTTACATTTTTATGTCTAATTACATGTAATTGTGTGTAATTGTGTAATTACTCTGTAATTATCTAGTACAGTATGCTAGTACTAGTACAGTATGCTAGTACTAGTACAGTATGCTAGTGCTAGTACAGAATGCTAGTACTAGTACATTATGCTATTACTAGTACAGTAGGCTAGTACTAGTACAGTATGCTAGTACTAGTACATTATGCTATTACTAGTACAGTAGGCTAGTACTAGTACAGTATGCTAGTACTAGAACAGTATGCTAGTACTAGTACTGTATGCTAGTACTAGTACAGTATGCTAGTACTTGTACAGTATACTAGTACAGTATGCTAGTACTAGTACATTATGCTAGTACAGTATGCTAGTACTAGTACAGTATGCTAGTACTAGTACAGTATGCTAGTACTAGTACAGTATGCTAGTACTAGTACAGTATGCTAGTACATAAACAAGATAATAAAGGAACGATGTGCAGCTGTTCCGAACCTCCTACCCTAGAAATAGGAAGGAGGATGTAGGAACTGGCGGAAAAACCCCCCGTCCTGATGAAATGCTTACGCGGTTCCGGGGTGGTGTTGGTAGAGTTATCGTGGGGCCACTAGTTGATAGCGCGCTATCACTACGTTCAAAAAAAAAAAAATTATGCTAGTACAGTATGCTAGTACTAGTACAGTATGCTAGTACTAGTACAGTATGCTAGTACTAGTTCAGTTTGCTAGTACAGTATGCTAGTACTAGTACAGTAGAATTCGAGTTAAGCAATTTAATGGACAATTTTTGGTTTAAAGTGTGTTAATTTCTACTTTATTTTTGTAAATTTTCTTGTTTTCGTTTTGACTTTTTAAATAAAATTACAAACAAATCGAAATTTTTCTTCTGCTTGTTTAGGCAAATGAAGTGGCAAGCGCGAAATCGCTTTTTTTGGCCCACCTGTATAACACTTTTAAAAATGTGCACAATGCGAAACTTGTACCTTAAAGTCGACCTAAATTCAAAAACTCTCTAAAACCATATAGAAATGTTAGAGAATAAAGTAAGATCGAAGCAAATTTTTATTTAGATTTAGATTTAAATTTATTTTAATTTTGTTCATTTAAAGCCGCTTAAGGGGTTAACATATGTAATGCTAACTTTTTTAATTGCGGTAAACAAACGATATATTTCTTTGTGTGAAATATATTGAGAAACTGTCCAAAATAGACAAGAACAATTAAGATAATGCGTAAACCATTTAAAAAAGACTTAAACTTGAAAAAGAAATAAGAAAGTATATTAAAAGTTTAACTTACGGAACATTATGAAAATTTAGTTATTCACATTTTTGTTTTATTTATTATATTTATTAAGGGCTTTACTAGCTTTAGAAATCAATAAAAATGACAATCTTTAAGGAATAATAAAACAATAATAATAGTATAGTATTATTCGAAAAATTATATCTTCGAATTCCAACTACAATGGCAACCGTGGGAACTATTTCATTGTAGACCCTTTTTTAAAGGCAAAATCAAGTGCCATCGTGAAATTTAATTGTTTTTCATACACGAATAAATTCTTAAGTCCCTAACATTACTGGATTTTAAAATTTTTGATTTGCATAAAAATGCTACGAGGGTAAACTCTTAAATTAAAAAAACACCCTAAGAAATCATGGTTTTTATTTTTCAAAAAACTACTACAAAACAAAAAACAAAACGATTGAAATCTGTCCACCATTTAAGGCTGCTCAGTCGCACCCGATTTCAAATATCTTGGTCTGAGAAAAAAACATTTAAATCTTGCGCATGCAAAATATAGGACAAGGAGTTTGTTTAGCAAACTGTAACTTTTTTATATCTACGTTTTTTTCTCCAAAATTTTCAATATCATATAGAAAAAAGTTCAAACAATTGAAATATGGAAAAAAAAAATTGAAAAAAAAAATCTGAAGCTAGTAAACAATTATTTGTATTGAAACTACGAATAAAATTCTTATCAACTTGGAAAACTCATTGAAACTTGTTTGACGAATAAAAACGTTTACATATATTCATGCATTATTTTATATAAATATATATCGTTAGCTAAACGTGCAAAGGTCGTAAGTCCATTTTTTTAAATTTTACAGGACAGACAAAAAACTTTTCAGTTTCTTTCCTTTAAAGATTATTGAAATCTTTAAATACAGTTACGTGTTTATTGTTCTTGCTCTTTAATTGAAGCAGAAAATATATGAAAAAATAATTTCTCGAGCAACTACAGCAATTTTTGTGGACTTACGACTTTTTCTGTTTTCAATTGTAAACTTTTTTGTGGACTTACGACTTTTTCTGTGTGTGTGTTTTTTTATATTGTTTTAATAAAAAATATTATTACAAATAATACAATTTTTCATTGTTTTTAAAATAGTAAACAAATAATAACTAACATAAATATTAATTACACAGTCTTATTTCATTGCTGTTTAACAAAAAATTCTACAAATTCAAGATCAGAACACTTATTAAGGTAGATAGGAAGATATAAAATTATTCATGAGGTAAATCGTCATAAAATTTATGGTGACTCTTTTTTAAAGTTGACTTTAAAAATTGCAAATCTTGATATTTTCTGTTTGTTATTTTTCTTCTATTCTGGTGAAGTTGTTGCAAGTTGGACCAATCCATTGCCATATATTTTTATTTAGTTTTTGGGGGAGATTTTGCCACTTGTTTGGAAATCTTATTTTATAATTTATTTGACCATTTGGGATATATTGGATGCCACGAATATCTGTCACTTTATAATCGCCTTTAACTTGGCCAGGGCGAATATTTTTGTAATATTGAACATCACAAAATTTTTTAAAAAATGAGTGTTCCAAATACATAACGTCGTATGGTTCAAGATTTTTTCGTGCTCCTTTAACTATTTCAATGTACTCACTGGGGACATCTATATTTCTTTTTCTTTATGGCACGTTCAATTGTGGAATGAACACTGTCTGCTTCCATTTGTGTGTGGCCAACTTCTATAATCTTTTGCTCAATGACAATATTACGCTTGACAGTTACATTAAGTAAGGCATTACTCATGACAGTGTTCCGATTTTGATAATTACAACCATCACTATAAAAAATTATTTTAACAGGGTTTTTATTTTCATTAACAATTTTTTTTTCAATAAAATAAGCCCATATACTAGCGAATTCTTCGGCATTTACACCACCTTCAGCTTCATTCCATATGAAACAATAAGCTTTTCGGGTTTTAAGATTAAAAAATACCAAATTATGAACTTGCAACTTTGCGCGGTAGTATAAACTGCTGACATTAAACTTTGGAGCCATTAAGACTGTTTGAAGATCCACGGTAAAGACATGTGTTTCTTCGTTTTTCTCTTTTTGCTTCTCTGTTCTAGCCTCTTCTTTTTTCTCTTGGTGGAGTGTGTACTCTTCATAAGACAGGTCAACGACTGAATAACGAGCACATATTTCGCATTGGTCTTTTTTAGGCTCGAATATTCCACAATTTCGTTGATGAAATATTTTATTAAACACTGTTATTGAAAAGTGGCTGTACGTTTTTGTTTTTACACCAATTATTCACGTAAAAGTCGCAAAGTTCTTTTTTTGATCGCCATTCTGGTAAAAGGTATTTGTTTTTGCGTAACAGCGCGGCAGTAATGTGACTCTATTAAAGGTAGCGCATCAAAAAATTCATGAAGACATTGCTTTTTATCAGTTAGTTTATTTTGAGCAGTAGTTTTTGAAATAGGTTTTGAAACTATGGTCTTCTTGATCCAATTAAGCACTGTTTTTTTTCCAATATCCAACGTATTTAAGAAGAACTTTTTGCACACTCTAATATTTTTGAATTAAAATCTAAGATTATATTTATATGTTAGGCATCTGTCGGATTTCCTATAGTCTTTTCTGTTTCGTGGTCTAGTAATTTGATATGCGTCAACCAAACTATTTACATAAATTTTTTTTTGATTCCATTCTAATTGCCAAAATTCGGAAAATATTTTCTTTCTGTTGTCGTCATTGATCTCTGAACATTTCATGGCTCCATTTTCTTTGCAACAGCATCTTTCTTTAATTTTCCGGGACTCTTTTATCTTTTTATAATTCCAACCAGAACACTCTTTTTGCTTTCCAAAATAACGTTGACCACTTTCTCTGCACTTTTTATTTTTAGACGCAAACCAACCAGAATTTTGCACTTGAACTCTCTTCTTGCGTTCATTCGACTTAGTGGGTAAATTATCTGAATTATCGGAATCGCTGTGAAATCCATAAGGAACCAGGCTTATAACTCCATGGTCTGATTGAAATTCATAATCGTCAATGTTTCCGCTTTCACATGATAGGGGCACGTTATTGTTATTAGAAAAGACATCGTAATCTTTAAATAAAATTATTAGTAGAATATAATTTTTTCACAAAAATATTATGTTATAAGTGCATTACCTTTGTCTTTCGTCAAACTTTGGAAACTAATAATTTTCCACAATTTTTTATTTACCGCATTAAAATAAATTGCAACGCACACTTAATTGAAAATAAATTGCAAGGCACACTAAATTGAAAAAATTGCAAACAGTAAGTGATAGTTTTATAATCGTTTCTGTTTTTTGTTAAAGATCTATCAGGCTTTAAACAGACAACTATACGAACAGAAAATCGATGTGTCAGACGGACATCGCTAAGTCCTTTAATTTGATGAGACTAAAAAAGAGTAGTATATTTTTAAGTGTGTCTGACCATTTGATCTCAATATCATTCAATAAAATACTTTGACTGACATTTTCAATATGTAATTTTTTAATGGAATTACGACCTTTTCTTTTGTTACATTTGGACTTACGACTTTTGCACATCACTGCAAAACAACAACTAAGAATGACATATCTAAAATTTTTTCTTTTGTAAATAATGTACTTCAACCTGTTAAACATTTCTGCATCAAAATCTCAATTTCGAAAAAATATGGACTTACGACCTTTGCACGTTTAGCTAACGATATGTTATTGCTTGCTATTAAATGTGAATACATATGTTTATGTATGTCTATACATAGACATATTTTCCTCTAAATTTTTAAATACGATGCTACCTATAATTACATATGATTACATATCGACCCATATATAAAATCGTGAATGATATATATAATTATGTACGAATACATATATAATTTTATATAACACAAATCAAAATTATATTAATTATACGTGTAGTGTAATATCCAAATTATTTCATTTTGCATAACACGATATCCTTGACCTATTCATAGTTACATAGCGTTCCATACCAGAGAAAGGTAGATCTTCTATGGGATAGAAATATATATTGCTGCAGTCTATATATTAGACTGTCCCGAATTAAAAATTTGCGAATTTCGTCATGTACTACAATGAGAGGTATTACTAAGCTGCTTATGGATAAAAACCAAAATTTTAAAAAGACTAATAATTTTATCACATATTGTTTTGTATTTAGTTTCTACGTACCACACTGTTTCCAAACACCAACAAAACAAAAACAAATCGTTGGCTTGCCTGCAAGTAGTGATATATGTTATTTAAGTGTGTTTTTCAGGAGAGCTAAAAAGAAAGATTTATATTATCCTTTTACTACATTGTTTTGACTATCATATGCCTTAATGATTCACTACCTTATTTAGTAATATAATACATTAAAATAAATCTGGATTTAGTCTCTTTTACGGTAGCGTGAAATAACACCCAAATGAAATAAGTCCCATTGAAATAACTCCCAATGAAATAAGTCCCAAAAAAATTGAAATGACTACCAATTTTAATAAATGAAATACCTTTCAAAGAAAAAATGAAATAACCCCCAACATTTGGGAGTTATTTCGTAGTAATAAAATAACTCCCAAAAAGGAATAAAACAACTCCCAATGAAAAAAGTCCCAAAAAAAAAAAATGAAATAATTCCCAATTCAAAAACATTGAATTCTGCATTTATAGTAATTAAATGTGCTAAAGTCTTCCTCTAGCTTCCGAACTTTTTAAATAAATTTGATTTTCGCCTTTTACGTATAACACTTTACTATTTCTTCTTTAGCCACTCATTATTTCAAATTCAAGATTTGCCATTATTTTTAATCACTTTAATACCGATCTTTACTTACCAAAATTCTAGCAAGAACTGCATTCTTTTTGGTAAAATAACTCATTGTGTTGCTATTATTTACTTTACGACAATTTTAAGAACCGTTACAAATGCATAAAATTTACCAAAATGTAATTTTAATAGAAATGAAATAACTCCCAACAAAAATGAAATAACTCCCAACGATAAAATCACATTTAGAAATGAAAATGAAATAAGTCCCAACAAAAGTGAAATAACTGCCAATGCCCAAAAGGAGTAAAATAACTCCCAACAAAACCTGGTTGGGTAATTATTTCATTTAGGAGTTATTTCATAACGAAATTAATTTTCTAACAGAAGATTCTGAAATAAGTCCTATCGCATTGGGAGTTATTTCATAGTGAAATAAATCCCAATTTATATGGAAAGTTTTTGGGAGGTATTTAATTTTTTTTTTGAGTCATTTCATGTGGAGTCATTCACGGTACCCTCTTTTACAGAGTGGTGCGCTAAATGGTACAATAAAAAAATCAAAATAACACATAGCACTACTTGCAGGCTAGCCGAGGAAATGGTAATAATTATGTATGTTCTGGATCAATCGAGAAAAACATTTCACAAGATTTTAAGAGGGGTTTCCAAACACCAACAGAACAAATCATCGGCTTGCCTGCAAGTAGTGCTACACTCAGGGAACTTCTGCTTTAAAAATATGTAGTTGTTTGGATTGTAATACAGTTTCTTTATTTTTATTGTAAATGTCAGTCGTTTGTAGAACAAATTTAGCTTTCAAATAACTAAATGAATTACACATTTCAAAAACAAGCCACACATGACTATTTTATGATTTTACATTAAATTTTCGCAGTCGTTTTTTTTTATTTAAAAAAATAAAAAAGTAAATGTTTATTTTTTAATAGCATATGTGGTTAATTTTGACTACAATTGTTAGTAGTTTTTTGAACAGTAAAACAATGACAAATGTTAGTTGAATTCAATGAAATGTTAGTGGTCCTGTCTTCAAGTGAAATTTCGTTTGTTTTTGACTACAATTGCTGTTGTATTTACCTACATAATATCCTATGTGTAATTATTGTATTGATTTATATTATCATTTTAAGGTATTTTATTGACGTCATATGTCTTAATGATTCACTACCTTATTTATTCCTGGTTCAATCGAGAAAACTGTTCACAAGATTTTAACTCTTTAAAAAAATTATTTCTAGTATTAAAACTTTAAGAAATAGGTTATTTTTTTATGCGATATTAAAAAGGTTTGACATTGAATAAGCACAAGTATGCGTTTCTGAGATATAATATGTTTAAATGACTTTTTCTAAAAAAAAGTTATATATTTTTTTTTTTTTTAACATTTTTAAGAATTTACAGATTCATTTTGTTTGTATTTTTTTTTGGTCCTATGTGTATAATGATTCTTAAATTATTTTTTTAACTTCTGCGTTAGTAACAGAAATCTACCTCGAGGTGTTTTTCTTCTTGCAATATATTGTTTATTTTGGCTAGTTTTTATTAGTTTATTTGTTGTTTTGTGTTAACATTGATTATATTTATGATAAAAGCTTTATCTGTTGGTTTTATTCTATTGGGATTATTGTAGATAGTGCGAGTACTATACTTTACAACAATACAATTGGGATACAATTATGGTTTAATGTGAAAATTTATTTTAGAATGTTTATTAATCAAGCAATATTGTAGGAATATTAAATAATTTAAAAGCAATACGCAAGTGGGAAGCGGCTTATACTCTTATACACTTATAAAAGTATTTATGTTGGTAAAGATTTGTGCCCTATGTTAAACATGAACTTTTATTTTTATGTTATATACTTTGTATAAATACATATGTATATAAAGACTGTTGCAAATAATTTAAAAACAATGGAAATTTTAGTTGACACCAGTACAACTTATATTTCATTATATTCAAATTATATATATTTGTTTTACTGTAAATACAAAAATCGCAAGTAAAAAGAGTTATATATTATGCTATATTATTTAATACAACTACATACGTTATATATTGTTTTAAATAACACCATAATAATAATTTTCGATATACGTACCAATTTTATATTACCCCATATCTAAGTGTATCTGGTTACTTATGTTACCATATTTAACCAGATCTACCACAAAAAATTTAAATTGTAAGATAAAATTTAATACAATTCCAAATACAATTTTAAATTTAGTTTTTACTCTAAATCCATTAAATTTCCATTTTTAATTGGAAAATGTTGTTTGAAAATTTCTTAGGGGAAACTATTATAAAAACTTGTGTGGATTACTGCGTTATTTCTTAGAAAAACAATTTACACATAAAGTTCTCTTTAATTCATTTAAAACAAGCGGAAATATCCATTTTATTAATATCTCTGTAGCATATTGTTTCTTCAAACGAACATTTTATAATATCTTAATAAATTAAAATAAGAAATTGATGTTTTTCAAAACAATTGAAAAGTTTTGAAGTTTTGGCATACGAACCCTCGCACAGTGGGATATGTTAAATTCTTTTTTTAAATAATTCGTTCATTTCTTACTTAGTGGCCCAAATGCAATGAGATTTGGAACAAGGATTAATATCGAGCTTATGTTTTGATTTTGAACCTTCAAAACCCCCCAAGGCGGCAATATGACCACCCAAAATGGGGAAATTTTTTCATATAATATTTTGAGTTTCTACGACTCAGATACAGTTATTACGAATTCCAGCCAGTTGGCACAACTTAACAATAGTATTCATTACAAAGTTCGGTTACTTCAACTAAATTTTAGTTGCAACACCCAAAATATTCGGAAATCTAATGTAAATATAGTTGTACTAACTGAATTTATAAGTTGTTACCATTAATATATACACTTTTCAATTGTAGGTTCTTTATTTCTCCGTGTGTAATTTACCAAAATTGTTTCTCATATGCATTTACTATAAAAACTTAACTTAATACATGAGCGGCCCCAGTAATTAATATAATGTCATAATCGTAAACATTCCAACCTTAGAATTTTTTTTTTTTTTAAAGTTTCCAAATTTCATCAATTCCAAATTTTATCTCATGAAAGACTTTTCTTCTAATCACTCAAAGCCATATTGACTGCATAAGTTAATATTTAATCAAAGTACAGTGTTCACATCGTAAACTATTTATGTTGACCCCATGCAAATCCTGTCATTATTTATTCAAAGTTCGTCTTGTCTTGAAATATCATCACTATATCACCATTCAAGATATGATTACTGCATAATTTAAATCAAAAAAATCAAAAACTGCATACCAAACATTCATACATAAATGTTAATTCAATGAATTAATTGTCGAAATTTTCTCACAGCGATTTTTTTTATTTCATATTCGTGACTAGACTGTCAATTTTTTCATTAAGTGTATATTTTACAACCTTATCCGGAGAATAATAAAAATTGTGGTTGCACAAAACTGATATAACAGAAAAAATAAAAACATTTTATTATCCTTCTCAATACAATATAACTTATCGTATAATAATGATATGAAAATAATAAAAGATTGATATTTTACAGTATTATAATAAGTGGTAATATTAACAGAACAATATAATCTTCTATTCCAATAAAACTTTATTCCATTCAGTAATGTTATGATGTAATTATCTATTGTTGCTGATATTTCATCTATAAGTTTATTATAGAAGCACTGAATTATACCTTGCTTGGGGTCATATAAAAACAAGAAGAAAAACACGGTTCACGTAAAACTTGAATACACTCAGTAAGAAAAAAAAATATAATAACGGACCTCATCTGGCAAGGCGGTGGTACAAGTACTGACAACAAATGATTTATGGCGTTTTCTTTTCTGGCAAAAAAAGTAACATTTTGTTTGCCCTTTCTAAAAAATTGCACTTTTTGTGTTCTTTTCTATCAAATTGACAGCATTTTAAAAAGGAATCATGTTCTTTTAAAAATATGTTGCCCTATTAACATGCAAAAATGTTGCCATTTTCACCCTTTATAAAATGATGGGGTGCAAATGTTGCACTATAAAACAGCTGATTTTATAGTTTTGTTTTGAAAAAAAAATATTTAAAGACGAAAATTAACAAATTTTGTTTTATAAATTATAATAATTTAAAAAAATATACATTTAAATTGCTAAAAATGGAAAAAGCTGCTGTAGTGATATGCGTAAACAAAGTTGTTGGGGTACTAATGGATTCTTCTTTATCATCAGATGAAGAGGAAATGTGTGTTCTGCAGGAGCGAAATATTGTGCCACGGGTTTAAGGTTTTGTCGAAAGTGTTATCAATATGTATTCAGAAGCCGATGTCAGTAGATTTGAAAATATATGTGTGTAAACAAATTATGTTCATAAATATTATTTTCAAGAAGAATTTACTTGTAACCCGGAGTAGTGCCATGTATCTTGTGGAGAGATATTCTGTATCATATTATAAGAGAACCTATCAGGGAGGAAGAGATCAAAAACGGCTGAAACACACATATTGTGCTTCTTATGGTAAACTTGTTAATAAACATGTTGCGAATTCATGTTTTATATTAGCGGTAATCACTCTTGATAGAAAAGTAAAGAAGAATCGAAGAAAACGAGAAAAGAAGAAAACTTTTGACAGATACAACAACAAAATGTATGGGATTTGTTTTTTCTCGTTTTCTTCGATTCTCATTTTCTTGATAGGAAATTTCTTTGACTCAAACCTTGAGTAAGTTGTAGTAGAAAACAAGAAAAACTTTTTTTGACAGAAGAACAACTGATTTTAAGCGTCACAAGATAATTTCATATTTTTTAAATAAATTGTGAATTATATATATGTTTATATATTAATAAAATTTACCTCCAAGTTGAAAATGCTGCATAAAATCTATGTGTGTTATTGCATTTTCCACTATAAATTTAATTATTTTAATTTTTTCTGATGTTTTTTGGCATTTTGCTTATTTAACTTTTAATTACATTTGGTGAAAAACGTGTTCAGCCTAGAACAAATGTAAACAAAGATCAGCTGACAGTGCTGAAAACAAACTTGCTAAAAAAGACGCTCACTCTTTAATGAAAAAGAAATCTATAATGTTTCCTCCAAGAAAAAGTTTTCTATCAAGAGTGATTACCGCTATTATTTATTTTTTAAAAGTTTAGTGGAAACAAAAATACTTTACGGGAAGTTTTTCAAGTTTTTTCTTTTTTACACAAATCAGCTGTTCTGAAGCAGGGTAGCATTTTTTGTATAAATTCATGTTTTATTGTGACTATGAATATGGCAACATATTAAGAGGGTCATTATTTAAATGTCACTTATAAAAATGCAACATTTTTTGTCAGAAAAGAAAACGCCATTAACAATCCCAAAATGACAACATCATTAGACAAATCTTTCAAAAACTGTCGAAAAAGCACTTTAGGAACAAAATTTACAACGTTGGCAAAATCTTAGCAGAACCATGAAAAATACTTATAAGTGTCAGTACTGGTAAATATTTCGATATGAACTCAAGTTAGTGGACTTTTTCCAAGTAGGAATGGCAAAGAAATCTTTTCCAAGCAAAAAAAAAAAATAAAGATTTTTGGTGGATATTTTCTGAAAAAAAAAAATTTATGTCCAAATAGATTTCATTTATTAGACTGATTTATAAATCCAGTAAAAAACGCTGCTTACATGCAGTCAGGTTTGGGAGGGAGTAAACCAAACAGAATCCCTTGCAAACCTGCTTACATAT
Source organism: Delia radicum (assembly GCA_021234595.1). Taxonomy (NCBI): domain Eukaryota; kingdom Metazoa; phylum Arthropoda; class Insecta; order Diptera; family Anthomyiidae; genus Delia; species Delia radicum. Next base: position 100,318,591 of record CM037854.1, read on the forward strand.
GTCATGATTTTTATATGGTAAATTCCCACTTGGAAGCATTACTTTGGGCAAAATAAAAAGCTGTGATTTTTAGGATTACAGTAAAATCATATTTCATGTCTACATTATTACGACTAAAAGTAATAATATGAATATACATACATAATTTGTTTTAAGTGAAATTCTATATATTTTTTTGCTAAAATTTTTGACATATAATATAACAATTTTATACTTTTTACCGCTCAAAGTGGCTAGCTCTTCAGAAACATTTAAATGACTAATTTTTTTCATTACATACTAGAAAACACCAAACACAACCGGAAATCGCTCTTGAAAATTGGTACAGATCGTTTTTAATACACGATATGACACTTTCTGTATTACAAACTACATCCTTGTAAGGGATTAGCGTAAGCTGCTTACAACCTGCATCTTTTAAGGGAAAATGTAAGCTTCAAATTTTTGTTTTTTTATTTTTATACGAGTATTATTTTTTTCTTTTGCTGTTTCTCAGTATTATGTAATAGTAAGCACTTTACATTAGCGCATTCGTTTTATCCTGCTTCTAGAAGCACGAAAAATAGTTACTGATAAATGGCCGACAATTTAAAAACAATATGAGGGTTTGCGATTTAAGGCAACATTTTTATCTTTACTTTTAATGAATCTTGACAACAATTAAAAAAAAAAAAAAATACTTACATTTCATCTTAACTAATAGCATGAAGATTATCGCAAAGGACCTAAGTTGGAACCAATTTGCCAACGGTTTTCAATAAACAAAAAAATCAATTTTATATAAAGAAACAATGAGAGGAAAAAAATACAAAAAAAAATTTTTTTTAATAAAAACTTCTGGCTACAACATTTTTTTAAAAACAGTATTAAAAAAAAATTTATATATTTAATATGTGTTTTTACACACTTTTGTACACAAAATGTTTCCATACAATTACTCGTATATTAGTTAGTTTAATTCTAATTTGATACTATTATATTAAATTACTTCCGAATAATGGCTCAATATATTTTAATCTGATATTATGTTATTTTATAAAATTATTTCTGAACTGACACAAACATACACTTACGGAAAAAAATTGTGTTACTTTTACGCAATGCATTTAACGTTAAAAAATGCAATAAATTTGGTTGGGAAACTTGCAATATTATTTTTAGATTAAAGTTCAATATCAACTAATTATTTTATGAAATAATCAAATAATCATGAAATTACATTATAATTGAATCCATTTTTAAAAGACAAAATATTAGGCCAGTAGGCATATTGTACAAAACATTCAATATTATACAATAACTCTTGCGTTTTTATTTGAAATAGTCGTAATGGTGATTGCTTCTGATATATTAATTTCCAACTTTATAACGAAATGCTAAAAAAGTCTGGGATCTTGAAAATTGCGATAAATTGCCTGCAATACAAGACGAAAAATATAAGAATAAATCAATTTTCAGTAATCAAAGACCTGATTTATTTTCAAAATTTTTAATTAAAGACTGTGATCGAAATAAGTGTATCACAAAAAAGTCGTAATAACTTTCTAACGCATTCAAAAATTTTAATAAATGTGGCAATTTATTGAAGATAATTTTAAGCAAATTTATAATAAGTTAAAAGAATTTATGAAATTTAAAATTTAGATACAATTTATAGGTATTATCTTGAAAATCAACATTTAGGAATGTTACTCTACAGTCATAAAAAAAGTTAATTTTAAAGTCTATTAAACGTGTTCAATTCAGTTCATCTATTTTGTGTGGCTTATTGTTTAACCCTTATGTGTGTGGGAAAAAGACACTTTCTATAGGTACCTAGGTACCTACATACAAATGGTATGATAAATGTAATTTCCCCCTTTTCATTTATTTTTTAAAATCCTACACCAAAAAAAAATTTGAGATTAAGCAACTTGTTTGCTGGGAGGATCCTTGCAGAAAAAGTTGCTAACATTAGCAAAGAAGTTGCTAAACTCATTAAGTTTTTTGTAGAATTTAGCAACTTTTTTTGCTGATATTAGAAACTTTTTCTGCTAGGATCCTCCCAGCAAACAAGTTGCTGACATTACAAACTTTTTTTCCCCCCATAAAATGTATGAGCACACAATAAATGTATTTATTGGGGGTTTCCCTTTTTCTTTTGTTCCGCATAGATAATATTTCAATATGGGATTCCCCTTTAAATATATTTTTAAATATTTTTAAACGTTTTTTTTTTCTTATTTTTCTTCGATCTTTTTGAATAAATTTTTGTCTTTTGTTTTATTGAGCTAAAGATCCTTTATAATTATAAGTATATATTTCCAATATTTCGTCTTCGCATTGGAAGACTTCTTCAAGGAAAATTTTTTATAATTATAAAACTTAAAAATAATAATTACAAAAAAAAAGGCGGGAAATAAAATATTTTGTAATGTCAAATTGAAAATTAACCAGAAAACAAAGTATAAATAATTGAAATATCATAACATAGCAAACAATTTTAAATTAATAGTTTCTTAAAATCTAAATGAGAATTATAATAATTTTATTATTTCCTATTGACTAAATGTCTGTAATTCTGTGCAATATTGGATGTGTCTGTTTTATAGTTAATCCTTTGTGTTGATGGTACTTTTATGATCTGTAACATTTCTAATGTATATCTTCGTTTGTAATTGCTTTCTGTGTTTAAAAATTTATGTGTTATCAAAATCTGGATAATGATTGGAGTTGCTGCAGTGTAATGATAATGCTGTTTTTTGCGTAGAAGTGGTTTTATTGTATTTTTGATCGGATTTATGACCTGCTATTCTAGTTTTCAGTTTATTCTTTGTGGTACCTACGTATACTTTAGTGCAATTTTCTGTGTCATTACCCCTACATGGTATCTTATAAACTAAATTGGACATATCAAATTTACTTATTTTATCTTTTGTCTTGCTAAATAGTGAACCTAATGTGTTATATGTTCTATGTGCTACTAAGTATTTCTTATCATCGAAAATTTTGGATTTTTCTAATCTTTCAGATATAAGAGGAACATAAGTTAAAGATTTATAAATTTTGTAAAGGTTGTATTGGGGCGAGATATTTCAACAACAGCTGTTGCTAACGTAGAAAGTCGAGATAAAAATGGCCGTGTTGCGGTTGTGGGAAGTTGTTACCTATGCTCTAAGCTTACAAAGAAGCAGAGAAAAACTCGATAGGCTTGCAAAAATTGCTTTAAGCCGATTTGTAACGAGCATTCAATCAATCGTCCCATATGTAACAACTATTTGGATTAATTTTCCATGCCTTTTATTTATATTTAAATTTTTTTTTTGTGATAAACCTTGAAATAGTTTTCTTTTTATGTAAAATAATTTTTTTTTATCAAAAATAAACCTTGGATAAATTTTTTTTATTGTAAAACAATTATTCTTTTATCAAATAAAGTTTTCTTTTATGTTATTTCTAAAAACCAATTCAAATAATACGTATGCACATTAATAAAAAAACGAATTAATTTTGTTCATGTGCCTCCATATAAAACTTATACAGATACCGAGGTACCTATTCACCCTATTAAGGGTGCAAAAAGCAAATTGATATGCCACGCATATCAGTTTGAGTAATCCAGGATTGTGGATATGATGTCCAAAATTGTGGAAGCTTCAAGTTAGTAACAGGTTCTGCTTATGCCTTATCACATTTTGTTTAAGTTCCGTAGAATTGGAAGTTTCATTCTCGGTAGAAGATTGTGCTGTACCAACATAATAAGAGGAGTCTATCCCATTAGTCTGTGAAAGTGTCAAAACCATTATAGATATTTATTCTGAGAGAAGTCATAAAATTTTTAACAGATTTAACTTCAAATTATTTAAAGATTGTGTAATTATTAACTAATTATAACATATACGTAAACTCTTAATTAAGCGTACTTATCAATTACACAGGAATGGGACAGTAATGGCCATATTACCGGGCACCGTACTATTTTGGACCAGTTGCCAGGGTATTGCGTCCCAGAATGGGACTGCGACAGGATTTCAGAGAGGTCTGTCACGACGCTCTGTGACACGTTAATCCCCGACAGGGAACCATGGTTAAATGGGACCTTCTTGGGGAACCATCCGGGGATCCACTTTTACACGGATTGATCGAAACTGGATGGGAAAACGGGTCTGGGCTTCTGTGACGCTGACTTCAATGTACGCAAATGCTTCCGTCTTCCTGGCCATAATACCGTACTACAGGCGGAGGTCACCGCGATTACGGTGTATATCATGGGCTTGACCGGTGATATTGTGATTTTCAGGGGTAGCCAAGCGGCTATACGGGCTTTACCTACGGACTCTGTGGGATCAATGACGATACTCAGGTGTAAAGGGGAAATTACGGATTTCTCTTCACGGGGACGCATTGAGATTATATGTGTGCCGGGACACTGTGGTATAGCGGGGAACGAAGTGGCTAATGATTTGGCTAGGGGAGGACCTTCCCTGGAATTTGTCACTTTGGGGAACGCTAAACCTTTTCGAGCTCTCAAGGCGGAGCTGGTGTACTGGGCTGACACCATGCATAGGACCATCTGGGAAAATGTGGGTGTTGGCAAGCCTACGAGTATTCTCTGGGGCAACCCGGACACGGATAAGAATAGGGAAATTCTGAATCTTAATAGGAAGGAACTGAGTCTTTTGATGGAAATCCTCACCGGGACACTCGACACTTAGGGCCCATCTCCACCGAATTGGTAGGGCGAACTCGGAAATGTGCAGTAAATGAGACATTTACTGCTAAGTAAATGAGAATTGCATGTCTGTTAATATGCAATGTTATAAAATTCAAGATATAAAAGAACATTTGTTATGGCAACAACACGTTATCAAATTGTGTTTTGCTTTTATGGAAGGTATACGATATTGATCACTTTTTAATAAAATGAGTTATTATTTAATTAAAAAATAATTCAACTAAAGAGCTATCAATTTGTAAATGGTAATTTTCGTTGTTGTAGGAATTTCCGCAATTAAAGTCATTGAATCGGTGGTTTTCGAGATTGAAATGGATTTTTATTTTTGTGTGTGTTAATCAGGAGTTTATTGTAGATATGGATTTTTGATGCGAATGGAATTTTGTTACGATATATGTTGTAAGTTGATAATTCTTCTAGATAGAACGTTTTACAGCAATTAATCGTGTTGGGGCTTTAATTATATATTCAGATTTAATCTTCAGAAAGATGTGTTTCAAAATCTTTGTCTCTTTGGACTTTTCTTCAATGGTTCAGATTGACACGGTTATTGCAAAATTATATAATTAAGCTTCTTATTAATTCGGTTAATGGTTAAGTGGTTTCAGTTTTTTTTGAAAATAAGTAGATTTCTGCCTACCAATTTTATTCATTGATTGATTATTCTGTAGGTGAAGAATTAAATATTCCACTAATTTCATGATTTGTAAGAGAATTACAAGTTTAAAGCATATTAAAAGCTTGCAGTTTTACAAAATTTTACTCTGTTAGTAATTTCATAAAAGTAATCTCATTTCCATAAAACAGCTAATTTTATTTAAATACTAATTTATTATACCATAAATTTTTGATACAAATACATCAAAATATTGTGTTCCATCAGAAAATAACTGTGTTTTTGACATATATAAAAGCATATAACACATTTGAATAGTTGAATGTATATATTTTATATACTATAAAGTTTTACAATATGCAAATTCAAATCAGTATTTGACTTCATATGTAGGTGACTTATACATATGACATCAAATGCAATTTATTTAGGAAACTACTATATTACCAAATTTGTAAGTCATACAAAATAAATATGTTATGGTAATAGTTAAGCTTAAATAAATATTAAATTTTGCTATAGATTGTTATGTTTAAATAGCAATTAAAATATTAAAAATATTAGTTATTGAAATAAGACCAGTATGTAGTAATTAAGCACATAAATGCTTAAAATACTTTAGTAAAAAGTTAAAAAAATTTTTTGTGTAGTTATTTTTTTAGCATTTATTTAAAGAAACTGTAAACAAAAATGTTTTACTGATGGAAATGCTTTTTTAGACCGTTAAATGGTGAAACATTTTTCGGACACCTTAAGGAGCATATACACGACATGTATTTGTCATCTGACATGTCAAATTTCCCACTGCAAAATACATACATGTCGTGTGTGACCTTTTTAACTTTGCTTCTGTAAAAGTCAGACGCAAAGTCATCTGACAAAATTTCAATTAGAGCGTGCTCTATTTTCTTCTGACAAACCATCTGACATCAGCTGTTTTAAATATGAAACAAAAGTTGTCATAAATCCATGCCGTGAGAAAACAAACAGCGGCGGTCCCCTATTGACGGAATCATTAGCCGGCTAAAGTTAACATTTTACAATGCCTATAAATGTATATACATTTTCCCATTTAATAAAATTATGTACATATATATGTTTATAAAAAGTTTTATAATTATATCCCAAATTGGTATGTCCGCATTTAAAGAAAAATTATTTAAGATGGCTGAACTATTTTGCGGCGCAAAAAAAATTTTTGCTGCGGCAGCATGCCATGTTGAATCCCAGATCGACTTGATTGTTGGCTCCACAGAGAACGGTTTCTTTTCCTCTTTTCTTTTTTTTTAATTTCGATTTCATTGCAGTTATAATTGAAATTACCACTGCAATTGCATTATCCTTTGATTCCATTTGACTATCACTTTTAAAAAAAAAAATATTTTACTAAAATTTTCGCACTGATCAGCTGTTGAAGAAAAAAAACAGAGACTGTGTCAGAAGCAAAAAACATGTACGTTTGTGACCACATATTATAAACCTTATGTAAAACAGCAATTTTGACAGACATGCACAATTACATGTGACTTGAAAATTTGACATGTCAGATGACAAATACATGTCGTCTATATGCTCCTTTAGCAGTCCTGTCTTAAAACACTGCCATTTCAAACTTTAAAATTTAAATATGAAATGTGTTAGTCGTAAATAAAAGTAATGCATTTTTTGCAATAAAAAACTTGTCGTAGTAATATATATTCAAATATTTATAGTCAAGTTGTAACTTTAAAACAAATTTGTAAGTTTTAAACAAAGTTCATAAGTTTGGATCGAATTTAAATTAAAGCAACATTTTTTATGAAGTTCCTTTTTTTACAGATTTTTTTTTAAATCAATCATTTACACGTGATTACATATAAAAATCACTTAAATAAAACAATTGCTGTATTCATTCTTGAACAAGAATTTGAAACAATCGTTAAAAGTCATTTCAAAAACACTAAAGTATGACCATTTTAAAAATGTACAAAAATTAAGTTGTAAAGAAAACATATTTCTTACAAGGAAACTACACAGTGGTGAAACTGCAGATTTAAACAAAAATTGGATATGTTATAGATGATAAAAAAATATTTGTAATTTTTTTTAGGTGCGACATCTCAAGTTTGGGGTTAAAAAATATTACAGAATTTAATGTTTTTTAATATATTGGACATCAAAGAAAAGGTATTTTGGAGACGCATCCAACAGTATGAAATATGTCGATGCATGTCCGAGGATTTTTGTTGTTGGTTTAAGTTAAAATTAACATATAATAACACAAGTTTACAAATTCCGGTCAACTTTTGGATCAGAGCAGATGAGAACAAATCTTGACGTTATTTGAGGGTTTCGTTTTTCAAAATTGGTTCTAGTTTTTGAGTTCGCGCATGTTGGCAGCACTGCGCTATCATAATGACAGATCGCTGTTGGCGTCGCTAGAAACATTATTTAAATTGTATTTTTAAAGTTTGTTTTTTGAATTCAAAACGTGTGCAAATGCAAAGACAGAATTGTAAAGTTGATTTAAAGTGTTTTTGCTATGTTTGCGGATGTTATATGATCAGAAAAAGTGGCAAAGTTATTACTAATTTTATCAGAAATGCATATTTTTATTATTTTGGTTTCTCTGTATCAAACACTCACAAGCCGTGGGTACCGAAATTGTGTTGTAACGCGTGTAGCACAATATTATACAAGTGGTCACGCGGTAAAAAAGTGTGTTTTTCATTTTCATTTCCAATGTTATGGAGAGAGCCGCAAAATCATGTAGATGATTGTTACTTTTGCTTGATGAATGTCGTCGGTCTAAATGCAAAAAAAACTAGCAAAATATAAATATCCTGAAGTATCATCAGTGTCTAAGCCAGTTCCCCGTGCGAGCAATGATCCTTTGCCAATTTATCCAGGTACGAGTGCAAATTCCATGGAAACTTCTACTTCATCACCGACGAACAGTGGAAGCGATTTTAACATGAAGGAAAAACATTTAGTTTCCCAAAGTGAACTCAATGATTTGGTTCGTGATTTGAATTTATCGAAACAAAAATCAGAATTGCTCGCATCACGGATGCAGCAGTGGAAATATCTTGACACTCAAACAAAAGTCACTGTATATAGAAACAGAAATCAGGCGCTTTTACCGTTTTTCAAAAAAGAGGAGAATATATGCTTCTGCTATGACATCAACGGTTTGTTTGATGCGATGAATACACAATACGATGTAAATGAATGGCGTTTGTGCATAGACGGTTCAAAATACAGCCTGAAAGCTGCTCTGATACACAATGGAAATATAAAACCATCAATTCCGATTGCTCATGCAGTACAAACGAAGGAATGCTACGATACAATATGTAAAATTTTGACCAAGATAAAATATAAAGAGCATCAATGGAAAATTTGTGGCGATTTAAGGTTTGAATGTAAATTTTAATTCAACTTTAAAAAATAAATTATTTATATACTATTCCCACAGGTTATTGGTCTCTTGATGGGGATGCAATCTGGTTTTACCAAATTTTGCTGTTTTTTGTGTCTGTGGGATAGCCGTGCAACTGACCAACATTATGTGAAAAAAGATTGGCCAAGCCGTACTAATTATGAACCAGGAAAACAAAACGTCTCTTCTATACCACTTGTGAACCCACAGAACATTTTCTTGCCACCTCTCCACATAAAGCTTGGAATTATCAAAAACTTTGTCAAAGCGCTCGACCGTGAAGGACCGGCTTTTGAGTACTTCACCAAGTTACTTCCCAAATTGTCGTACGCCAAAATCAAAGAGGCAATATTTGTTGGACCTGATATTCGAAAATTAATGGCGACAGAAACTTTACGAAATGTTTAACGCCCAATGATGTTGTTCTCAACTTTCTCGGTAACCGCAAATCCCCGGATTTCAAGCAGATAATCGACAGTTTGTTGCAAAATTATTGCAAGATTGGAGCTCGAATGTCTCTCAAAATACATTTTCTGCATTCCCATCTCCAATTTTTTCCTGAAAACTTGGGTGATACAAGCGACGAGCAAGGAGAGCGACTACACCAAGATTTGGCGAAAATCGAAAAACGATACCAAGGATTTTGGGACGAGGGCATAATGAGCGACTACTGTTGGACTTTAATGCGTGAAACAGATCCCAAACAGTACAAGCGACTCAGTTCGACTGCTCTTCATTTCTAATTTAACACTTTTTAATGAATAAAATGGAGATTAATTATCAAAAATTGTAAAAAATGTGTTTATTTAATATCTCGAAAACTAGAGCCAGTATCAAAAAAACGGAGTGCAGATTCGGATTCAGCGCCTCAAATAACCTTAGCTTTTGGTTGCTTAGATCCAAAACCGTGTATACTTGTGTAATGTTTATATAATTTTAATGGATGAAGGCTGGACTTTTTCGAGTTTTGTAATAGTTCGGCTTTGAGACAACTTTTCCCGAATAGCTTTATAACCCTTATTTAGGGAAATCCGTAAGTCTTCATCGTGTTTTCATATAAATTTTTTTTTAATTCTTACCAACCTTTTTCACCCACAAACGTGCGATTGCGCACTTTAAAAAAGTTTTTGTCTAATAATTTTGAGTCCTCTACAACACATTATACATATACAAAGTTTAGTAACGTCATGATGCTTGTTAAGAAAAGGCCCTAACCACGTGCTTGATTACTAAGAAGACAAGAATGGAGCAAAATTTCGGATTAGTAAGTTTCTTGTTATAGCTCTGGCTATTCTCGAGGCTCTAGCTTTTCTAACACTTCGGGTTCTGATGAGATCTTTAGCCAGATCGAAATACTAGTATCCACCTAGCTAAATTTAAAATAATATTAAAGTTTTGTTTTAGTCTGCGATTTCACCACTGTGTAGTTCCCTTGTTAAACAAAATTATATAAATTACACATGAGAAAATATGTAATTTTTCTGACGATACGAACAAATGCAATTTCCTTTCCTAATAGAAACGGAAATAGAAAAATAATGTTTAAGTGATTTTTGGTAACAATAAAATCAAAATGCAAAAAAAAAATTTAAGTAATTCCCTTAAGTATTGTTATAGTAAATGAAGGCGTAAGAATGTACTACATTTAAAGTCTATAAATATTTTGATGGCACTATGGAGCGTATGATGAATATGCAGCTTCTATCGAAAAAAAAAACACTCATACGAGAGAGGGGCTTTTTATAAACCACAATATTTAACATTCATTATTCTCATAAGGTCTGTCGTTTTCCACTCACTAGATTTTTGTGTTATATTGTAGGCAACAATTTTAATGTTGTGCAAAAAAGAATTTTTATAAACAAAATTATTTCGAAATTATTTCGGGCCATTTTACTTATAAATTACTACTTATAAAGAAAAATTTGCTACAAAAAAATATATATTTTACAAACCAGAATGAATTAAACTGATGTTCAAAAGTATAAATATTTGCTCTTTAAAAACACAAAATAAAAACATATTTAGAAAAAATTTAAAAGACTATTCATGATTACATATGTATACGACTTTTCAGTATATCTTTAAGTTTGGTATCATTCTCAACCCAAAAACTAGAAAAAAATTTAAATATGTTTTTAATAAGAAATCTATGCATGACTGAATGTTAAGTTGGTAGTAAACTAATGTTAAAAAAAAATACATATACACAGAGAAAAATTTGGCTATTTGCCAACTGAAATTCGGTTAAAACGACTCAAATTCTGTTACTACAAATAAACGGTTCGCACAACTTAACATAAATTTTAACAACAAAGACCGGTTAATTCAACTGACTTTTAGTTGCAACACCCTAAATATTCAGAAATCTAATGTAAATATCGTTGTACTTACTGAATTTATAGGTTGTTACCATTCATATACACTTTTGAATTCGGTTGGTACTTTATTTCTCTGTGTGTATACAAATATTCTGTCTTTTACCATGCCTTTATGAAAATGTCAAATACACATAATTTCTTATAAATACAACACAAGCGTTTGTAGCATCGCGTGTACATAGGAACATTTTAAATTAATTTTATATAAATTTGAGATAAAAATATCTCGATGTCACCATTTATTGGGAGAGATGAACGTATTTATCGATGTTGAATAATTTCGAAACGACTTTGGCGTTCCTGGCATTCATACACTCTCATAAAAAGTCGAAAGGTTCATCAACCAAATTCAGTTTTCAGAACTGAAATTGGTTGCCAAAACCCCCCGTTCGGTTTCACCAGTCGGATGCTGTTGTGACAACCGAAGTTATAAGGTTGCTGCAAGCGAATCAATTCGGATTGAAAAAACCGGTTGTTTTTTATTGAAAATAAACACATAGATAGTTTTCTTTCTTATGATATCTGTTCAGTATTTATTATTTTCGGTACAGATTACCCAAAAGTAAGAGAAATATATCATGTTTGAACTGCTCTTACTTATTAAGTTAGTATTTGTTTTATGGAGGTTTTTAAAACTTTCGACATAACTTTCATATAATGGTCTTTCAAATTTTATTACTCTTGGTATTTATATTCTCTTAGTTAATATGGAGTTTATGTGTTTTTATTTTTTTTAAATTCGATGTAGTTCGCGTTTAGTCACTGCTAAAAGTTGAGTTACCATAGCTTTTGAACGCGTTAACAGAAAATTCAAAACTTGGTGTCATTTTAAAGAACATATAACTAGTTTTATATGCAAAAAAGATAATGAATTTGTAAAAGTGTGCTTAATTCGCGAATATCTTAAAAAAAATACGTAATTAATTTTTTTGCAATTTATTTTGCAATTAAATCCAAGTGTCACTTACAACATTACAAATTTCAAGTTGGGAATCCGAGGTTCTCAAAAATAAACGGATTTTTTCCAAAAATATCTTTAAGATTTAATGTAAAATTTTGTATATTTATATCACCCTACGACAAATTAAAAAAATATTTGCCACACATTTAAAAATCCTTATGGATGTAAAACAAAAGACCACGTGTAGCTAAACTGCGTACACCTATCCCTCGATTTACACGATAGATACGTTCCAGAAAAAATCGTGTAAATCGAATTCAAAAAAGTTTGTATGGATAATCGTTTAAATCGAAAAAAGGCAAATGCTGTATATAAAGTAATTTTTTAATATATATATTTATTTGTAATGAAAATGAAAATTATTCAAGTTCGAGGCCATACTCTATATTTCTTCATTAGGATATTGTCCTAACAAATAATCTCTAGAGTTTTTTGTTTTCAAATTTATTATTTGACCCTTTCAGGAATGTGCTGATAGATCTATTTCGGGAATTTTTTAGGTTCCCATCATCAGAACACGTTTTGAAAGCGGTAACAATCCCATGCCAAACATCAAACATTTATATGACCTAGTTTACTCACTACATGAGAAGTAATATACATATGAGTTTGAAGTTAAAGATTATAACCATTGATCAAAAAATAAATTGAAAACTTGTTTGATGTGCAAGATCCACCTCTGGTGGATATTCAATACACGTTTTTTGTTTTTGTCTCCTTTTTATATTTTGTTTAGTTTGTAAACAAAACAGGGGAAGTAAACTAAAAAACTCTATAGATTATTTGTTAGGACAATATCCTAATGAAGAAATATAGAGTATGACCTCGAACTTGAATAATTTTCATTTTCATTGCACATTTAAAGGTCGAAAAAAACATAATTTTTATTTCAGTTAGTCTCTTTACAGGAAGAAGAAGAAGAAAACATTTCTATTGAAAAATTTTACGGACACAAGGGATACACCAGACTGCCGCAGTTTCGTCCCCCTCCTGGGACTCGTCAGTGGTTAATATATAGTGGTTTTTTTATTTTTAATAAAAATTATAACAAACTAATATTTATTTGTTTTAATGCAAAAAACGTAAATAAAACAAAAAACTAACAAAATGAGTTAATTTATAAACAAAATTTAGTTATAAAATTCATAAAACCAAAAAATAAATTATGAAGCCTGGAATTACATCAAAAATCCATAAAACCAGGTACTATAAATTAAGCAAAAAATCAATAAAATCAGTCTACTATTTATTAATATAAAATAATAATTCAGTTCATTAAAAGAGATCAGTTCATTTCAAACTAATAGTGCCAACTAACCTTATCTTTCTGGTTGGTGACGATTCACTTACATTACTCGATAGTATTTCAAAAGTTTCTGTTTCGATGTTGAAGATCACTTCAGCCCGCAGAGATTTGGAAATATATTTTGTTATAAGAACTTGTGACGTATTATTGTTCAATTCTTTATTAACCTCCCGATATTGTGCCAGGACATGAGAAATATATCTCTGGAACTTTAGAGCTCTTTCAACATTTTGGTCATGTTGGACAAAGTGATTTCTTAATTTTCGTCCTAATTCAAGGCCTTCACAAATAATTTTAGTTATCAGTACAACCATTTCTAACTCGTCTTCACCTGAGTCATTATTAGTATTTATTTAAAACCAATGATTTCATTATATAATACCCTTTGACAATAAAGTTCTCTCGGGCATTTTTTTTCGAAAATAAACCCGATTCGTCTGCATTGAAGACTTTATCAAGAGTATATGAAATAATTTCGGCGAACTTTTCTGGATATTCTTCTGCAGCATCAACATCAGCAGATGCTTGTTCCCCCTTTAGTTTTAAATTATGTAAAGAATGCCTTTTTTTAATTTTCAAACCATGACTAGCTGTAAAAGATTTTTTTGCTGCTAAGGATGTTGATATTAGCTCATCCTTAGTTTTTTTCGTAAATCCGAAATTCCTTATTTGTAATTACATTAGTGTCAATTGGAATTCGCTTTTTGGTTAGGTCTTCAATACAAATCATTAATGCCTTCTCCATTTCTTCAATTATTGTGTCCCGAACGTACGAAGTTGTACGCTTAGATACATCATACGCAGCTGCTAAACTTCTCCTGATAGCGTTTCATTCTTTTTTATAGATCTAATTGTGGCTTCATGAATGGTATATTTTTTAGAAACTCTTGATAATTTTTCTCCTTTGCGGAGACAATCCAAAATTTTAATTTTGGTTTCTAAAGATATAATTTTTCTTTTTATCTGCTTCTTTACAATTTTTTTCGGCATATATATTTTTATAAAATATCGATCGAGTTATAAAAGTTAATTCGATTTATTTATATATATTGTATAATTTTTTTTTTTTCACAAAAAAACTACAACTAGGGACTTGTATGGTAAACACTGACTGATTGATATATTTGTATATTTTTGATATTTTGATTTGATATATTTTGTATGTACGTGCATAAATCGATAATTCCCTTTTTAATTTTATTGTCAATGAACTTGTTTGTTTTATTCCAATATTTTGAAAAATCAATTAAAGAAGTAAAAAAAAAAGAAGTTAACTTGTATATCAATTTTTTACTAACGTGAATATGTATACAAAAGTTTTTTAATTAAATAATAAAAAAAAAAAAAAAATCGTGTAATTTGAGGTAATTTCCATATTCCTCGACTTACACGAGAAAAAAAAAATCGTGTAAAAGCGAAATCGTGTAAAAAAAGTATCGTGTAAATCGAGGGATAGGTGTACTCAGATTATATTTAGCACATCATTTATCAATTCTCTAATTCAAATTGGTGAATTAGGCGACGCAGGCAAAAAAAAAAAAAAAAAAAAACGGGAGAGCGAATTTTCTCCAATTCAAAAATCTCAACAAACATATTAATAAAAATAATATTAATTTAAAAGCACAAACAAACATTTCAATAACTATAATTTGACTTAAAAACTATGAGTACGATTTTTTTTTTTAAATTTGTTTCTGTTTTACTGTTTACGTAAAGATGTTTTAATGGAGAAAAAAACAAAGAATGTTTTCGACCGTTTATGCGTATTTATATTACATTGCTTTGAAAAATTAATTTAAACAAGTACCTGCATTAAATTTAGTTTTACAAAATTTTTTCTTCATACCCTACACAAAGAACCCTTACAAATGAAACAAAAACATAATATTTGAAAAATATATGTCAGGGGTGAAACGAAAATTTTGAGGTGAAAAACTTTTTTGGATGTTTGTGGTGAAAAAAAAATTTCAGGTGAAATAAAAATTTGAGGTGAATTTTAAAAAATATGACTCACCTCTTACCATCTGTTGGAAAACTATGACGTACTACTTTATACACCAGACACTACTATGATTTGAAACAATGTACAGTGTATTATACACCAATTTGTATGGAAAATTAAGGGGTATTTTGAACTCATTTTTTGCTCATTTTTAATAACTAACCTTCCGAGAAAATCTTCATCATTGTGTGCAAAAATGAGCAGTCCATATTGCTAGCCATTTCAACATACAGACGGGTGTCACCAAATCGTCTTAAAATGCAATAAGTATCAAGAATATTTATACTTTATGCAGTCTTAGACCTATATTTGGATGCGTGACAAACATAATGGCAAAATGATATATACCCTCATCCCAGTATGGAGGGTATAAAAATAAACAAATATAAAAAATAAGTTGGGTGATTTTTCATAAAATTTTTGAGCATTTTTCCTTATGTTTGTGTGAAATAGAAGTTGTTTTCCTTTTGGGCTACTTTTGTTACTTTTGGGTAATTTTTCGTTTGTGTTTTTGGGCTATTTGTCATTGGGTAATTTTGCCTACAACCTTTAATAATATGTCTGTAGGATAAATTAATGCAATTGACTAATGAAGTTAATTGGTCAGCATTACAACATCAGAAACACTCATCTCATTTGTATATATTGTCTTTTAGAGACAAGCACTGCTCAAAATTATTGCACACTTATCCACATTTCGTTGTTCTTATATCTCGTTAACGACTTATTAGAAAATTATAATTTTGTTGAGCATTTAAAAAAGCAAATCCTTACATATTGTCTTAATTTGAAAAAAAGAATGCTATAAGTTGACCTTACCTATAAGAGTAGTGTGTCAATAAAATCTTTTTAACATAATCATAAACAAAAATTACTAAAAATATGGAGAAATAATTTGGTATTTCAATTTAATATTTAGCTTGTTTTTTTAGGACGTAAGGTAGATTTTACAATCCATTTCTGAAATTTATTTAAAACGTTCATAAAATATCTATTTGCTCTAAGTTTTTACTAGAAACAAGAGCTTTTTTCATAAAACAAATATTTGAACAAATTTTTAAAGCAGGTTTTTCTTTATTTGTTAGCAGATCATCTTTACTATTCGTATATTATATTTGGTTTTTATGTCTCAAATAAAATTAGTGACGCATCTGATGGAAAATGTTATATATGGCGGTCCTGACGTTTTGGCTCCTAAATACTTTAGTCATATTTTATTTTAAATCATCATCAAAAAGTAAAGACGGTCTGATATCAAGTAAATAAAAATCTGTTTTCAAAATTTGTTCAAATATTTGATACATGAAAAAGCTAATTTTTCTATTAATAATTTACAGTAATTAGGTATTTTTTTATAGCTTTAAAAACAAGTTACCCGACGGAAAAAGTTCCGATATAATCATATATGATTATATATAGTAACACATATAACTAAACATCTCATCTCATCTGATCCGAAAAATGGCATACATAAGCTGATCTCATGGAATCTAATCTGACATATTTCGATCCGAAAAATGGGCCTATCAAATGTGATAAAATTATATATAATTCGATACAATCTTATATAATAATTTTATTAATTAAAAAATTAAAAAAAAACAACAAATTTTAAATGTTTTAGAGATCAAGAGTTTTTATTTTTTTTATAAAACATAATTATTAATTTTATAAAAGTGTCTTAAATCCAGAGACCCTAATAGATATGAATTTAATTTTTAAAAATTACATAGTAGATTTATTTTTGTTTTTAGAACTAAACACTTATTAATAAATATTATTTTTGATTTGTTAGAATTACTGTTAAAACAGTTTTTATTTTTTCTTTTAATTTATATGTAAAAATATAATTGTTAATGCATAGATATTCTAAAGATGAGTTATAAAATAAGAGTTATTTAATAGTAACACTTAAAAAATTACAGTTATTTTTGTTTTTATATTTAAAAAAATTTGAATTTTAAAAGTTGATTTTGTTAAATAACAATCAAATAATTTACAGAAGAAGAAAATCAAATTTTTTTGTTCGCAAAATTTTGAAGTAGAAGACTTACAGATTTTTTTTTCAGAGCAGAAATAAACAGCAAACTACACGCATCCTTGCTTTATAAAATAATTAAAAATAATAACTATACCGTCGGTATTATGGATCAATACGATATTTGGCATGTGAAAATAATAATAATACATCTCATTATTTAGTACTTAAGCAATTTCAGATTGTTCAAAACAACAATTTTGTTAACCACAAAACCGGACGAGTGGTCGAAATTTATTAATTTTCATGCTGTTAAGCATTTTTAATTGAACTTCTTTATTAATCTATGCTCTGCGTAAGTTTTGTATAATTAACACAAAATTTTGTTTAAATATGTTAAAAAATATGCATAAAAAACCCCTTAAAAATGTTTCTCTTAAAACCAGTTGTCATATAAAATTAACAGAAGTTGAGTAACATGGTTCCTATTTAGTCTATATGTCCTTTAGTTCGAAACCTAATAATTATAAATTTGTTTTGTAGTTCTTTAATACAAAAATATTTATAATCATTGCTAAACAAAAAACCGTAGTTGTTAATGTTTTTGCAGTAAATTTTGAAACTCATTTATATTCTAATTATAAACAGTGCTAAAAAATATATAAAAGTGATCTAATTTTTTTTATTAACTGTTACTATATATATTTATATATAATGATATATTTTGCCATATATATAAAAGTGAATTTTTTTTGATTAATTGCACCATATATACTTACATATGATGATATTTGTTCATATTTAGATCTATATATATTATGTATGATCAGATATAGAGATATACGATACAATGATATATGATATATTACACCATATTAAAAAATGTGCATTAAATAAGTATAAGATATGAACATATACCGTACTATATTATCACACATATAATCACATATATTGATATCAAGATGTATATGAGTATAAAGAAAGTGTTTTCATCGGGTATAATAATAAGTTTTTTTTGCAAAAAAAAAAAATATTTTTCAACATAATCTCCTTTTAGCTCAATTTTTATTTATCCAATTTTTGTATCCCTTCCAAAAAATAGGATTTTTCGAGGTCCATAGAATAGGCACTTCTTGGCCATATGGGGTCGTTTTTTTTAATCCTCGGTAAATTGGTCCAATAAGTTGGCATCATATTTGCCGTTTATTGTTTTTCATATTTAGAGCTAAGTCAATTTCGTATGATCAGATATACGACATATTCTAATATATAACTAACGATACAATGATATATGATGATATTAGGCCATATTAAAAATTTTCATAAAGTATATGTAAGTGTGAGCATATATGTATCGTAATATATTGCCACATATATAGGCACATATAATGATATCAAGTTGTATATAGAAAGTGTTTTCATTGGGTATATAATAAATTGAAATCAAAATACCAAACTATTTCAATATAGTTTGAGTTTTTTTTTCTTAAGATTCTATTATGGTGTGCTATAATTTTGACACACTACTTATGTTGTTAAGGCAACCCAATTGCAATTTTTCTTCTTCAAAATTACCAGCAACTAGTAAATATCTGCGCTTGAAAATCTTAACAAAATTGTGTTTTTAAAAGTCAAAATAATAATATTCTAATAAGTCGTTGACGAGATATTCCAACAAGGAAATACAAATAAGTATTTTGAATGTCAATGTCAAAGGCCAATTAGAACATAACTACTTAGTTTCTGTGGTACAACTATTTAGTTTCAGTTGGTAATGGTAAGTACTAAAAATTGGCATTACAAATCTCATTACTTTTTATGAGGATGTCGTGCAAAATAATAACATATTACCAAACACCATACAAAAAATAGAAAAATATGTGGTAAATAAAAATGTAATGTAACCCAAAAACGGCTTTTTTGCACTATACTGATGGGATAGGGCTATTCTTCGGTTTCATCACGTCTAAGGCCTTCGGGAAAGTATAGTCTGATTCTTGGCTGAAAAGCGTTGTCGGCCCGTGTTATCTTTCATTTGAGTACATTAATGCCGATGTATGCTTCAGAATATGCCAAAAGTAATCGAAAATTATGTATTGCAAGACTAGGTACATCCAAAAATCTTAATTTTGCGAATTGCGTAATATAAAATCTAAAAATTTACTTCAAATTTATTAAAAAAAAATTTTAATTAAAAAAAAATAATTTTATAAAAACCCTTAAATAAGTAAATATTTCATTTTGTAGCGTTTTCACATTTCCATTTGTAATTTTATTGTATGTAATAGCAGTTATCACTCGTATAAAAATACATATTTTTGTATTTCTCTAGACAATTTACAATGTATTATTTTGAAATGAAAATTAAATTTTACAGCTCAAATGAATTTATGGGCCATTATCTACAAAGCATAGATTTTTTTTTAATAATAAAAATATATGTTCAAAAGTATTCGCATAAATTCTTATCTACTAACATTGCATTGTTTTTAGTTATATCATTTAGAAATTGTACAGTATGTACACTAGGGTTATAACTTTTTACATTTTCTGAAAATATCAAAAATTGCGTGGCATAGCCGTGTAGGCATTAACAAAATATTACGAACCATGATCTTATATTTTCGCGGTCCTTAAAAAAATTCCCGCACCAAAAGCAATGAAGTTTTGATTTTAAATTTTTTAAAATTGTAAGATTATGCCTTCGGTTAGACATCTGTAATTTCAAATAGAGTACTGGTTTATCCCAAAGATCAAACCACTGGAGCTAGGAACTTTAAATTTGGCATGTAGATTCCTAATCAGTCACAGACATTATCTTAAAAGAAATTTTAGGAAACTCTTACGGGTTGGGGCAAAAAGGAAAAGATCTACCTCTAAATGTTATTAACAGAGAAAATCTTAATGTATTCCGATATTAAAAACAACCAGTAACGGTTTCTCGGACTTTAAAACTAGAAGAGTGAAAAGAAAAATAAAATTATAAAAGATTTTGGATGCTCATAAGTAAATGGTATAAAAGTTAGCAAAAGTTGGTATGTGGTACTCTTTACAGCTTTTAAAGAAATGTACATATTCAATTAAAACTTGTATGTTCCTACTGCGGCAAAATTATTATCTCTTTCAAGCAAATGAACACAAAAGCACGAATTTGTAAAATATATTTGGTCCTGCACGATTTTTATCTCCCGATTCTAAATCTATTTTAAAAAATTTTCATGTTTTAATTTTAAGGGGACATTCTGATTATGAGTCTTCAAGATATCGTGATGTTTTTGAGTAAATCAGTAGAATAAATAAATAATATTCAAAAAAAATTTCAGAACGAAATTCCATGTATTTCCAAAATAATACACTTAAAATAAAACACGTGCCAAAAAACTATTAAACGTGTTTGTTTAAATACTGACTTAAGCAAAGATTTAAGTTACCCTTATTTAACAATATACTATATACTAAAAATTGTCAGTGCTTTAATTATTTTTGTGTGTTATTTTTCAAAATTATTTATAAACGAAGAACATTCTATTTTATAAAACGGACAAAATATTCGTTTCTTAGGAGTATGTATCCACAAATGTTTTAAATATATATGGACCAGGTTTGGGGAAGTTTCAACTACTATTAACCTCTTAACTGGTTTATTAATTTTAACAACTGCAAAACAATTTTCACAAAATTTGCCAAAACTTTTGAACAAATAGCAAAAAATTAAAAAGTAATGGCGGAAATGAATGACAAAATTTTATTATTATTTTAAAGATCTCAGTAGCATTGTTTTTGGCTTGAATAAAAATTGTGTGTAAAAATGCTGCTCAACCAGTTAACCCTTTAATTTTGAAGAATATGAATAAATTGTATAACTTTGTAAAAGTAGATATAAAACTGTTGTTGTTCTTATTTTGTACATTAATTAAAAATATAGACCAAACTGAACATGTTTAACAGTAACATGTTACACGAAAACAGCTGAGCAGCCAAAAACAGTGTTGCCAAAAAGAAAGTTCCTCAAAAATCATAATACCAAATTTCAAGTTGCTAGGTCCAGTGATCAACGCTGGGCGATGTTGAGTCAGTCACTCATTCACACCACTTCTATATACACATAGATAATAATATTTGATTTTCGCTAAAATAAATAGTAAGCCATGAGTTCATAGCAGCATTAACATAGCATTAGCATAGCGAATTAACATAGTTTGGATATAAATTTAAAGTTTTTTATATTTTATATACTTTAAAAATTTATCTTAAATTCCATGCTGGCAGATTTAATATTTAATATATTAATTACTATAAAATAAATACAAGCACGTATATTAGTAAAAACATTGTGAAAAGTTAAATGATTCACTTGATAACTTTTTTATTGGATAATCGAATGTCACATTATATATTTTACACATATAATTTACAGTATGTTTTTACAAAAGTAAATAAATACACGCATATTGGCATATTGAAAATCATTTCAATTAATTTTATAAGTGGTAATCTTTTGCATGTAAGAGTACATTAAGATGCCCCTTAATCACTTGAAATTCTAGCAACATTTAAATTAAAATTTAGGCTCCAGAAAACGTTTTATATTTTGTTTTTATAAAACATAAATATCAAAGAAATTTTGAAATGTTTTTATAACTCAATAGCAAAAAAAAAAAAATTAAATATAGATACTTTAAATTAAAAATATCCCTCAGTATGAAAATCGAAAAATATTTTTAAGAAACAAAATCAAAGTCTAAAAAAATTTCTTGTTTTAAATAAAATGTTTTTTGAAAAATAAAGGCAGAATTAGTTTGTACGTTCTGTTCTGTTACGAATCAGCTGTTTTGTTTCTGTTCAATTGAAAGTCTGTATGTGTAGTTAGTTTTCACTTTTTCGTTCTGTTTTGTTGCGGACAATTCTATTGAAAATAGAATGCAACGTTAAGTGACTGCCTAAAGTGCGAATGTATTGGTTTGTTGTGAAATAATTTTCTCAATATTTGAATCAGGGATGATAAAGTTGGTACTATTGTAATTTTTATGGTACTATTTGAACCTCAGATGTAAACATTTTTCTATGTATGAATTTCTTGGTCCTTTTAAAACTCAATAATTATTAATTCGATTTGCAGTCCCATATGAACAATGAATTAATTTGGAACCAAACGCTGTGAATTCAATCACATGAATTTACTGAGTGCAACTGATTACAGATGGTTATATTAGAGTTTTAGTAATCGATTAAACCAATTATTGAAATTAGTCACTAAGGGTTGTAATTATTAACTAATTTTGATTTTCAAATGATTATATTAGAGTTTTAGTAATCGATTAAACCAATTATTAAATTCAATCACTAAGGGTTAACTAATTTTGATTTTCAAAAAAGTAAATAATAAAAATCTTATAAAAATGTGAAATTGACTATTAGCAGCGTGTTTTTAAAATCGAATGAGTTCACGAACAAATTTGTTTGCAATCACAAGGATTAAATTCGCAAAAAACTGTAAGAAACGTAATTCAATACAGCAAGATATTAATAGCACATTCAAAAAATATAAAAAATTTGGTGAAGTTTAAGAAAAAATCTAAAAATTTTAATAATTTTTTATATTAATATCGGCTAATTTTCTTAGTACGCACTGCTGATTTTTACATAGCTTTATGTACATTTTTCCGAAAAGTTTGGTATTGAAAATGTGCAAAATCGGTCCAGCGGTTCAAAAGTAATGAGTGACAATGTGAAAGTACCTCTAAATTTACACCATTGTAGTGTCTGGTGTATAAAATATAAAAAAAAAAAAGTTTTTTTCATCTCAAAATAGTTTTGTTACCTCAAAAATGTTTTTCACCACACAATTTATTTTTTTACATCCAAAAAAGTTTTTCACCTCAAAATTTTGTTTTCGCCTCTTAACATATTTTTTTTTTTAATATATTTTTGTTGTTGCATTTGTAATTGTTCATTTTGGAGGGTACAAAGATAAAAATTGGTAAAACCAAATTTATGCATGCACTCATTGTTTGTTAATTTATATCTAAATTTTTTTTTATAATTTGGATGCCGAAAAAGTGCTATTTTATATGCAGTGCTATTTTAAAAATCGCATTTATCATCCCTGATTTGAATGTTTTTGGTTGGATTTACATTTACTTTGTAGAACAGCTGATTCCTTTTACAGAAAAAGTAATTACAAAATATTACCTACAGAACAGAACGTCACAGAACGGCAACAGAAAGTAACAACTAATGAGGCCTTAAAACTTACCAATATTTTTCTTAAAAATTTTCATTGTTTTGTTTTAATTGCAAAGAAAAAATTAAGAGAACAAATTTTAAATTTAGTTTTACCAATTGTGGACGCAATTTTAAAACAAATTAATAATATTCGAAAATACAGTTTCTAATTAAATATTTATTATAAATATATATATTTATTTTTATTTTTCATAATTTTGCAACAAAAAAAATGTTGCAAAATTTTATTTACCTATTTGTTTGTTTGCTGAATACAAATCGTGGATTATATTTTCAAATCAATTAATTATACCAGAGAGAATTTTTCGCGTTCCACCAATGTTTTTAGAACTATTTTAAATTGCATATTTATTAAAATATTTTTCTTTTAAACTTACATATTTTCGTAAAAAACAAGATTGCAAAAAAAAAAATAAAAAAAAAATACAATTTTTTTTTACAAATTTGTGAGTCTGCAAAATTTGTAAATCGTGGATTAAATTTTAAAATCAATTAATTATACCAGAAAATTATTATCGTGTTCCGCCTATTTTTTTGAAATTTTAAGTACTGTTTTGAATTGCATTGTTATGAGAAATTCTTTTCTTAAAATTTTCATATTTCCGTAAATAAAAAGTTGGAAAAAAATTTGGCAAAAAGTTGAAAAATTTGTTTTAACAGTATCTCAATAGATTATTTACCTCCGAACTAAAACAGGTTGCTTTAGAACCGGTTCTTGAGCCAGTTATATAACTGGTTATCTGACAGAGAAACCTTACATTTTGACTCCAAAGATCCTGTTCTAGAACCGGTTCCATGTAACCATTGGTAAAAGAAGCTGTTCTAGAATATGTTCAAAGGTAAGCTGTTCTAAAATATTTTGCTAGGTCGTGTAATATATTTTAACATCAATTAATTGTATCAGAGAGGCTTTTTCGCATTCCGCTATTAAAAAGTTTAAGTACTATTTTAAATAGTATTTTTATTAAAAATATTTGTCTTTTAAATTTACATATTTTCGTAAAAACAAATTCCAAAAAAATTTCGAAATTTTTTAGCAAAAATTTTTTTTTGCAATTGTTTGTTTTTATGCATGGATTCAATTATAAAATCAATTAATTGTGCCACAATGCATTTTTCGCGTTCCGCCATTATTAGGAAATTTTTTAAGTACTGTTTTAAATTGCATTTTTAATATAAATATTTTTCTTTTAAATTTTTCCATTTTAGGAAAAAAAATTGCAAAACAAAACTTGCAACAATTTGTATTATTATTTATTTATTATTTATTTATTATTCACAAAAATTATTCTAATTCGTAAAAGATGAAAATAATATTCAACCTTGTTGAAAATATCAGTATTCATATTTTTAAATTTTGTTAAAAAAAAAAAAAATATTTTTTAAAATATTTATAAAAACTCATAGACTACTATGTAATCGTTTGGCCACCACTGGCTTTTAGATTATGAATAAATAAATAAATAAATGAAATGAAATGAAATATCCATCTAGAAAAAGAAATTTATTTGTACACAAGTGTTTGTTTCTTTATTAAGGAACAAACAAAATAAAACGTTTTAAAAGTATTATACTCTGGTGCCTGTTACAATTTAAAATTTGTTGTTGGTTGCATGGGAATATGAGCTTTAATAGCAACTTAAAAAAACTTATTAAGGCTGTTTTTTAAGCCCAATAGAACTTACAAAAGGGTTAGCTGTCAAACTAACTGTCATACTGAGCTCACTTTTTGACATTCATGATCAGTATACTCTGGCAAATCATCATGAATAGATTCACGCTTGAAGAAAATACCAAATTATCCAAATTTATTTTGAAAATCAGTCATCGATTCGCCTGATTTTTATCGCAAAATTGAGTTCAGCGGTGAGGCTCATTTTTTCTTAACTGATTTGTTAGTAAACAGAAATGCAGATTATGGAGTGAGACCAATCCACAAGAGACCCTAAGGTCTCTATTACATCCAGAAAAATGCACTGTTTGGTGCATTTCGAACCTTATTTCTTCAAAAATGAAGCCAGAGCTCGCGTTTCGCTCAATGGAGATCGTTTTAGCACCATGGTCACTGATTTTTGTTTGAACAAGATGGCGCTATGTGCCATACGGCGACCACAACGATCAACTTATTGAAATCAAAATTTGGCGATAAGTTGATTTCGAGAAAATTACCTGTCAATTGGCCACCAAGGTCGTGCAATTTGACGATTATTTGCTGTGGGGCTACGTGACGTCACTGGTTTATGCTGATAAACCAGCAAGAATTGACGCCTTGGAGGCCAACGTTAATCGTGCTATCTGTAACATACTGCGAGCAATGCTGGCCAAGAATGCGCTTCGTCAAGAACAGCCGCGGCCGCCATAAGATATCTGCACACGTTAAAACTAATGACGCTCCAGGAAAAAATGAATAAAATGTGCCTCCATCGTCCCAGGTGAATTTTGTCCGGTTGAATACTATGTCTAGCAGAGTCAGTAAGTCGCAAAAATAATATATAATATAAACAAAATATTAATATATTCTACCCCTACATTGGTTCTCTGAAGATTTTCGGTGACGCGAAATGAAATATGTAAGGACCTGTTAATAGATAAAATCTGCTTTAATTAGCTTATAGACAACGTTTTACTTAATAAATAAACATTGCACGGTTTTTTGTTTAACAAAAAACAAATGATCTGGAACTTGAATAATCTTGCTCACATCTTAACATTTTAATATGTATTTGTATTTAAAAGAAAATATAATAAACATTAACATAATTTCATTATAAAAAATAAAAATCGATGTTTTTAATTACAAAAATATATAAAAAACAAAAATATATAAAATATGTATTCAAGTATGAATAGAAATATGCCATCATGTACCTCCCATACATGCTCATGAATCTACATATTGCCTCAATGTTCGTTAATGTTCATATGTGAATACATTTATGAACATCCATACATATACAGTGGGGAGCACTTGTGAGTATATGTAAGTACTTTTTACACCTAAAGATTCAGGCCGAAAAATGTTTGACACTAGAACTAAATTATACTTTTCTAAAGGTACAAGGTACGCTGAATCCAAATCTGGCCTTAGATTCACTCTCCGACATTAGGCATTCGAGCTATATGAACGAGAAAAGTGTATTTTTTGATCAAAATGCTCGGATTTTTTACCTTCCTGGAAATACATTTTTCATAATACTTGTAACGTCACCTGAACAAAATACCCTTTTAGGTTTTACAATTTTTAAGATAACTTATTTCCTTACGACAAGTGCTCCCCACTGTACATATACGAACATTTAAAAAATATATATTAGATGGTATTATACTACATATTCAATTAGAACAACTGTACGAAAAACTATTTAAATAACTGTTGAATTTTAGGGAAAAGTACACTCTCTAGTACACTCACATAAGGAATTCTTTTGCTTCAACAGAATTTCATTCAACCGCATCTATTCGGTTGATGCAACCTCGTAAATTCGGTTGTTACAACCCCCAGTTCGGTTACAACAACCGAATTCAGATGAGACAACCGAATTTACGAGGTTGCAGCAACCACATCAATTCGGTTTAATGAAATTCTGTTGAAACAACCGAATTTCTTTTGTGCGTGTACTAGTGAGTGTGGGATAAGTCCTACATCAACAATACGCAGATATTTTTAGGGAACTTTTCTCTTCATTCCTGGTAGGGAATATATTAAAAATATGTAAAAACAATTAAAAATCTGTAATCTAAATCCCGGTTAGCGTTTCTGTTTTTGTTTTCAAATTCATACATTTGAAAAAAATTCGAAGAAAACATTTGTGTGTTATGGGTGACCTGAATATACATGAAAACAATATCAGAAGCTGGCAAAATAATTTATAAAACACAATACAACTCGGTATACATATATGCACTACAATATTATTTATATTTTAACACCTGATTGAATTAAATGCTCTATTACATTTATGTTGATCGCCAAGTTATGAAGAGGAAGTCATTAATAAATATTCAATACTACGTGACACACATATAGATACTTGCATAGTTGTAAATGTTTTCCGACTGATGAAAAATAAACAAAAATTGAAATGCGTGATTTACGTTTTGTTTGTTTTTAAAACAAAAATCTGGTAATTAAGGTCAATAAATTACCTATATGTCTGTACGATATCAAACATATGTGTTGTAGTGTGCTTATATGGTGTACATTGCCGTGCTGTAGACAGGCTATATGACACCATACATTCCACAAGCCTCTCGTGGGAAATTGTTAAGTAAGCTTTTCCCAGTATGTATTTACGTTAGTATTAGTTTATGATAAGTAGATTAAGTTAAATTCTATTAATAAAAATCAGTCGATTGCTGATACTAAAACCAACCGGTCGTTTTATGTTGTTATTCGTTTTTATATTGTACATGGCGATCCTGCCAGGAGTGAAATTTATATGAAAATGACTGTTGAACCACAGCAACATACAGTTGGTTTGGTGCGAAAAATTAAGAAAAAAAAATTAACACAACAAACTAAAAACTAACAAGAAAAAAAATTGGTGCCAGTGAAAATTTTTAAATTTTTAAATTAAAAAATCAAAAAAAAAAGTCAAAATAAAAAAAAAAAGAAATAAAAAATAAAATTTTAAAAACAAAACAGTATGCAATATGCAAAAATAAAATTTCTATATATGTGAATATAATAACGTTGGATGTTATTTAAAAACAAAAATGAAAACAAAAAAAAAACACATTATACAATAAAATCAAAATTGATAAAAACTTAAAAAAAAAAAATATAAAAAAAGAAGATGCAATATGGCCAAAATATTGCCGGGTACCACTCCTGGTAACCCAAGGATGGTGTGGCCAAAACACCATCGGACAACGAAATCAGTTACAATAGGCAGCAACAGCATCATCAAAACAACAACAGAAAGCAAATAACAACAACAACGACAGCAAAAGGTCAACTTTATACACAGCTTTAATATTAATCATCATCAAAACAACAACATGGCATGACAAAAATCGTAAGAATCATTTAAAAGTAATTTTTATTGTAATTTTTTTTTTAAAAGTAATTTTTATTGTAATTTTTATAAAAAAAAAAAATTTTTTAAAAAAAAAAAAAAAATAATAATAATCCATGGTACACAGAAAACAAATTACATAATTTATTGATATATTTAAACATTTGTTTGATTATTTAATCTAAATAAAATTAAAAACAATAGTTTGCGAAATTTTAAAAAGACATTACTTCCATGTTGTCAACACTGTATGGATATGTTAGAAATCTCGATAAATTTTTTTAATTGAATCAATTAAAAAAAAAAAATTAATTACTTACAATAATTTGATTCTCTGATCTGATTCTGATCAATATTATAAATATGGGGGGCACCGAATCCAAGGTGGAACACCCAACTGCAAATGTGGTGAATGAGATAAATGTAGTAGTAGAACTTCCGGTGTACTACCTAATAATAATAATTGCTATACTTGCAATACAGTTGCTAACGACTCTTTATCAGTTGAATAAGAGATCGCTACGCAAGAATTATTTGAAGACTATATCTTTGGCCACTGATTTGAACAAAGTTTAATTTTCTTCAAATCTATCTTGCAATCGTTAGTCATAAATGACTGTGTGTCGCATGCTATGCTTGCCATATGGACTGGCTGGCTATTGTGACCAAACTAAGACTTGTCAAAGAAAATTTGACAGGTCATATAAGTGCCTAAATTTAGATAGGCCAACTAGGGAAGAAACGGTGGAAAACACCTAAAAATATTATTTACAACCCTTGAAGAAATTAGGGTAATTATAAATGTCAATTACGCACGCCTAAATACTGCTCACAAGTCAGCAGCAGAAAATTTTTTTTTAGACGTACGAAACATGCTCGCTAACGTCTTAGAACGAAAGGGCATTGAAAACGAATTGCCAAGTACATTTCACGAGCAAATATCTTACGAATTGGAACTTAAGATATTTCCTAAGGATTCTGCGAAAATGCCTCAATCGATTACCGAATTTTTAGGATTAGCCTCAAAGTTAATCCCAGAATTTGATGGCAATTCAGAGAATTTACAAACATTTATCGATGCCATAAGCCTCGTGGATTCCATAAGGGAAGGCCATGAGAGTGTAGCAGTAAACCTCATTAAGACGAAGCTGAAAGACACAGCTAGAAATCTTATCTCAACGGAGACGACACTACTACAGATTATTGATAAATTAAAAACTACAGTACGGGGCGAAACCTTAGATGTGGTTAATGCAAAATTGATGAATGTTAGACAACAAGGCAAAAGTGCCAATGCATATGCAAAAGAAGTGGAAGACCTCACAAAAAAGTTGGAAAACGCATATATCTCGGATGGTTTGCCATCACAAATCGCGGGTCAGTATGCCACACGCTCAGCCGTAAAGGCTATAGTAAAGAATGCAACGAATGAAAGGGTTAAACTGATAATGGAGTCAGGAACATTTGCCAATATGAACGAAGTCATATCGAAATTCGTCAACAGTTGTACCGAAACACTCGGTCAACCTAATTCAATTCTTTACACTCACCAGAATTATAGCGGAAACGGTCAGTATCGTGGTCGTGGTAATGGGTATAATAACTCAAATACCACAAGAAGTAACGGTAACAACTACCGGTACAATAATGGCAGTGGCAATAATGACACGAGGTATAATAACAACCGTGGCCGAGGCCGTGGTAGTTACCAGAACAGGTACAATAATGGTAGAAATGGCCATAGTGTACGCACCATTACCGATAATAATTCGGGAAACGGTCAAGATCCCTTGAATGCCCAATAGATAATAAAATTTACAACATAAATCTAAATCTCCATAGTTACCTTAACATCAGATCATCATTAAATGAGAGTAGATCCACATTTTTAGTGGATACAGGCTCCGATATATCTTTAATTATAATCAATAAAGTTCTTAACGAACAAATAGATAAAATTAGAAAAACAAATATTAGTGGAATTGGCCAAGGATTATTGGATACCATAGGAAAAGTCAAAGCGGACTTAAAGGTAGAAGACCTTCTTATTGGACATGAATTCCATGTTGTCGAGGATGACTTCCCAATTCTATCTAATGGAATTATAGGTATGGATTTTATCAAGAAATACAGATGTGTTTTGGAATATCAGGATGATGAGGATTCAATCACCCTTAGACCTGAAAATTTTCCATATCATATAAAGATGAAGTTGATGAATGCGACTAGTGTAAATTATATATCTCTTCCTGCTAGGTCGGAGGTAATTAGATTGGTTAATGTTCAATCAACTGAGAACGAGGTACTAGTTCCACATTAAATGCTACAAGAGGGCGTTTATGTTGCAAATACTGTGACTTCACGAACAATGCCTCTGGTTAAAATTGTCAATACAACTGACAAGGATTTAATTATCCCTAGTATTCAATTACTGACTGAAAGTCTTAACGACTATGAATTTGTTCAGCGCAGCGCCGATTTAAAAGACAATCGCGGAAAGTTGGAGATATTATCTAAAAATTTTCCTGAATTTGTCGATAGTAAATTGAGAAAATTATGTTCTGAATACATAGATATCTTTGCATTGGAATCTGAGAAAATAAGTGCTAATAATTTTATAAGCAAAAACTCAGACTCAAAGATAAGCAACCCGTATATATGAAGAACTATAGAATACCACATTCTCACAAGGAGGAAGTAGACAGACAAGTGAAAAAACTAATAGATGATGATATAATCGAACCATCGGTTTCCGAGTATAATAGTCCAATTCTATTAGTGCCGAAAAAATCGCTACCGGGTAACGCATGTAAACGATGGAGATTAGTTGCTGACTACGGAGGTATCAATAAGAAACTAACAGCAGATAAGTTCCCACTTCCTCGAATAGATGATATACTGGATCAATTGGGTAGAGCAAAATATTTTTCATGCTTAGATTTGGTATCGGGTTTTCATCAAATAGAACTGGAAGAGGAATCTAGAGACATTACGTCTTTTTCAACTGAAAAAGGTTCCTTTAGATTCAAAAGACTTCCGTATGGGATTAAAATCGCACCAAATTCATTTCAGAGAATGATGTCATTGGCTTTTTCAGGGCTATCTCCAGCTCAGGCTTTCTTGTATATGGATGATTTAGTCGTAATCGGCTGTTCATCTGAACATATGCTACAGAATTTAAAAGATGTATTTGGTATGTGCCGAAAATATAATTTGAAATTACACCCGGAAAAGTGTACATTTTTCTGTCGAGAAGTGACCTTTTTGGGACACAGGTGTACGGATAAGGGAATTTTACCAGATGATAGCAAATTTTCGATAATTGAAAATTATCCAACACCAAAGAACGGTGATGAAGCTAAACGCTTTGTTGCATTTTGCAATTATTATAGAAGGATTATACCGAACTTCGCTGAATCATCACGACATCTAACTAGATTGTCTAGGAAAAACATTCCTTTTGAATGGTCTAAGGAATGTGAAAATTCGTTCATCTACCTTAAGAACCAATTGTTGAGTCCAAGGATACTACAGTATCCGGATTTCACGAAAGAATTCTGTATAACAACGGACGCTAGCAAACACGCTTGCGGAGCTGTTTTAAGCCAGGAAACTCAAGGTATTCAATTACCAATTGCTTACGCGTCAAGATCTTTCACGAAAGGTGAAAGCAATAAGTCAAAAATAGAGCAGGAACTAGCTGCCATTCACTGGGCGATTCAGTACTTCAGACCATACGTTTATGGAAGGAAATTTTTAGTAAAAAGTGATCACAGACCTCTAACATACCTTTTTTCGATGAAGAACGCATCATCTAAATTAACTCGAATGAGGTTGGATCTAGAGGAGTATGACTTTGTAGTAGAATACATCCGGGGGAAAGAAAACCACGCAGCCGATGCGGTGTCGAGAATTGAATTCTCAGAAATACAAAACATTAATATACTGAAGGTTACAACTAGACTTCAGGCAAATAAAGAACTCAAAAGTGTGAATAACAGGAAACCTGACACACGTAACGAATCGATAGATGTGAGAGTATATGAGGCAACAAATGCCCAAGAGTACAGTAAAATGCCACGATTGCACTTTACTAAGGATAAATTTATTATCCAGAGAGGAAAGCATAAACTTTCCGAATATAGGTTGCATGATCTAGTTATTAATGGAATCGTTGACTTAGGTCGTCTCTTTCCAAAGCTTGAAAAAGTAGCTAATAACGTAGGTCTGACAACATTGCAATTGTCACTAGATGACAATCTGCTTAAGGTCCTAGGAAAAGAAAAATTTATGATAGAAGGAAATAAAGTCTTGCAAGACATCATAATAGTACTCACTCCAACATTGATGAAAATCGAAAACGATTCGGATAAATTAAAAATCATACAGAAATATCATGATGATCCATTACACGGGGGACACCCATGGATCACTCGTATGATAAAGAAAATTAAAATGAAATATCACTGGAAAGGCATGACGAGAGATATCACTCGCTATGTCAAGAAATGTGATAGGTGTCAGAGAAATAAGGCTCGGTTAAAGGGCAAAGAACCTTTAACCTTGACACCAACACCAGCTAAACCATTTGACATTGTTCTCATCGATACAATTGGACCATTACCAAGATCAAATAGTGGTAATGAGTATGCGGTAACAATTATGTGTGACCTTACGAAATATTTGGTCGCAATACCTGTGCCAAATAAAAGTGCAAATATAGTAGCAATGGCTATTATGGAGCACTTTATACTTACATACGGCCCAATGGGGAAGATACTCACTGATATGGGTACTGAGTATGTTAACCAAGTTCTCCAGGAACTCTGCAGTATCTTGGGAATTGATAAGGCAACATCTACTGCATATCACCACGAAACAATGGGGACCATTGAAAGATCACAAAGAACTCTAAACGAGTATCTTAGATCATATATATCCAATGACAAGTCTGATTGGGACGAATGGATGAGATTTTTTTGTGTATTGTTATAATACATCTCCATCGACAGTTCATGAATACTGTCCATTTGAACTAGTGTTTGGAAAAATTCCTATAGATTTTGAAATTTTGAACCATGGTAACATTGAACCTCTGTACAATATTGACGCATATGCGAAGGAGGTCAAGTATAGGTTACAAACGGCTCATAGGAGAGCTGGAGAACGCCTCCAAAATTCAAAAATTTATCGTGAGAAACACTACAACGTCAATTCTAACGAATTGCATATATCCGTTGGTGATTTAGTTTTAGTCCGAAACGAAACCGGACATAAACTGGACAGCCTATATAACGGACCATTCAAAGTTATTGGGATTGATGACAAGGGCAATGTCAGGATTACGGATGATAACAATAAATCGTCCCTAATCCACAAAAATAGGATTAGATTGTATGTTAAGTAATCTAAGTATAGAATAAAATATTGTATAATCTAATTATAGAATAAAATTGAAATATAATTAAGATAGGTTAGTAATATTAAAAAAAAAAAAAAAAAAAAAAGTGTAAATATTATTTGTTTAAATTTATACTATATATATAAAAAAAAAGAATGATCATATATAATGGATCATTCCTTTTTCAAAAAGAGGGAAGGAGTAGTGTGCTTATATGGTGTACATTGCCGTGCTGTAGACAGGCTATATGACACCATACATTCCACAAGCCTCTCGTGGGAAATTGTTAAGTAAGCTTTTCCCAGTATGTATTTACGTTAGTATTAGTTTATGATAAGTAGATTAAGTTAAATTCTATTAATAAAAATCATTCGATTGCTGATACTAAAACCAACCGGTCGTTTTATGTTGTTATTCGTTTTTATATTGTACATGGCGTTTTTATATTGTACAGTGTATAAAATCAGAAAAATTTGCTCAAACTCATACTGGAATTACTTTACGTCCTCAAACCTAGTACCTTAAAAGGAAAAAATATAGACGAGAAAAAAACGTGATTTACGTTTTGTTTGCTTTTAAAACAAAAATCTGGTAATTAAGGTCAATAAATTACCTATATGTCTGCACGATATCAAACATATGTGTATAAAATCGGAAAATGTGTTCAAACTCATACTGGAATTACTTTACGTCCTCAAACTTAGTACCTTAAAAGGAAAAAATATAGACGATAACGTAACGTAACATTTTTATACATCTCATCAAATATCCGAAATTATTAAAAACAAATTACTTTGGCCTCAGCGGAAGATCCTCAAATTTTTAATTTTTGTTTAGTACAACTTAAACAAATTAAATTGAGTTTCGAAAATAGCTATTACAAATTTTACTGCTTTTGGCCTTACCTAGAAACAAGTCAATTTTTAGTATATTTTCAATAAATTTAACATGTTGAATATTTCATATATTTCTGTGGTCTTAAGCAGGTTATTTGCTTCCAACAAAATATAACCAACGAGTATAGAAGGCTAAAAAGATTGCAGAATACCCAACCAATGTTATATACCCTCTTGCTGGCTCTGGAGGAGATTTGAAGATAATTTAACATTATTTGACATTATTATGCTTAAGTTTAAGAAATATTAATACATTTTTTTTTAATTATATAAAATAAATAAATTAAAATCGTTTTGCAATACAAGAAAACATAAAACATTGGTTAAATACCAAAAAAAAAAAAATAATTTAAAATGTGTTAACATTGCATGAGATTAAAAACTGAGATATTATTATAGATTTTGAGATTATTTTGAGATTATCTAATAAAAAACTAAGTTAATTTAAAAAATTTCTTATCTAATTTCACCAAATTGGTCCATATTGTATGACAACTAGAACTAAACAACTGGATAGAGTAGTAACAAATCAGGCTTAATTTTTTTAATTTATTGAAAACAAAAAAAATAAATTGTTTTTATTACATAAAATATGATTTACCATGTATTTTTAATAAAAAGTGTTGGACTTCTCCTTTCCAAACCCTGCCAAAGTCCGTATAGGCGTTAATAGATTAAGAATGAACAACATGAAATTACAAATTTATAAATTTTGTGTTTTACTGGGAAAATTTGATATTGTTGTTTAGTTCTCCTTCTATTGTTTAACTTTATTTCAGTTAAAATACTTTAAAATATTAAAAAAATTTATGATCTTCTTTGTATTATACGGTATTTTTTGATTTACCCGATTTATTCAGGAACGGATCTATTGTAAATCGAGGGATAAATTTGATATTTTATAAAAATCATTGAAACCTTCTCCAGATAATTTGTATTCTCTACTACTTGAGAAGAAATGTAGGTTTTAATGTATATAAATTTTGTTTATGAAAATAAAAAAAAAAATTGTGTAAATTGAGGTAATTCTGTATCCCTCGATTTACATGAGAAATAAAAATCTTGTAAACGCAAAATAGTGTAAACAAAGTATTGTGTAAAACAAGGGATAAGGATGTACATCTATACCTCGATTTTTTTACTTCGCGTGTAAACCGAGAGATGTTTTAAGTAAATCCTTAGTTTATTCTCATCTATTGCAGAACACTTTTCAGGGATTTGTTTTTACGAATTTCTTATAAAGTTTGTTTCAATATTCAGAAAAAATTGATGTTCTTGCAAACGACTGGAGTTAACCTTATTTTCAATACTTAAGACAAGAGTGGAAAAATTGTAATATGCAGTCTAATATAGTTATATCTTATTTCATAAGTTCCCATATATAAACACATACAATTTGATCCGAAAAATGGATCATCTACATGTATCAAATTAGACATGTTTAAATTTGTCCGAGTAAAAATAATATAATCTTGTTTATAAATGTAATAATCAGTGCAATATAGTTAAGTATGACATCATCTATAGTAAGATACAATTTTACTTGCCACCCCGGGTAATATCATTATATACAAATACATCTGATCATTTTTAATGAGAGTATTTTTTATACGGTACTTGATATTATTATATGTCTCCAAATCTTTTTCCATATATTACATTTACCAGAATTCACGGTAATTTCCAAATTCTTCGATTCACACGAGCAATAAAAAAATAATGCTAAAAGTATAGCGTAAATAGCGAGATAGACGCGCACAACTACTCATAAATTAAAAGAATAAAGTATCATGTCTACAAAAAAATAAAAATAAATAAAATAGTTTCGTACATATTTTATATTATTTGCATATTATAAATTTGG
Organism: Delia radicum; assembly: GCA_021234595.1. Taxonomy (NCBI): domain Eukaryota; kingdom Metazoa; phylum Arthropoda; class Insecta; order Diptera; family Anthomyiidae; genus Delia; species Delia radicum. Next base: position 100,355,395 of record CM037854.1, read on the forward strand.
TCATCATCATTGTTGCTGGTGTTCGGCATACATACGTTACATTTCCTTAACATCATCCGTTTTATTACGCGGATCATAACAACAAAAACTCAGGTTTGTTCATGTATGTATTTGTTTTTTATAAATTAAACCACAACCACATCCGCCACCAGTATAAACATAATGTTCTGTTTTTATTTATTTTTTCCGTTATGTTGGCCAGAAATATTACCCGCCATTTAAAAAAAAAATTACTAGATCCAAAAAAATCGGATTATTTAACCCTTGGCGGTCTGCTCACAAGGCTTCAGATATATGTGAAAAAGATATCATGAATTTAAAAACATATATTTTGTGGTATAGTTATCATCTCTAATTTCAGACATAATTATGATTAAATGAAAGCATGTTTTTTGTAGCATTTGACTGCAAAAATAAAAAATTCTAAGACCATAATTATTAGTTATGTTTAAGTTTTCGTTAAAAACACTTTTTGTTGATTTTTCACAGTTAACGGATATGGTTAAGTCGAAAACGCAGCTTTAGGCTGTTTAGAATTTGCAAAAAAATAAAATAAATAAATTTAGAACAATTTCGTTCCCAATTTTTAGTGAAACACAAAACTACATTTATTTGCAAATGGGCCACCATATTCAAATTTTTTTTTATTCATAAAAAGTAGGGTTGCCAGCAGTTTCATTCGATTGTCGGTATTGGCTAAGTACACTCAAAAACATAAGTTCAGCTAATATGTTAGTCATACTTATTCAGCACTTAACTGTTTTGAGCTAATGTTTTACTAATATTTTACAAATGTTTTGCTAATTTATTTTGGTTAAAAAAATCAATCATGAAATATATTTGTATGTGTTTTTCATACATAAAACAAAATTGTGGATTAGAACAACTAAAATTTTGTGTTGTTAAAAGCTTGTGAAATTAATCGTATGTTATTTAAATTAAAGACAAAATAAAGTTTTTAAATTTAATAAATGTTAAATGTTTATCTGTAAATTAACTGATTATAATGATTATTAATGTAGTTCGGCCAAATTGGCAATTTTAAATTGCAAAAAATATACGTTCAAGTAGACATACAAAAGCGAAAGAGAAGGACACAAATATTTTTTTATGTTTTCTTTTCTTATTGCAAAAAAGCTTGGATATGTCATATTTTGTTATTTTTTTTTTCTTTCGTTTCCAGAATTATCTAAAACATTTCTCTTCCTTTAAAAAATGCCATCATTGATGCAGCCATTGACGTAAGTCGCTGAAAGATAATTTTGTTTATGTTATATATAATAATATCTGTATATTTTCAGATATTACATCAATTGAAGTCATCAATGTGACAGTATGAGCATTTTAATATTATGTAACTTATTTTTAAAAGAATCACAAAAAAATTTTGGGATTTTCAGCGAATAAATTATAAAGTATAATTTTTCTAAATTTTTTTTTTGAGATTTTGTAGCAATGACTTTTTAAGTTTTAATCAACTAAGTGCTAGCAAACATTTTCTGAATATTCTAATTTTAACATTAGCAATGCAAGCACCCACCTGAACAAAATTTTGCTGGCTTAGCTAATTTTTTTTGATGCATTTACTAACTTTTTTTGAGTGTACGGTACTCAGTCCATATTTCGTTAGGATATTTTAAGGCTAACAATATTTTAAGTTAAATCTTTATGCTATTTCAACCTTACTAAAAAGTAAAAAAAATGTGTTCCAAAACTTTAACAACAGTAAAAATGTATTTTTTAGAAAGAATACGTTATTTTTGAAATACAGATAATAAAAGTGGACAACGACAACATTCAGAAGCTTTTTTAATTTTGGAAGCAGCCAGTTTAGAAACTGTTGGTCATCAAAGTTACCTATTTTTCAGTTTTTCTCAAGCTTTTCAAAAATTAAAACCCCTGTTAAAAATCGATCCATACATGAGCACAAATGCTTTATACATATCCACATGCATACATAAATGATTCATATGTGTTCATAAAACATTCTTATATGTTCATATGAGGAATCATATGCATTCATCTGTGTGCATTAAAGAAAATTGAGCTAATATTTACATAAATAATCATGCATGTCTATACATTTCCATACATGGTCATATGTGTACATTAACGAAAATTATATGAACTGCTATGAACACATATGAATCCTATATGATAGTATATGGATATGCATTACCTCGAATCACTTCATATATGAGCATGAATTAGTTCAAGCATGATCATAAATGGATGCATATATGTTGATTTCTAACCGGGAACGTAAATAAAGGCGTGAGTTTTTTAAATTTTAAAGATCTAAAAACGATGTTCTCTATAGTCTTCTTGTTCACAATATGAACAAAGTCGGATAACAAGAGGTAAAAAAATTCAAAATTTTTATGTTCTGATGTGAGCAAGATTATTTAAGTTCAAGATTATTTGTTTTTTGCTATACACAAAGTTTATTTATTAATTAAAAAAGTTTTCTATCCGCTAATTTAAAGCAGACTTTATCTACAGACAGGTCCTTACATTTTTCAATTCGCGTCACACAAAATCTTCAGAGAAGTAATGTAGAAGGGGGTAGAAGATTTTTTCCCCCACTTTGAAGGAAAACGATCAACGGTTTACCTATCCAGTAAAAAGTTATGGAATTTTGACAGTCTTCTCGTAAAATTACCCACTTAACCTGCCAAATCGGAAACAATTCTGCGGTCGATTATTTAACTTTACAGCTAAACTTCAGCTTTTCGTTAAATTTTATACTTAAAATCGAATAAAAACGACTCAACAAATATATCTCCAAGATCACAATTTGTCCACATTGTCTCCAAATACCAAAAAAAAAAAAACGGCCGGTAAAATAAGAGTAGGGAAATTATGTGCAAAAAATGACTGTACTAAAAATTATTTCAAAAACTGTTAATTCTGCTATAAAACGTTTTATCAATTTTTGTACTAACTTTTGTATTTCAGTGAAGTTGTAGTTCTTTATTATAATATTCATTGCCATTCGGGCTCGCACTTTCACCATTCATAACAATTTTTAAACTTTATATTCTCTCGAATAAAAAAATCTTATAACTTTTATTTTTGTCTAACGTCTTTGCAAATATTTTAATATTTAAATAAAAAAATCAAAATTATTATTTTACAATCCAAAAAATTTGTAAAGATATTTCAATAACTCGTCTTTATTATATTGTAAAATTTCGGTTTTTATTAGAATTACTTGTTGGCAGCACTAGACCTAATGTTATTAAGTCTGTTCGATTACTTTTAAAGCAACCCAGGAAAAAATTACACATTCCAAAAAGAAGGTGATACCCACACTTGCTTACATATCTAATTTAGTAACTGCAATACCAAACACATTCCAACGATAGAGTCAAAAAGCAAGTAGTATTGTAATCAATTCTTTAAATTTAAACTAGAAAGCATGAACTCAATAACAAAGTAATTATTTACTTTAAAGAAAATAACAATGTTACTAACTTATATGTATAACTTTTTGTACTCAAGAAGTTATCATATACTTTTTCTTAATAAAAGGAAGTTATTGGAAGTAGTTCCGGTTTTTGAAAAAAGAAGTTATACAATTTTAAAGAATTTATCTTATATACTTTTCAAATAAATTTTTATACTAAAATTATACTAAAAACAGAAATTGCACGTTGCCAAAATTTTGTTAAACTGTGGTTAGGTATAAATTAGGGACGCGCACGTGAACAGGAAATTGGGTTGAAATTACTGACGTTATCGAGAGTGAGTGTAAAAAATGTTCGAGGGTGATTGTGCGTGAGTCATAACTTTGTTTTAAATTTCAGTTTTTAATTGTTCTTTTTTGTGAAAAATTATATTTTCGTGGTTTATAGCTCCAAAATTATGGCAAACCCATGTTATCCTAACAATTCGATGTTTCACTTTTTAGGATTTTATTTTTTCTGAATGAGGTTTGATCGTTATATTTGGGTGTGACTCAGGAGAATCACGTGTGAGTAAAAGTTGAATTTAGTCAAGTGAGCGTGAGTTAGTTGAAAAATTTCCTGAGTGAGTGTGCGTGATAACGATTTTCCCTCGTAAGCACGCGTGAGTCAAAATTCAGTCACGTGTCCTTCTCTGACGCAGTTAATTAATAGCACTTTTGTAAAATCTTTTTTAAAATCAGATATAATAGTCAAAATAAATTCTTTTTTATGTATGAAAATTGGTATACACTGAATAAAAAAATTTCATTTGAAATCATGCTTCATATAATTTAGGAAACTTTTATTAATATTAAGAATTTTTTTTTAATATTCGGAGGAAAAACTTCAAGTATTTAATAATAATTTTCTTTGTTTTTTGGCCGATAAAATTATCTGTGTTATTGGATTTTAAATGATGTTTTTGGATTTCAACTCGATTTTTTAAATTCCAATTGATTTTTAAAATTCCAATAATAAAATATTACTTTGATTTAAATTAGATATTTCTCAAATGATGTTTTCTGAAATTTTATTAATATTTTCTGATTTTACAACGAATATTCAAAATAATGTTTTTTTTTTTTTGAATTTAAAATTTATATTTTAGAATATTCGTTATTTTTTTTAATTTGTAAATGAAATTTTATTTTTAATTTTAAATGAAATTTTCTGAATTTCAATTGATGTTATATGAATTTCAATTTAAACATTAGAATTAGCTTTAATTGAAATTTAATATGCAAATTTTCAATTCGAATACGGACGTTTTAGAATTAAAAATTTAGTAGTTTTATTTAATGTTTTAGTTGTACATGTATGTTGAATATGTAAGTACTTCTTATTTTTTCTAGGGAACTATTTCTTATTTTTTTTGTAAGTAGTTCGTAGTTTTACCATGGAACTATTTCTTTATTAAAAAATGTATGTAGTTCTTAAAACTATAAAGTAAATAGTTCTTCGATAAAAAAAAATAATCAATTCTAAAGAATCAATTATTTTAGTCTCACGCCCTGTTAAAAGAATCGAGTAGGTAATCTAGTAAGGAATGCGTTCTGCCAAAAATGCTTAATTACAAACCCCTTACCTTTTTAAAAGTTTTTTTGCTGGGAAAGTACAGTAAAAATTACTCAGTAACATTATTAAAGAGTAAGACAAATTTACAAAAAAATAAACGAACTGGAAATTTGTAAGAATTGGTAAAAAAAAGATAAAACAGCTGTTTGTAAATACCAAATATTAAAAAAAAATTCAACTGGTCATTATGGAGAAGATAAAAGTTAATTAAAATTGTCGACCAAAAACAATTTAGAATGTTTTTAACTTCTTACACAGTTAATTCTTTAATATTTTTCACTTTAAATTCATAAAGAATTGAAGCTTAATTTAATTTAATATTTTTTTTTTTGTTTGCTAAAAATACAAGCATATTTTTTCAATCATATGTTTTTTTCAACTCACAAATTTTTACTGGCAAAAATGTATCCAGTAAAAACTTGTAAGTTCTTTGGCATCAAACTGCCACTTTGCTCTCTCTTTTTAATTGTTTTTACTGAGTATTTGTGTAAACGAACACCTTCCAGTAAAAACTTGTACAAATTTGTACAAACTTTTTAGTAAGTGAACAAACTTATTGTAAACAAAAATTTTAAGTATTTTAAAACGTAAAGATGCCATGAAAAAGAAATCTTTAAAAAAATGGGGACGTTTTGTTTGGGAGTTGTAACCCAACTAACAAACAGATGAAGTTAGAGGTAATTTTTGATTATTTTTTTTTTTTTTTTTTTTTATTTACATATTAGTATATTTCGTAATGAATACAGACAAAAAACCCTTTATTTCGAGAATAAGTTTGTGAAATTTTTTGTTTGAACTTGTAGATATGTACACTGGAAATGGGTTGTAATTGAGTTGAACTATTTTTTTTCTGTTATTATCGTTTAAATCAGTTATATAACTAAAGTCATTAGTTATCTCATTTAATCACAAGAACAAATTTCATCTGTATTTCAACAACTTTTCAAGCTAATATTTAGTAATTCACGATTAAAAAAATTTACAAATTTTCTACTTAATAAACCACAATTGTTTTCAAAAATTATTTTTTTGGGGTTTCCGCTTTCAATCTCACTTGTAGATGATGTTATTTTCTTATAATTTAATTATATAATCAGAAAATATAATTTATCTTGGAAACTGAACGACTAAAATTCTGCTTAAGCCAAATTTCTAAACACAAATATGTTTAATGTGTCCATAAAGTTATTCAATTGAAATTTTCAATAGCGTCAAATAAATAATACACGTATGTAAATATTTTCACAGAAACAATGTTCGAAAGCTAAACTGAAATTACTCCAGAGATATGTCTAACTGACAAAAAATTGTTTATTTTGGGACCAGTGGTTAAGTTTCAAGCGGTAATTTTAAAATTGCTTAACTAGTACACTCAGGAAACTTTTACTTTAAAAATATGTAGTAGTTTGAATTGTAACACAGTTTCTTTATTTTTAAGGTAAATCTCAGTCATTTGTAGAACAAATCAAATTTTTTACTAACCTTGCTGTTCATTTAAAAAACAAACCACATCAAATAACTGTTTCATGATTTTACATTAATTTTTTACAGTAGTTTTTTGTTATTTAAAAAAATAAAAAAGTAAATGTTTGTTTATTTTTTTACTAACATGTGGTTAATTTTTACTACAATTGATAGTAATTTTTTGAACATTAAAAAACAAATGACAATGTTAGTTGAATTTACTGAAATATAAGTCGTCATTTCTTTAAGTGAAATTGCATTCGTTTTTAGCTACATGTGCAGTGGTCCTTACATACATAGTATTCTAAGTGTAGTAAGATTTCAAAGTTTATGAATTTCCAAAAATATTTCCGGTTTTTTTATTTCTTGTTGTCATGGCAATCATTTTTTGTAAAGTTTGTATATGTCAAAATTTAATTTTGTTAACAAAAACATATTAAAGTGAAACTTTGTTCTAAAAAAGCAATTTATTCTTTAGAACTAAAGGGTCCGCCATCTAACGTTTTTTTCAACTAGTGCTTATTTCGTGAATGGTAACACTTAGCTCATGTCTGATTTGACATATAATTACTTTTATCCTTCCGCTGAACGAATATGGTTGTGTATACGCTTGAACAACGCTGGGAAATATTGCGACATTACTTTGAAAATCATGGTAATGTTGCAGAATGTGTGCGAAAATGTCGTTTGGTAACCTGAGCTGATGTCGTTTGGCCACCTCGGAGCTGCGATTTGACACCGTTGGACTATTATTTGTGGGATGCCGTCAAAGATAAGTGTTACGTCAACAAGCCAGAGACAATTGACGCTTTATAGAACAATATTCGTGAAGCCATTGGTGAAATACAGCTGCACACAATCGATAATGTGCTTAAAAATTAAACCGATCGTGTAGGCTACTGCGTGGCCAGCCGAAGCAGCCATTTGAATGAAATTATTTTCCATTATTAACCGGAAGGATTGTACTTTCAAATAAAAAAAGAAATTTGAGAAAATATTCAGTAGTTTTTTTTATAGCATTTTCAAAAAAAAAAAAATTATTTGGCGGACCCTTTATAAGATAGAGGCAAAAATTTTCAGTATCTTCGTAGAAGGATGACATGTAGTTTGCAAAGCTTTCAAAATTGTGTGTCCACTGACAACATTTACACGTCTTTTACACAAAAAGATTTGAGACCACTCAAATTAATTTATTTCGAAATTTTATTAATAATAACATTAAGGTTTTTCACTTCAGACATTTGTTAATTCAAAAAGGTAAATTTTATAAATAAGTAGTAAATTGTAATATCTTTGTTTTGTGTTTATGAAATACATTTTGCAAGTACAATATTTTGACAGAAGTTTGTTCATAAACTGTACGAAATAAATTTTTATTTATCGTATGGCATTGGTTTAAAACATATTACATAAATATTAATATTTAGGAAGAAATTTAAAAGGAGAAATAAAACAAATTCTAGTGATAAGTATCAGATATTGATGTCAATATTTTTTAGCCATTCGATGGCAGCAGGACTAGAGTTGTTTAGTTCAGATAATTCGCCAAGAAATTTTCGATGAGGGCATTCTTTTATAATGTGGTGAATGGTTTGCACAGTATCGCTGCAATCACACAGTGGGAGACTGCTGAGTCCCATTTGTGAAGGGTAGCTGCGCATCTTCCAGTGTTTGTTCTAATACGGTTAAGCCTAACCCATAGGAGCCTTGGTAGTTCTGACTCTGGTGGCATGCAGGTTAGATCTTCGATTTTCATGGCGTCATCATACGAGGATAGATTCCAATTGTCGGTCCAAATGCTTTGTGGGTCGTAGTTGTTTTCTGTGAGCGTTTCGGCAAGCTTTAATGGTGGGTTTCTAGATTGGAGACGATCGTCATGGGCGGTTCCCATATATTGATGTACTTTAAGGCTATGATTAGCCATTATTTTACGTTGTTCACATACTAGAGCATTTTGGCGTCTTATATTTGGCGGTTGTATATTACTAAGAACAGGTAGAAATCTTAATGGAGTTGAAGACATTGTACCTGTTATTAATCGCATTGATGCGTTGAGTTGGACATCTAGTTTGTTGACGTGTGGACTGTTGAGCCAGACCGGTGCGCAATATTCTGCAGCGGAATATACTAATCCAAGCGAAGCTGAGCGCAGTGTTTTTGCCGAAGCTCCCCAGGTAGTTGAGCCAAGTTTTTGGATTATATTGTTTCGCGTTTTTACTTTGTTGGCAGTATTTTCTATGTGTTTCCTAAATGAGAGTGTTCTGTCAAGGGTGACACCTAGGTATTTTGGAGTCGGATTATGGGGTAGTGCAGTGTTACCAAAACGTATATATAATTCCAGGTTAGATTGATTGTTGTTCAGATGAAAGCATGAAACTTCAGTTTTATTTAAACTGGGGCAAAGTCTCCATTTTTTAAAATAGGTTGAAAGTGACATAAAGTCCTTTGTAAGAACAGATTCTGCATCTTCGACTAGAGAGCGTTGAGTGGTTATAGCAATGTCATCGGCATATTTAAACTTTCTCGAATATGTTAATGGGAGATCATGTGTGTAAAGATTAAATAGCAGTGGAGCCAGTACTGATCCTTGAGGGGGACCATTGTTGAGTTTACATTTTCTGCTTTGTTTGTTTCCGAGATATACTATGAAAAGGCGGTCACTCAACATGTTGTTTAGAAGCGTGGCTATTCGGATGCAAGGTATTGCTTTTAAAAACATATAGATCATTCCGTCCTTCCACACCGTATCGTATGCAGCCTTTAGATCTACAAAAGCGGCAGCAGTCTTGATTTTCTGTTGGAAGCCTGACTCAATGTACGTTGTTAGGGATAGGACCTGGTCCGCGCAGCTGCGGCCCGATCGGAACCCTGCTTGTTCTACAGGGATTATATTATTAATGGTGGGTTCAATTCTATTGTAAATAAGCCTCTCAAGTAGTTTATATACTACGCTTAGTAGTGATATTGGACGGTAACTTTCAGGTTGTTCTTTTGGCTTGCCTGGTTTAAGAAGAGCGAGTATTTTAGATCTTTTTAGATCCGTAGGGATTTGGCCTGTGAGCATGATGTTGGAATAGAATAGTGTCAGCCACTTTCGAAAGTTCTTCCCACTATTTATGAAAAATTCAGGAAATAAACCATCAGCTCCTGCTGCTTTACCAGGTTTAATTTGCGTTATTGCATAATAAATTTCCTTTTCTTCAAATGTGTGCATGTCCAAAATTAATAGTACTTTCATTTAAAACTATTCTCAAAGCCTGTTCTTTTCGAATATTTAATAAAATATTTACTTTTCTTCTATTAGATTATAAAAAAAAACGTATGAGTAAAGCTACTTTTTCTCAAAAATTTTACAATTTTTTTGACCTATTTCAAAAATTGATTTTGCAGATTTTTCTTTACTCAACGGCTACAGATAATTAAATGAAACTTTAAGCACAACATTAATGATAAAAGTGGGAATACACAAAATTTTTTTAATGTCGTACCGCTTATTATATAGGAGTTATTAACTTAAAACCTAAAAAAAACTTGTCAAAAAATTAATATTTTAATGTTCAACATCACACAACTTTTAAACTTTAAGAGGTAACATATTACCGTAAGCATGTTTTTTATTAATCTCATCAAGCGGATTCAAAGTCTAAAATCATCGAAATCGGTTCATAATTGTAGAAGTTACAGCATTTTAAAAGTTTTTTGTACTCGAGGTGGTCTAATTTGGCACCTTAGTGCTCACCCTGTGTTAACACAGGGTGACTTCAAAATTAATTTTCTGAAAGCTATGGTCCTCCTTAACGATTACATATACATTTGGTCTTAATCGGTCCAGTAGTTAAGAAGTTCTATATTTACTACCACTTTTTTTTATTCACTCCACTGTGTGTTGGTATGAAACGAAAATTTGGTTGCAATTATTTAAAAAATATAATTTTGTTTTTATACCTTACTTAAATCACTTAAGCTCACTTAAGCTTATTATGCTTCATTGTTTCCATAACCCATTGTACACAGCGGTTTTTTTTTAAGCAACACGTACTTTTAAGGCCCGATAATTTTTGATGGAGATGTTGTAGTTTCAAGTAAAAAATTTATTTAAAAAAAAGAATACGATTTTTCAAATTTTTAATTTATTTCATTATAAGGAACAATGGCTTCATAAAATTGAAATACTGATTTGGATAAGGACATATAAAAAATATTTTTGAATAAGAAATATTTTATGTGAAACTAACAATTCTGATAAACAAATTTCTGCAATAATTTGGTATGCTCTTTCAACAAAGAAAACATTTTAAAAAATTGAGCATACAATTTTAATAATTGTCTATTAAGATTTTTATTTTTTGATGGCATTTAGGATTTTTAAAAATCGACTTTGGATATTAATACTTCCAAGATTTAATTAGAAATTGAGTTTTTTTTAACAATGTGATGTAATTCGGTTTTGTTCTACATCATATGCTTAAAAAATAGTCATACAATTAATAAATACTTTTTACAAAACTAGGGTCAGTATCTTGAAAAAGTGTTTACTTTTAAATGCGTTTATATCACTGACATTAAAAAAAAAATTATGAAATTTTTTATTGTCGGAATTGGCTTATGCCGTTATTAAAATAATCAATTCACAATCTTAATTCACATGCCATTACCAAATATACTACCATTTGCATGGTAATGATTTTCTAAACTGGGTGGATATGTTGTAGAGCGCAAAAATTAATACATTATCTATGGGCTTTATTGATTTTTGAGACTTCTTTGAGAAGACTTTTAGACGACTTTTCCCATAGAGCTTGTATAGCCGTTATTTTTAATATATCAAATTATTTTTAATATTTCAAACAACATACATAGGTAAATTGGGCATAACAATTTTTGCTTTCTCGAGTAAATTAATATTGTTACAAAAAAAAAATATAAAAAATCGTATATTTTAGATATGTGTTCATATTAAAGATGTGTAATTTGGTCCACTTTTTTTAACCCATAAATGTGCGGTTGCGCACCTACAAAATATACGAATCTTATAGTTGTTTGTAATCTACTAGTTTCATTTAAATCTGTGGGTTCACCTCTGTGTAGGTTCCTTTTTAGTCATACGCTAATAGTTTGTAGTTTAAACTTACACACAGAGAAATAAAGTGCCAACCGAATGGTATAGTGTAGTTTAACGCTGACGACTTATAAATTCAGTTAGTACAACGATATTTACATTCGATGTCTAAATATTTTGGGTGCCGCAAAAAAAAATTGAGTCGAATTAACCGAACTTTGTTGTGGAAATTAATGTTCCATTGCACAGTAGCGCCTGTAGACCAAGTGAGGTGGCAAAAATCAAAAATTTCATGTGCCCCTAAAAAATATTGAATAAACCCATTTTATAGGAAATTGTCCAACGATTTCAAATATGCCACTCTTATAACAATCAGATTGGTTCAGAAGATATGGCCCTTCAAAGTTGACCGATTTTCAGTGTTCAAAAAAACAGAACATTTTTATGTAATTTTGTCCGCTTTCAGATGACGAATCTCGAAAACTAGATAACGGATCGTCATTCTTTTTAATGTTATTGATAGATATATTTATTAAGAGAAGATTAAAAAAAAAATTAGACTGTTTGCTTTGTATTGGTCCAGGTACTTTGATATTTAAAAACTATCCATTTTTTTCAATATTTCTCAACTTTGGTGGAAAATAAAAAAAAAACTGTTAAAAACTATATTTGCCATATTTTCAAAATAAGTTCTTTGATTAGTCCTTTACCTATTGCAAATATTTCCAGCTGCCCGTCCTTGCCCCATTTTTTGCTAGAGGTAAAATTTAAAAAAAAAGACATGGTTCAAAAAAGGTGTCGCATGCCTTTTTGGGCAATGAATGACATATATATATTGTTAATATATATAATTTTTGTTTATGAGTTTAGGTAGATTATACTATATATTTTAAAACAACCATAATCCCGTTATTAGTCAAGGTTAGGTAGAGTTTTGTTTTTCATTCAAAGTAGATTATGAAAATGTTTTTACATTAGGTAGATTTTTGTTTTTAATTCAAGGTAGATTAGACTATATATTTAAAAACTATCATTATCCCGTGGTTAGTCTAGATTAGGTATATTAGTCTAGATTATTTGAAAAAAAAAATTTGGAACGATCTTGAATATTTTAAACTGCAAGGAAAAAGTTGATTCTGAAAAGTATGGAGAATATGCCTCGAAAACTGCATCTCTTTTAGCAAACTTATATCCACAGAAAAAGTTGACCCCGACAGTTCACAAAATATTGCCACATGGAAAAGATATAATTGAATATCAGCCTTTGCCAATTGGAGAATTTTCTAAAGAAGCACAGAAGTCCCTAAACAAATTTTATAAAAAAATATAGACTACTGAATACTTTCAAATCATCAAGGGTAAGACAAAATGAGGATCTCTTCAACATGTTAGCAGCATCTTCCTACCCACTTATTTCATCACTGCGGCATATAAAGTCACGAAAAGAGTTAGAAAATAATTATAGTTCAGAAATGATAAGTTTTTTAGATATACCTTCCTTTACGGACTGTGAGCAATATTGGAAAAAAAAAATTGAAAAATAAATAAAAAAAAAATTAATTTTTTTCTGAAATAGTTTTAAATCATAAAAGCCTTTAAAAGAGACAAAAAAAAAATAAAAAAATTTAAAAAAAAATAAAAAATATTTGTTTTTTGTTACCCATGAAAATGATTTTTTTACAAATATCAACTTTGCTAACCTATAAGTAGGCACCTAAGAGGCGTAGAACACTTTTCGAACACTCATTTCATAGGCTGATCGATTATCTATCATATGCTTTTTAAATTTGTTGAACATCTCATTTGGTTCGAAAGTTGAGTGGTAGTAACTGAATTTCAGTTGGCAAGTAGATAAACTTTTCTCTGTGTGTAAGAATGTAATTTAAAATTAATGATAAATCAATAAAAATCTGGTCTATTTACTTTTTATTTAAATTAAATGTTTCTTATTATTAATTTTTGGATACTACTTAAATAACGATGTGAGCAAGATTATTCAACTTCAAGATAATTAGTTTTTGTTAAACAAAAAATTGTGCAATGTCTATTAATTAAAAATGTCTTCATCCGCTACTTAATGTCGAATTTATCTACTGACAGGCCCTTATAAGTTTCATTTCGTGAAAAATCTTAAATCTTTGTTTCCGTAAGGACAAATTAACTACAGATCAGTAAAAAGAAATGTTACCAGGGCGGATCAATAAGTCCGTGACTTTTTGAATAAAACACAGTTTTTTTTTGCAAAAAAAAAATTATTTTTCAACATAATCTCCTTTTAGCTCAATACATTTAGTCTCTTCCAAAAAATATGATTTTTCGAGGTCCATAAAATAGGCATTTGTTTGATCAATAATTTCATCGTTGGAGCTAACTATCTTTCCACCGAGCCATTTCTTTAGGTTTGGAAATAGGAAATAGTCACTGGGGGCTAAATCCGGAAAATATGGCGGATGAGGTACCAATTCGTAACCCAATTCATGGATTTTTGGCATTGAGACTGCAAACGTGTGCACCAGTACATTTTCTTACCCCATATGGGGTGTTTTTTTTTTTTAAATCCTAGTTAAATCGGTCCAATAAGTTGGATTATCCCTCGTGCATCCCAAAAAACTGTTGACATCACCTTATTGGCCGACAAACTTCTTCGGAGCCGGTTCACCCGGAGAAACCCATTGTTTAGACTGCTGCTTGTTCTCCGGAGTGTTGCAATGGATCCATGTTTCATCCACAGTTACAAAACGCCGCAAAAACTCATTCGTATTGCGGTTAAACAACTCCAAACAATCATTTGATGTTGTCACAGAACTACGTTTATGGTCAATTGAGAGCAAACGCGGCACCCATCTTGCAGACAGCTGATCATTTAAAATCGACTGACCATTTAAAATCGAAACCAAACTGCCATGTGAAATGCCTATGGCATCATTAATCCCACGCACTTTTACTCTTCGATTGGTCAATACCATATCGTGGATTTTTTCGACATTTTCTGGTTTATTGACCTCAATTGGCCGTCCAGAACGTTCAGCGTCGTTTGTACTTGTGCGACCACAACGAAAGTCAGTAAACCACTTTTTTACCATTGAAATCGATGGTGCATAGTCCCCATAGTATTTATCAAGCTTTTCCTTGGTTTGATTGACGTTTTTTTTCGCAAAAAATAATGTTTAAGGATGTCTGTATGTTTTGAACGCAAAGTAAATGACGGAACATGCTCAAAATTTGACAGTTATCTATTTACAGGTAGTACTTAATGGGAGCAGTGTTGCACTTCATATTACTACGAGGGAAGTTCGAAAAGTCACGGACTTATTGAAACGCCCTCGTATATTCAGTTATTTTATATTATTTTAGTCTTATGCTATAAACACATAGACCACAGCAGACTGCAGAGCTACACGACTGCAAATGCCGTTGACTGCAATCGTCGCCGTGTGGTCAGCTACTTATTATTTTGGAAACGACAGCAGCATAGTAAACAGCTGATCACGATTCAATTTAAAAATATCAATAGCTGTTTTTTATACAAATCAGGGATGTTAAAGTTGGTACAATTGTACTTTGTTTGGTACATTTTGACCTTCTAAAGTACCGTGGTACTACCGCTACTCATTTGGTACAATTTAAACATTTTTAATTTTTCCCCTTTTTGAATTTTTAGTATAGCAAACAAATTGTTATTGTGTCCTTTTTCATTGCATTTATTCGTTTTATGTAATGAGCTCTTAAAATATATGCGACTATATCCGCCAGATTTTACGATTTATCATCATTTTAAGGATTTTGAAGAATAAAGTTGGCAATTTTTTTTTTTTAATATCGATTAAAAATTTACGATTTTTACAAAATTTATCTGGCAGCTCTTACATATATTGACACTTGCTGCAGCCAACTTCACTTTTATTTTGAATTTATTAAAATTCTGAAGAAGTGAAAATTGATATATAGATATGGCATCACTTATAACATATGGGAAAACAGTGGACATTAGAGTGAGGTGAGTTTCTAAAAATAGAACTGTTGTGTTGTTGGAGTTGTACTTCTGAGATTATGTATGCAAGAACAAAAACACCGTGTATTGAATAAAACTAGTTTTAATCACAACAAAACTCGACCTAACTATAGCTCAGAGGGCTAAAGCGCTCTGTCTAACGTGTAGTGCGAGTGCATGTGGCATTAGAAATCAGTTTATCTATACCACGGTCAGTGATTGCACAGAAAAATTCCATATAGACGCAATCGAACAAATAAAAACATAACAAATATTACATTATTCAAAAATTCAAAAAAAAAAAACAGGGTCACTGACGAACGTTCAATACCAGAAACTGCGCAGTCTGATTCAGAAGAAATTGAATATTTGCAATGTAGTTATGATTTTTAGAAAATACACTCATTCTTCTCTACCACGCCTTTCACAATTAAATTAAATAAAATTGCATATCAATTATAGTATTAACTGCAATTGTCTGAAAAAGACGTTAAAATTCAAACTCAAACGAAAATTAAATTATTGTTAAAGAAATGAAAGAAAATTCCAAACAATCTTATATATGTTTAATTTAGAACGAGCTCTCAACCTCCGTATATTTACAAAAATAAAGCAAATCAAACATATTAGCTAGGTTAATACTAGTATTTCGATCTGGTTAAAGATCTCATCAGAACCCAATGTTTTAGAAAAGTTATAGCCTCCATAATAGGCAGAACTTTAACAAAAAACCGATTAATCATTAATTTTGCTCCATTCTTGTCTTCTTAGTAAAAATATTACTTGAGCCAGAGTAAAAACTAAAATTTTTTTAACTGAAGTCGTTAAAAAATTAAAACGTTTGTAGTTTTTGGTCGGTAGTAGCTAATTTTCAAAATGAACTGAATGTCAATATGTTTCCAGACATTTCTAGTCGTTGCTGGAATTTTATCCATTCCACACTGGTCTGCAAATGTGGAAAGAGTTTTTTTCTTTTCAAAATATAATAAAAACTAAGGAAAGAAACAGACTACATTAGCCAACATTATCAAGTCTCATACAGACTAAGGATTGGTTAAGAGCGACAAATTTATGCTGCTATGATGTAGAAATTCCAAATAGTTTATTAACTAAACAAATAATTCCATGATTTGGTCTCATATATTCATAAGACTTTTTTATGCCTTATTTTATTCATACATATAATGTATGTTATTGGAAGGTTTTGTTTTTTTTCTGTACAAGAGAATTTTTATGTATTTTTTTTTTTGTTGTTTTAATAAATTTAAAAAAAATGGTACCGTCAACGTCCAAAAAGTACAAGTTTTTTTGGATGTTGGTACAAAATTGAAAACTCCATTTAACATCCCTGATACAAATGCATTTTTGTTTCAGTAGTGCCAATTACATCTTTTTTTTCTTTATTAAAATAGAACAACATGCTTGGTTGTAGACACGTATATAAAGTTCACTTAAAAATACAATTACTTATTTATAATACATTATTATAACGTGAAAATAAATTTATATAACCCCTCTTGAATATTAATGCAATTATACCATTTGATGTTGCGACGTTTTTTGTGTTTAACAAAATAAAATATTTTTAAGCACTAATTTGTTACATATTTTGTTTTATTGTCAACACTATTTTTGTTTTGCAGCCAACAAAAATAGAAATTAATGCTATAAACACATAGACGACTGCAGCTACACGACTACAGCCTGTCAAAAATAAAATACACACGTTTATATGAAAACGATTATTTTGGCACCAACACAACTACACGGCTACCCGACTACTTTTGCCGCTGTAGTCAACTTAGGATAATTTCTATTTTTGTTGGCTGCAAAACAAAAATAGTGTTGACAATAAAACAATATATGTAACAAATTAGTGCTTAAAAATATTTTATTTTGTTAAACACAAAAAACGTCGCAACATTAAATGGTATAATTGCATTAATATTCAAGAGGGGTTAGATAAATTTATTTAATTTATTTACACGTTATAATAATGTATTATAAATAAGTAATTGTATTTTAAGTGAACTTTATATACGTGTCTACAGCCATGCATGCTGTTCTATTTTAATAAAGCAAAAAAAAAATGTAATTGGCACTACTGAAATAAAAATTCATTTGTATAAAAACAGCTTTTTATTATGTTGCTGTCGTTTCCAAAATAATAAGTAGCTGGCCACACGACGACGATTGCAGTGAACGGCATTTGTAGTCGTGTAGCTCTGCAGTCTGCTGTGGTCTATGTGTTTATAGCATAACCTAAGTTGACTACAGCGGCAAAAGTAGTCGGGTAGCCGTGTAGTTGTGTTGGTGCCAAAATAATCGTTTTCATATAAACGTGTGTATTTTATTTTTGACAGGCTGTAGTCGTGTAGCTGCAGTCGTCTATGTGTTTATAGCATTATTGTTTTCGTTCATTTTTTGTTCTACAATTTCTTGTAACTTAAATTTTTTATATAAACAAATAATGTTAATAAAAAAGCAGACTATAATTTTTTAAATATTTTTTTTAAAGCAAAAAAATAAAACACAATCGCATGGGTTCTACATTCCGAAAATGAAGTGAAAGTGAAACTTACGCTCAATTTGTGTTCCCAATTCCACATAAATGATTTGAAAAGAAAATTTTCATTTTCATTTTGTTTCTAGTTTAATTTAAGTCATTTGATGTGTTCTATAAAACAATTTCACTACAAAAAAAAAAAAATTGTAAAACGGTATTAGTTAACTGAGTGAAAAGCCAAACTTTTTAGAAAATAAAATTATTTTCAATATTAAACATAAAAAAAAACAAACAATGTAAGTAAATGTGATATGTTGTTAATATACGTTTATTTAACTGAAAAAGTGTTGTATTGTTTACGGGAAAACACATGAATCCGGAACAGGAGGCCCCATTTTTAACATTCATGGAAAAAAATCTGGTTGTGCCAAAGGTTTTTAGAGGGCCGACAAAACAGTTGAAGACCAGTTGTGGAAGGACTTAGCAAGTACATTAAACAGCTTAGGACCTTCAGAAAACGATGCAACTGGTTGGAAAAAGGCTTGGGCTGATTGGAAGGCTACCATTCGTAAAAAATTGGCCGAAAATAGAGCAGAGGTAACGGCAACAGGTGGAGGACCCAACAATATCCAACATATATCATCCAAAGAAGATTCAGTTGCCAAACTTTCTGGACTTTATACAGCAGTATAAGGTGTTCCAGCTGTTAAATCATTCGGGACGACTAGCAAAGTGTAAACAACCACAAATTCATCTACTGAATTGTCAAACTTAGATGGCACCAGTTCCGACAATGTAGTAAACGTGATTTTACAAAAATTAAATAAAAACAACGAAGGTACTAAAAATATAGAAAATGAAGAACCGCAACTGATGTGGGTTTCTAAAATGAAAAGCCATTACTGTTTGGTTTTAGCTCTACTGAGCGACTGAACTCTTTATTAAATTAAAAAATACTTAGAACTATTTAAACATAAACTATATAGTGTGTGATATTGCTTAGCTTGCAATTCACACGCTAGTAGGGTTGGTCTGTTGTTGACAAACAACATTCCACAAAGTGTGGGTCTCTAGTTACATACAGACGGTATGGTAACGCAGACTTGTCAAACACACTACACCTCCCCTTTTCAGGAAAAAGATTGATCAATTAGAGTAGCTTATTGATCGATCTTTTTATATAACTTATTTAATATAACTTATTTAATAAAATATTGCATTGCGTTAACAAGAGGATCTTAAGAAATGAATTATCAAAATAAAAGGTAATTAGAGAAAGTATATAAGAGACGATTTAATTTATTGAAATTCGTCTTCATAAAAAAAAATTTTGTTCAAAAATAAAATGTATCAATCAACATTTTTATTTCTGTATTATTTGTAACTTATGTTATCATTTTTCTTTATAATAGTGTAATTTTTAAATTATTTGTGAAGATCAAAGACATCACATGCTTTTCAATTCCATGTACCCGCCGGTATGGCCATTACCGCAAGGTCATTAATGTCAAAGAATGCGATGTTTTCAAAGAAAAATGGGACTTGGTAATGATTGTATTTTCCAGTGTCCAAGTTCATAAGTAATAATTCAGGTAATAAATTTGTTGTTTGAAGTGTTATTAAAGAGATGCGAGGATTATCTGCGATATTTATTATATATTATGGGTATTTTAATACCATAAATAATTGCGCTGTGTATTAATAAAAGAATGTTTGCTGTTTACACTTAGTGTAAAAGCTAGTTAACCGAAAAATTAAAATAAATTTTAGATTTATAAAATAATTTATAGATTTTATTAGAAAATCAAATTGTCAGTGCAGCTAGTTGGTCACTGAAAGGTTAACTTTTTACCCTTTTTCCTCTTACTGAATCGTTCCATTACTGATTTTTTTTTTATTATTATTATTAACGTAGTATTGTTAATATTTATATATATATATGGTGCTGCTAATGTCTAATGTGATGTTCGAATACATTAGCAATTTATTTGTGTTGTTAATTTGTTTGGCACGTCGTTTTTTTCTATTAAGTTTTAAGAAGAGGACTCTAATTGCCGGTCTCGGGACCTGAGGCGTGTGGAATTATTTCCAATGCCTTTAGCAATAGCTTGCCTTAACTTCAACACTAAGTCTATTTAATAGACTTGGTATACAACTTCTTCGGAATTCTAGTTCCGGTATTGGGTTTCCTGTCTCTATTTGACATAATATTTAAGCTTTGATCAGACCAGAGCACTCAAGCTGCTCTATCAATTTAAGATCAGAACTCTAAATATTTTTTTTTTGGAATACCCCGGTACTTATAACAATCGCAATTGCGCATTTCTATAATGCTTATCAAAAAGTGCACTTTTTATTATACCATCCAAAATATGTGGCCTATTTAACGGGCTCCGTTCACCTCGACTTGCCGTCTAATTTTTCAAGACTTAGGATGATTGAGTCTAGGTCAATATCCTATTAACAAAGGGGCTGGCTAATGTACCGTAATATAATTCATTAAGAATTATCTTCATAACGCGCTGCCATTTATTATTTAAAAAAAATTGATGGACGTCTCCCTCAAATTTTTATTAGTCTCATTTGAAACTATTAGCACCTTTAACAAAATTCAGTAAGGGTAAATATACTGTTAGTAATTTCTAACGTATTTGTATCTGGGTAGAGATGTTATGAAATAATGAAGTACGAAAATCAATTTTTGATGTTTTATGCATCCGTATAGTATGCACAATTTTTGAATCTGTTGCTTTTTGAGAGCAATGAAATCGAATCAATTTTTGATTCCGAAAATGGGATCCATTCCTGGTTCGTAGGAACCAATAACGTGAATCATACAAATATGACGGAAACCGAGTCCGTATCGCACAGTTTCATTTGAGTCTACATGAAATATATAGGCGGAAACTGAGTCGAAATTGCATGGTTTCATTTAAGTCGTGTAAAGTATATAAATACTTTTAATATGTGGATTAATTCAACGTTATTACATTACGTAATAGTCCGTAATTGGATCAATTTGCACGTATTACGCAAATAGTGCGTTGTAAGGAAATTGTTAATCTCAAAAAAAATAATTGTGAAACGAACATAGAATTTAGCATTAAGTAAATTGAAGTATTTAAAAATACAAAATTACAAGTTACAAAAAATATTAGTAGAATAAGATATATATAAAGATATAAATAAATAAATAAATATTTCTCTATGCATTGAAAATAAATGAGTGAAGACAAGCATAATGGAACATGTACTGATGAAATCTAAACTCACGGCTCAATAGCCTACAGTGATTACATCAGTGTAAAGATTCCAACCAAATATGATTTGGTTTTCTTGAGTTTCCATAAAAGATTATGAGTATATTGACTAATAAGTGAAATGTGTGAGTTTGTTTTATAGAAGAGAATTCCCACAGGTTTCTCATGTCTTTATTACTCAACAAAATAGGCTAAGCATTGCAGAGCCAAAAGGGTTAAAAGTCAAGTAAGAAATCAAAATCAAGGATAGTTCATAGGCGAACTAGCAGAACGTATATTGTTTGATTTTGATATAATTGGAACAAAAGTAAAGGGTAGTTTTGCTAATGCAAATCTAACGGTACAATTGTTACATGATGAGATAGGAAAAGAAATAAGACGTGTCATGCATCATGATTTATACGATAGGAGTATTAGCTACAAATCTGGAACCATTTAAACATTACAACAATAATGAAAGAAAGTACTGATATTTTTATGAAAGTCAAGATATATCGATTATACGACTATAGCTTCATTATAATACAGCATTTCATTAGTAGTTGTTGTTAAATATGATTTGTGGCATAGGATTATATCATGATACAGCACAAAGGTGAAATTAAGAAGCTGTCTTTACAGCAGTGCTGAATCAAAACTATACAAAATGATATAGTAAAGGAATAATTCGGCATTAAAGGCCTTTAAGATTGAAAATAATCAATTTCCGGAAAGTGTTATAATCTACCGTGATGATGTAGGTGATGGTCAACTATCATTGTGTGACGTTGCCCGTCAAAGGGTGATAAATAAGACCATTAAAATAACATTCAGAGTAGTCCAAAAACATATCAATACACGTTATTCTACCGTTAGCGCTAATAACGCTAGTAATCGTATGCATGGTACTGTGGTCGATTGTAACATAACACGTTCCGATCGTTATGATTTCTTTTTAGTATCACAATGTGTACGTCAGGGTACAATTAGTCTTAGCTATTATGCTGTCATCCGTGATGATTCTACTTAAAATCAAGATATTCTATGGAGATTAACTTAACCACTGTAAAGTGATATTGAGAAATCTAAGGAATTTCAAAGGAACCTTAGTATTTACAACAATAAAAAATATTATAATTACAACAATTATAATTGTAAAAACAATCAAAAACGTAAAAAAAAATATTCAAAGTTTCTTTGTTGTTAATCTATGGGAATAAAAATTATATTCCCTTAATAATGATGATTTGACTTAGTAAAGTCTACAAAAAAATATTTTCAAAGACTCTACTATTTCAATTCACTATTATTTTAGAAAATTCCCAATGTCAATTCGCCTGTTATAAGGGTTTTTCTTGTTGTTTGCAAGGAAAACTATAACGAATTTTTATCCATTGGTCATGACATTATTTTCATAAATACAAAAATGATTCATTAAATTTTCTTTAATATTTGAGAAACTTTAATTTTCAATCGTTGGAAATTTTCCGAATTTCCAGTTTTTAGTTCACGAAATTTATGTAGAAATAAAAAAAATTGATAATATGAATAATTGGATATTCAAAAATTCCATAAAGGTTTATTATACTTCATTATATTTGGTTAAAAAAAAATAAATTAATGATTAAATAGTGTGGCATACTTATGTGCACAGATCAGTGCTGCCATTTAATCATTTTCTCGCATTCCTTGTTTTGGAGTAATAATTCCAAATAATGATAACTTTAAGGTAAAGTTATTAAATTTTTGCAAATATAAGATTTGTGGCACTTTAATACACATGAAAGTGCGGCCAGTTTTTCAAAATCAAGATTAAAATTTACAGTGTAAAACACTGGTCTTATCCATCTCTGTCAATAATGCAACCCATTACATATGCAAAAATCAAGTTTACATTGATTTACTTAAACTAAGTTTAATTGGGCTGTTATTAACAGGGATTTCGATTGGTTAATTGTTTAGTAATTAAAAAAAAATTATATATTTGTCGTGGCATTCGTTATCCGTCACCTTCAGATAGACAGATCCCAATTGCACCGGCAAATATAGGTCATACATCATTCGATGACCGGTAGATTTTTATTGCACTAGGGGAGTGTCCCGTAGGAGTCACCATAGTCAATAAAAATAGTTATTAGAGTGTTAGTAATTTTTTTTTTTAATAATCAATGAACTTTAAATAATATTCACTGATTTTGAGAAAAAAATAATAATCTTATTAAATAATCTTATTAAAATATTTCATTTTTTTGTTTTTTTATTTGAACTTTTCTTTCTCTTGTTTTTTTTTATTAATTTTAGTTACCAATTTTGTATTATTTCTTTCACATTGGTAGTTATAATGTTTAAATTATCCTCTGTTTTTTTTGCAATGTATATATATAAAAAATGTTTAAAGAAACAAAAATTTAAATTTTTTTTTAAAGGTTTTTTTTTTTTTTTTTTTAAAAAAAATTTAAAACCATTCGGAAAAAATTTTTTTTTTACAACATTTTAAATTTTTCATACAAAAAAATTAAATTTGTCATACAAAATATAAAATTTTTGATACAAAATTTTCAATTTTTTTTTTTTTTTAAAATAAAATTTTTAAGTATTTTAAATTAAAAACTTTTAATGCAAATCTTTAATTTTTTCTAGCAAATTTACAAAATTTGTATTCAAGTTTTTCAAAAAAAATTTTTTTAAAAACGTAGTGTTTTAAATATTTAAAAAGTATGCTAAAAACGATTTGAAAATAATTCAAAATTAACAATTCTACAACTTTAAGAAGATTTATGTAGTTTTAAATTTTATTAATTTTATATTAGCAACCACGGTAGTTAATTAATTACTTTTCAATATTTTCAAAAAAAATTTAACTTATAAAATTTTTTTTTATAATTTATGATTTATAATTTTTAAATTCAATAATTTTCAAATTTTATAACTTTAAATTTAAAATTTTTAAATTTATATTAAAACTTATAACTTCAAATTAAAATTTATAATATTTAAATTTTAATTTAGAATGATTTAAAAGTTTTAACTTTAATTTAAAACAAAAAATGTAGTTAGGAAAAAAAATTTAATATTTGACATCTGAACTTGTACTGTACGGATCAGACGATGCTATATCTTAAACTATGTTTACCTTGTTTAAATCTGTTATGTGTTATTATCTGTTGTTGTATTGCTGTAGGTTGTATTAGCATTTTTCTTCTTCCAAGCCATTATTGAAGAACATTAATATGTGTTGATTTTGTCCATTAGTTTCACGATATTCAAACATATCAATCATACCATTGAAGAATTGGAAGTTCTTGAAGTGACCCAAAGTATCTTTCATTACTTTGTTCTGTTTTCCTGGTTTTGCTGGTGGTGTTTTGGTTTTCCTGGTGGTGTTTTGGCCACACCACCCTTGGAGCACTTGGCGTGTGTCTCCGGCAATACACATCCGCATTGCTTCTTCATTGATGGATGGCAACAACTTGTATTCTTAATTTTTTTTTTTTTTAAGGTTGAAAGCAATTTTTGTGTGTTTTAGAGAAACCGGTAATCTGTTATTACACATTTTGTGTAATTATAAACTTATTAAAATTTTTGTTAACTACATCAGTATTTTTGTTTTTTTTTTTTTTTTTTTTTTTTTTTTTTTTTTTTTAAATTGTTTTATAATGTTTGTTACTATCACTGTAACGTTTTTTTTTTTCAGGGTTAGGTCCTGTTGGACCCAACCCCTTTACGTTACTTTTTCACTTGTATTTTTTTTTTTTTTAACGGGTTTTTTTTATATGGCAGGATCGCCATGATGTGGGTTTCTAAAATGAAAAGCCATTACTGTTTGGTTTTAGCTCTACTGAGCGACTGAACTCTTTATTAAATTAAAAAATACTTAGAACTATTTAAACATAAACTCACACGCTAGTAGGGTTGGTCTGTTGTTGACAAACAACATTCCACAAAGTGTGGGTCTCTAGTTACATACAGACGGTATGGTAACGCAGACTTGTCAAACACACTACACAACCGATGACTTCCCTTTTTGATTTCTCTTTTTGATTTCTCAATTTCTTCGCGACTTCTTTCAAATCTAATCCATTTTGGGCATATGACAGTTTTCAAAACATTACACATATTTGTTAAAATTTTGACGCTGTACTTATTCCCACTGCTAGATTGAAGTCTTTTGCGATCATTTGTTGGTAAATTCTTTGTCCGAAAAAGCGTAGTGATGTGTCCAATTGCAAAATAATTGGAATGCTTGTCTTTTTAGCCATTGGTGATAATTCTTCTAAAACCATCATAAATGCATACTTATTTAACCTAAAACACGCAATAAAACTATTTTTTTTTATTAGTTTTAAACACTTGCGACTCAGTTTTAATTACTGTCTTACGATTTTTCTGGTAGTTCCAAAGGATTTGAACAGTCACGAAGCCTTTTCTATTTAGATTTTCCGTTCTTTGTTTTTCTATTTCAATTAAATACCAGGAAATCAAAATTGCGAAACTCATTTTATATTATTTTAAAAATAAGTATTTTTTTGTTTAATTTTTATTTTTGTTAAAAATGCACTCTTCTTTATTGCAATTTTATTCACTTTAAAGTGATCATTTTGTTTTTTTCCACATTTTTTAATGTTGTAGCTAAAAACAAAATGAACAGAACACAGCGGAATTGAAAATGTGGAATTAAAAACGATTCCACTTTCACTTCGTAGTGGAATATAGAACCCAGGCCAATATACCGTTTTTGTGAATAAATTTGTATGAAACTTTATTTATTTTTATTTTATTTAAATAAATGATAATAATTAATGAAACTAAAAAAAATCGATAAATGGTAGTAAATTATTACGAACAAATGTATAAAAAAATTTAAATAAATATTTATTTAAATGAATGTTCCTTTATTTTCAGCTCAACTGAAAACATGAATAAGTTTCATCATTTTATTGAAACTATTTTTAATAATACTTTTTCATTAGGCGTATTATATTTTTAATCAATAATATGAAATTTTTTATTAAATTTTATGAAAAACTTCATTAACATAAAGAAAAGTTTCTATGGATGAGTTCCAGTGACAATTCATAGATTTAATGCAAAAATTTATTGATAACATGCAGCTAATTAGTGCTAGTTTTTATTTATAATTCTAAAAATGGATATGAGGCTTATATCGATAGGAGATATAACATGTCGTCATATTATAATTTTCTTCTAAATTAACCATATATGTTAAAGCCTTAAATATACTTATATACCCCACACATATTTAATTTACATGCAAAAAATATTTTAAGTTTAATTTTTCATAAGTTAAAAACAGAAGTTTGTAAAACTTTATATTCAAACAAATAATGTAATGTTTACCAATATGTAAATAAATTTTCATGTAACAGTGGCTGCGACATGAGAATATATCTTAAGGCAAAAAACTTTGCATATTTTTATGGCATTATTTCATAAAAGCAAATAATTAGGAAAACTAAAGACAACAGTTTGTTGGTGTAAATGCAAATATGTTGAGATACAAAATTCTTATTAGAATATGTTAACTATAGAATGCAAAAAATAATTAAAACTTTTATAAAGCATAAAATATTGCAACAAAACTATAGACATAATCATATTATATCACATACATTAGGCTGCCCTTTATAATATTGTGTTTAAAAAATTGTTTAAATAAAGTTAGAGCTACTTGAAAAATTGTATATATTACTTATATAAAATGCCCACACAGAAAAAACAGTACATAATAAATACCTAATAAAATAGAACAAAATTAACAAGATTTCTCTATGGTTTTTTTTCAAGAAGGAAGTCTTATTATTTTAATAAGGAAAACCTTTTTGAAAAAATCAAGAAGGAAACTTATGGTTTTTATTAGGTATTCTTCTTGATTTTTTCAAAAAGGTTTTCTTCTTGATTTCATTAGGCTATCCAATTGATTTTTTCAAAAGGGTTTCTTCTTGATTTTATTAGGCTATCTTATTGATTTTTTCAAAAAGGGTTTCTCCTTGATTTTATTAGGATATCTTATTGATTTTTTAAAAAAATAATACTCGTTGATTTTATTTGGTAATTTTATTAATTTTTTATTTATATATTTGTATAATAATAAAACGAAAGTACTATTTCCAGTATTATATAATAAGTATTTGATATAATAATAAAATAAATAGTATTGATATAATAATATTACGGAAAATTTGATGGCAGTTTTGCTGAACGCATCGAAATTCATATATTGTTGGTGTTCCATTAAAATGATTATAAATGTTTTATAAGATCATTTGGAGTTGTATGACTTTTTGTACAAATAAAGCAAGCAAGCAAGTAGGATCATGTAAAAAAAAAGAGAAATTAGGATAATATTAATGTAATTTACTTAAAAAATATGCAACAGAGGAAAAATCGTAAGACTTTAATCAAAAAAACTACTGCTCTAAAAATGACCATACTTGCTTGCTTTTTGGGGAATATTCTGTCTTAAAAACGTAAGATAACTTAATAATAATATCTACACACTTCATATACGAAGCGCACTTCCACTTCAGACCGTCACAAAATACGAAAAACTCGGAAATTTTCGAAAAATCTGGTCCAATAACCATTATTCTTGGCTGAAGTGTTTCTTTTCTTTCTGCATACATTTTAACAACTTCCAGGTCTTTTGGCTGAATATCATTAACAGTTGGCACTAAAGTGATAAATCTGTTTGGGAATCAGCTATAGAAGGCTTATATTCTTTATTAAAAGCATGAAGAAGTATTGTACATACACAATATTTAGAATCTGAAGAGAAGCACAAAAATTAGTAGATGTTAAATATTATATATATCAATATTTTAAAGAACATTGTACCTTTTGTAATAATATCATTACTTAAATGTTGTAGGTAATATTCCCTTGAAGCACGGTCTTTGATTTCGAGTTCAAAAATGTTAAATAACTTTTTATAAAAGTTTCCAATTTTAAAAATAATTGGTTTCCTTTGTCCGTGTATAAAAAATCAAAATCTATTTCGACCTTTTCAGAATAAAAAAGATTAGAAGTTAAGAAAATTAAAAATAAAATACCAATACTTACAAGTTCATAACCTAAAAAATCGTTGTATCGTGACCATTCTTGTAAAATATGGTTGAAAGAACTGGCATTATGTATCTCTTGTATTCTAGTTTTCCTTGTTGCCTTCCAGAAAGAAACTACCTCTTCCCATGGACTGCAATTGTGCTGCAAACTGCACTTGTTCGAAATATTTATCTTTAAAAGAAAGTCTTTTTAATAAAATAATTATTTATATTACGTACATTGTACGTACACACTTATTTCCTCACGTATTAACTCAGATGCACTTTTTATCATTAAATTATTTTATATTAGTTAATTTTTATTTTATTAATGCACTATTCACTTGTTGTTTTACAACTAAAACTTTAATTTTAATATGTCAAGTTCAAACAACTAAGTACAGTTGTGAGCGGCGACACATATATAAACATGCATATATCACAGTCTAATATCGAAGTCTCTGCAGCAGAGAAATATTACAGTGCAAAACCGAAAAAGGTTACGAAAAAATTGTTTCTATGTTCATTTATATACTTAATCCTGTATTTACACGGTTTTTTTTAAATAGCACTGCAAAACTTATTCAGTTTTCACACGTTTTTTTTTTTTAATGGACAAAAAATGTAATTTTAATTTAGCTGTTCCTTGTTTCTTATATGATTATACACGTATGTATGTTATATAGGATTTACAATTTTCTTTATATGATTATTGTATAGTTAGGGGATTTATAATTTTTGCTTAGAAGTAAAATTGTTTAATGCAGGATTTTAGAAAACTGTTTTTTTATTTTGCTGTGCTGTTTATTTATTGAAACTTAGAACCAATCTGATATTTTCCATTACGGTGTGTCCATTTTGTTACACGATAACGTATGTACCGTGTAAATACAGGATTGGGTGTATATGAAATAACAAACAAGATAATATAATCAAGAAGATAGCCTAATGAAATCAATAAGGAATACCTTTTTGAAAAAATCAAGAAGAATACTTAATAAAACTTAATGTAGTCAAGAAGATTTCCTTATTATTAAAATCAAGAAGATGATTTACACATGATCATACAGGAACCTAATGAAATCAATAAGTTAAACCTTTTTGAAAAAATCAATTACATAGCCTAATGAAATCAATAAGAAATCACTTTTTTATACAATTCAGAAGAAATCCTAATAGAATCAAGAAGTTTTTCTCTATGGATTGTTTTTTTGGTGCCAAAAATAACGGAAATTGAGTAGAAAAAATTGTGAATAACAAGTTTTCTTCTTGATTTTATGTGTTCTCCTTCTTGATAAAATTAAAAAGATTTACCACATGAAAACAATAAGGAATCTCTTCGGAAAAATCTTCTCTTCTTTCTGCTGGGATACCCCTTTGTCTAAAAACGTTTTATAGAGATAATCTTCTTGATTCTATTAGGCAGTTTTGGCTCTGTGCATAATCCTAAGTACCGGCCAGTTAATAATACAGTTCTAAATTAAAAGAGCAACCCAACTCTCTTTTGTTTAGAAAATTTGAAGAAAAAATCTATCTTTTTTCCGTATTATTCTTTGTACTGTTTGCACTGTCTTTTTCGTTAGAAAAATCAGTAATTTGGAAGTAACGAAGATATTTTCAAAAAGCGTTTGAAATATAGTTTCTTAAGGTTGAAAATGTATGCTGATATGATTTGTTTGGTCCACAAGGCGCTCAAAGGTCTTCGGTCGACGTTAAATATTATTTTGGCAAGAAATAATACATTTTTAATGTACAGGTATTTAGTTTTGCAGGTATTTAGTTTTGTAATATTTTTAGTAATAATTTCTCAATGTTGTATATATTTAATTATTTAGTAGTAGTTTGTGTTTGTTTTTCTTTTAAGTTAGTAGTTAGCCTTAGATATTTTGTTTCATGTTTCCATTGTTTGAACTTTTTTCTATATACTATGCAAATTTTGTAAAAAAAATCGCTGAAATATAAAAAGTTACATTGGCATCAACCAAATCTTCTTCAATATTTTAACAAAATATATGAAAATATAGAAAGTAAAAAAAAAAACAATTTTTTATTTTTAATACAAGAATTAAAACATTTTTGAACAATTAGCATAGCACGTCTCTTCTCAACTAACACAGGTTGTTGGGATATATGTTGTCTTTACAAATTGGAATACAACAAGCACACATACATGTATTGACATAAAAGTATATGGGCATGTAAAATTGTAGTTTTTCAAATAGTTTGATTTTATAATTAAGGTTACCAGATCAGGCAGTTTATAAGGCAGACAAAAAGGTTCTCATAGATTTTATTTTGTCTGTTGTATGTAAAGTCTAGTCTTGATTTAAGCTAATTGTCTTTTCTATTGCAGACAACTGAAGATTTGGGTGATGCCAATGAAGCAATTGTATTGTCTATCATGAAAATGATCAACCTTTTTGAAAAGTAACAAATAAAATCTAATACGACAATATCATATTCGATATTTGGACTTGTGGTAGAACAATATTCTAACTAAACTATATGAAAATATAGAAAGTCTGAAAAAAAATTTTTGTATTTTTAATACAAAAATTAAAAAAATTTTAAAAAAGTTACTTCTTTTAAAGACACTCCTTACTTTATATTTTGCATGAAAAATATTTACTTTAAAGGCTTTTTCCACAAAATAAGATGTTGAAAATCGGGTGACACTTTATTAATGTTATTTTGTCACTTATTTCAGTTTTTCCTGAATGTTTCTTTTTAATTAAGCATTTGTTTTTTTTAAAAAGCATTTGTTTTATTTTAATAAACCAAAATCGACAGTATGGTATACAAAGAATTTTTGTATTTATATGCATTTACAAAATATTTCTAAACATGTTAAGGAAGCTATAGAAGAGCTTTTTTAGACAAATACAACTTGAATTTCAACAAAATAATGTTGATAAACCTTTTACTACAATTAAACATATACGTTTACACACATTGTGTGTAATATTTTTAAACACAATGTGTCTATAAATTGAATATTAAACAGTATGCCTATTTCTACCCAATTTATAGTAGGTAACAAGTTACTTACATTTAAAAGAGTAGACTTCTACCCAAGTTTTATTAAAGTGTACATACAATACCTACATATACCTCATTCCATGAAAGCACATTGAAAAATTTGCATTTTTCAACCCATGACATTCAACTATCTTTATATTGTGAACAGGAAGACTCTAAAGAGCAATGTACCCATTCTCGTTTTTAGATCTTTAAAATTAAAAAAAAACACGCGATGTTATTAACGTTTTTCCTTTTACAAAAAACTTGAAACATTATAAAACAAGTGAACTTTGACGACCTACAGTGTCTAAATTGACTACTTCAAAATTAAAAAAAGCTTCTGAAAGACTTCAACCCAAAATGCATTTTTACTTTTGCTGCAATTTTGTAATGCATTTTTCACTTTTTAATTTAGCTGTGTTAGATATTGCTGTTACCGGTGAAATACAAAAAAAAATTAAGTAAAATAACGCCAACTCTAAAATAACCTAACGTAAAAGCATTTACACAAAAACAAGCTAACGAAATAACTTAAAATAAGGTTAACCTTAAAATAACATAACGTTATAACTTGAAATATGGTTAACCCTAAAATACCCTAAAAAAATAATCACAAAATACCGTTATCGTATACCGATAACCGAATAAAAAGGTTGCCAACCTTGCTTTATACATATGTATATCATTAAAATTGTTATTACTCATACGCTCACTGGGTTTCTTTTATAAATTGCCTCAAATATTAAAAATGCAAAAACTAGCAACTATGCAAACTAGCATGCAATAAACTAGCAATACCCAATACCGAATATTTGATTGCAGTTGTAGGAGCTTTAATTAAATGTTTATTTAAATGTTTAATGAAAACATCTTTGCTACGAACCACAAGCAAAATGTGCACAAATAATTGTTAAACTATAATAATATATAAATAAGCAAACACAATTTAAAAGTTTACACATGAGATCTGCACACACACACAAGGTAAACCAAAACTTGTAACTAGAAATGTTATAGTAACTACATTATACACACAAAGAAAAATTTTAGCTATTTGTCAACTGAAATTCGGTTACTACGACTCAAATTCTGTTATTACGAATTTCAGTCGGTTAGCAAAACTTAACATTAGTTTTAACAATAAAGTTCGGTGAATTGAACAGATTTTTTTTTTGCAACTCCCAAAATATTCAGAAATCTAATGTAAATATCGTTGTACTAACTAAATTAATAGGTTGTTACCATTAATATACACTTTTCAATTCGGTTGGCACTTTATTTCTCTGGGTGCAGAATACCTAAATTTTAGGACAACTTTATATGAGTTTTGTGAGTCTTGCAGAAGTTAGTATTTATCTTGTTATTACTATTTGTGATTACTTAATACTTCTCTTAAGCGATACAATTTTACATATCTTTGCATTCATCTGTAATTTTATTATTTTAAATCAAAGTATTACATTGCAGTAATGATGTCTAATATGGTTTGAAGTCCGGGGTGGTTAATTCTAATTGTGTTGTATCCAAGTAATGTAAATCAAGGTCTTACTCCTTGTGTATGTTACAATTGAGTATATATATCTAAAAATGGTGTTCCTACAAAACGTTTGCCGCTACACCAAAGAGTTACTTACTACCCAGAAAAAAATAGTGCTTACCCAGAAGCGCTTCCGGAAGGCATTATTTGATAACGAAGCGCTTCCAAGCAAATAAAGAAGGCATGATTTTTGTTCGCGATGTCCCACTTGGTATGTCTCTTTTAAAGCTTTTCTTTGATGTGCTCTCAGAAGCAATAAATTCATGCCTTCTTAGGCACTAAGAATCGCTTTTTGGATGTTGACAACATTAGTGCTTCATGGTATGCATACTTTATTGCTTCATTGTAAACATTATTCACTGCTTCAAAGAAGGCATTCTGGGAAGCACGACAGAATGCCTTCCCTAATTGCTTTGTAGTATGCAAGTCGGTGAAGCGCTATTTAGAAGCATACAAATGTAGTTACTGCTTACCAAATCCATGTTATTTTTTGCTGGGTACAGGTATTTTGTTTTTGTATTGCATGTTATTGTTTTTTTCGTTCGTGTGAAGAAAACTGTCATCTAGAAACAGGGTCTAAATTTTATGATAGATTTATTATCCTACAGAAATTCTAAATGTGAAATAAATATTATAAAATATTTAAGTTGGAATAATTATACGCTGCAACAAATATAAATTTCACTCAATATGCACGCGAAACTACAAACCACATGTAGTTAATCTGCGGTGTTCGCCATTACGTCAAAGTTAATTTTAAAATGACTTTAAAGTTTAATTTTTTTCAAGAAGTATTAAAATTGTTATACTCACTTCAGGATGCCAATATGGATGTCAAATGAAAAGTGAAAATCTTTTCTATTATTTAAAAATATTGGTAATAAGTTTTCTCGAATACAAATGTGGAGACTTCCCCAATTGGTTTTAATTCATTATAAATTTGTATAACTCTTCTGTTTGTTTTCTGTCAATAATTTTCAGTTTGATTTGTTAATTTCTTTAAATTACAATAATAAAAATATGTAATTTAATTAAAAATAAAAAAAAATAGAATAAAAAAAATTTTCAAAAAAATTTGAAATAAAAATGGTATTACGTTCGGGCATTATTTTACCATTTCAATGTCGAGACACTAAAAAATTAATAATGATTGGTGTACCAGAAGAAAATCGTGATTTAAGTATATGGGATTTAAAAAATGTTGTACGTGCTGCATTTAGTATTTACAATTTTGAGTTTCGCAACAAAAAGATTGGTTTCAATATACCCGATGAACTACTGTTGCAGTATTTAGCTCAACGTCACGATTTAACAAATTTCGTTACAGAAATTGGCCAGGGTAAAGATAACATGGTGCTTAAGGAGCAGCAGCAGCTTTATTTTGAACCATCATATTCACAAAAACTCATTGTGCCTTTACCACAGAAATCAAATGAATCGACTTCAAATATCGATTCACCACTGACAGCAACACAAATGCAACAAATGTATGCGGGAAACACAAATACGGTAACAATAAAGCCAATAGCAAGATCACCACTAGAAGTCATGGAGAATCATTCGGAACATTTGAGTAATATAATTAGCAATCAAAATAATACAACAATAGCTAATCCATCACCACCGCCTCTTAGCAGAACAACATCTGCTGTTCAACCTCCAACACAATCTCTTACAAACATACAACAACATTCAACGGCTATCTCACAGCCACAATACTCTCTGAGTCGATTTAGAATACGTATGTATGTCTAAGGATCAAAAATAATTATATGTAAAATTTTTTGAAGACAATCTTTGCATGTTAACCCAAGGACGTAATGATGTAATGCTAGAACCATTATGGAATAAATTAGCCAATATGTTAAATAGTGTGCCTCAGGGAGCAGTAACAAATGTTGAAGAATGAAAACAGACCTTTGATGCCTGGCGTAATCGCGTTTTCATGTATACCCGTTACAATTCTAAGTTAGCTGTTGCTGCTGCCCAAAATCCCACAAATTATAAACGCTAAACACCCACCGACCAATAAGCCTATGCCATGTGGACTAGCCTAGATGAATCCCAACCAGACTATGATTACTGATTAAGAATGAAATATTCATCTATGCGTAAATCTTTAAAGGAACTCTTAAGTTTTAATAGATTTTCGCAAAAGAACACTGAAGATATACGAGGGTTTGTGGATTTAAAAATATAAATATTAATTATAAAACAAATAAAATATGATAGACCAGCGCTCCCATAAGTGGTGACCGCGATAAAAACAAGCAATTGCAAAAAGCTAACAAAATTTTTGCTATGAAAGACAACAAGCTAAATTAAGTTTCAAGAAGCTCAAGATAACTACGCCTTACTTATTCATTTGGATCTTCCTTGTCTATTCGTGAAAAAGGATATTAATGTGCAAGTAAATATTGGAAAAGTTTTAGAACAATTTCACGAAATTTGGTTTAAACCATTATGTTGTGAAAAATAGTTGAACAAAAAAATCTTTAAACCTTTACATACAACGTCATGTTTTACAAAAAAAGATCTCAAGACGCCAAATCTTGGAACTAAATCTTCCAGTTTTACTGACGACATAAAAAAAAAAATTATAACAAACCAACAATCCAAATCAATCATAGCGTTCCGTACTTGCTTAATACATATTCATAAGTAGCCGATGGAACATTTAATTGATTTAAACAATAAATCTCGCAATGAAATTCGGACTACATTTTAGATTAATACATCTTAAGTAGATTTGGGCTTACAATAAAACTAGCGGCTTGTACAATGCAAATTGATAATAAAATTTAACAATGCAAAAGCGAATAACTGATGTTCAACATACTGCGGATTGTCTTAGTCGTTCTCAAAAAGCAAATTATTTTTCGAACAATTTTTACAGTTTTACAAAATTTCTTAGAAAGGGGGGGTGATGGCTTTAATTTATTATAAATTTGTATAACTCTTCTGTTTGTTTTCTGTCAATAATTTTCAGTTTGATTTGGGAATTTCTAAATTACAATTTATAAAAATTGAAACAAAATTATTATATAAAATAAAATAAAAGCGTTAATAATAAAATAAACCAAAAGTTGGACACTATCTAGCTCCCATACAAATTTCACAAATATTCTTTAATGAAGTTAATCCTTCAATATCCTTGACGATTCTAAATTCGAAACGTGCAAGCAAGTGGAACAGCTCATTGTTACTTAGATTGATTGACAGCTTTCTGAGCTTTTTGCTTTGTTAAATATTCTCGATTTTAACTTTTACCAAATAAATTTTTTTCTTTAACATTTTTTCTTTAGTCGTATACCTAAATAAACTACGAATAATTTTTAATATGGTTTCAAAGTATTAAGTTGGGATTGGGTTAAGGATGTAGGATATCCTTGCAATTAAATTGTTAACTTTATCTAATTTGCAAAATTTTAGCACATGATGTTAATCTATATTCCACTTAATTCATTTAATCAAAAACTCATAAATTGTACATCAAATTTTCACAAAATTCAATCTAGCGTACAATTTTTATAACTTTTTCTTACATTAATTTTGTATGAACTTACTATGGAAAAAATATAAAAAGTACATTTTGGAACAGTCATCGTTTAAAATCGTTGTTTTTTAGAAAACATACATAAGTGTTTATATCTGAATTTTATTAATTAGGATTTCTGACAGACTCCATATTTTTAAGGCATACAAATATATGAAATTTTTGTAGTATAATCAGTAGTTTTCTTAAACTAAAACAGAAAGTACGTTAATTTAAGTAAAGTTTTCTAGTAATATTTTCTAAAGGTAAATATTAAAATTTGAATTTTCGGTTATAGATTATTTACTAACGAAATCGTGAAAAGTGAGATAATTTACCTTTAAGCAACTTTAATTAAAAAGTATAGTTCATACTATTTGAATGTTGTAAAAAAGTAGCGATTTTGTTCTCAATTTTGTACATGCTTGCAAAATGTTTAACATTATTTAACATTATTTTTGTCTTCCATATACAATTTAGCAATTGAATGTGTATCTCGAAGGGTATATATTTTAATTTCAAATCCTTACTGGAGACGACAAAAGCGTTTTAAACTCTTATAAACTAACTTATAAATTACTTTTGATCACAATTGGATTAATATAAGTCTAACTGTGTAAAAAATTCATTAAAATTTCGTATGTTCAAGAAGCTAGATTTAGCAATTAAATGTGACAAAATTGCCTTAAATTTTCAAATTTTTCTATTAGTTTTTCGGTTATCAATCTAAAAATTATAAACACCAGCTTAACCAGCCATATTATTTATACCAAACTCGGAATACCGAACAAAATGTTAGTGAAAATATTAAGCATAAAAAATTTGTTTTGTAAAAAACACAGATTTGATTTTCACTGAAGAATGCTATTTGCAAACAAATAAATCCAGACAGTGTTTGTTAAATGTACACATCTTAATTTGTTCACTAAGTTCAAGTGCAATTGTAAATGTTAAAGAAATTTTAAGAGACCAACACCCCAAAAATTTAAAGTTGTCACCGGCAACGAGCAAATAATTTAATATTAGAACCACTTATGGTACCGATTCGATGCGGGTATCGGTATGTGTAAATCTATTTTTTTTATTTCGGTAACGATATTTCAGTTATTTCGGTACCGGTTTTTAGCTTTAACAGTATTTCACTTATTTTGGTAGCGTTATTTTAGGAATTACGGTTTTGCAGTTATTTAGGTAGCGGTATTTTAAGGCTACCTTTATTTAAGTCATTCAGGTACTGTTAACGCAAAGCGATATTTTAATCCCCATAATGCCCGAAGTTTAATGACTGGCTAGTTTATCATGGAACTTTAGGAAAATATATATTTATTTTTAGCGATTTTTTTCAGATCTTTTCTGATTATTTCAGTAACGGTATTTTAAGGATAAAATTAAATTGTTTCGATAACGGAATTTTTGTTATTTCGGTAACTGTATTTTAAGGATATTAATATTTTAGTTAAGTCGTTAACGGTATTTTATGGTTAAAGTTATATCTATTATTTCGGTAACGGTTTTTAGGGATAACGATAGTCATTTGAAAGGGTTTTGAATTGTAACGGTATTTTAGCGGTATTGCCTGCCATCCCTGATTAACACAATAAAAAACTACATTATGTGAAGAAATAAATTTGTTGATGTAATTTAAAATAACACATTTGGTGTGTCAGCACTTTAAATGAATAAAGAATATTAAACAAAAAATCGTACGATTTCAGCAACATTTTATTGTTCAAAAATCCCGGCAAAAAATAGTGATTACCCAGAAGCGCTTCCGGAAGGCATTATTGAATTACGGAGCGCTTCCAAAGCATATCCAGAAGGCATGATTTTTGTTCGCGATGTCGAACTTGATATGTCTCGTAACAGCAGGTTAAAAGCGCTTCTTTCATGTGCTCTTAGAAGCAATAAATTCATGCCTACTTAGGCAATAAGAAGCGCTTTTTTGTATGTTGACAACATTAACTCTTTATGGAGTGCATATAAATTTCAGATTTCGGACCCTTTCGGTTTCCAAAATATGACGTAATCAAAATTGCAAAATACGTTTAAATTTGGATAATGTGTCTTTACAAAATTGACCATAACTTTTAAACTACAGATATTCGATTTGGTCTTGTTATGCACAAAGATTAAAAGGTTATAGCTATGGAATATTTTTTTTTGAAATTATTTAGAATTTATTGAATCTGCTTCATTAGTTTTTTTAATTTTTGTAGAAATTTTGAAAGTTAATTTAAGCCGAGATTTTTTATTGTTTTTGACCACATTATAAGTAAAATAAAAAAAAAATTGTCTAGAAAAGTCGATTTTTAGGGAAAAATCGATTTGCGTGACCTCTAAACCTCTCCCGAAAAGCTTGAGCAAAAACAAACATTTTCTTGGGACACACTTTTGTATACTATCTTTTGACGCTTACAGGGCAAGATAAAATTTCATATTTATTTCGTGTTTGTGAACAACTGGGTAAATTACACGTCAAATTACATTTGGTTATTATTCAACTCTTTTAAAGCTGTTGACAATACAAAGTTGTTTTTTTACGCACACATTGCACATTTACGTTCATATGATGCATTTTGTTCGAGAAAAATGTAAAAAAGCTTTTAAATTACTTTGTAATTTCTGAAATTTTAATTACTGACATGCATTAATTTATATTTAAATTAACATTTTATCGCTTTTAATTTAAAAAACTATTAAACAAAAATTATTATTTTAACATGACTTAAGAGCTTAACATTAATTTCAATTTTAAATTAATTTCATTAAATTACAGGATATAATTGCAGTCTTAACCAAACAAAATCACTCGTCATGTGCAGAATATTACAAAATCCTTACACAGGAATAAATGTTAATTATGTATATTTTAGTAAAATGTTCAGTGGCATTGCCAAATAATTGTTTATTGAGTTCTCTGCGAGAACTTTTTAATTTTCCGTAAAGTATTTTTATTTAAATGGTTTACTTGGCATAGCTATTACACTGTTTGATGTTTTGATTTTTCTATCCACTTATATCGAAAGTTAGAAATTGATTTGAGATCTTTTTTTGGAAATTTTGATTTTTTTGTTTGATACTATTCCGGGACATCTCTAAGAGAATCCGTTTCATAATACTTCAGTTCGCACAGCTGTAAAAAATCCGTAAATACATAACTTTTGTTGTCCATTGTAGTAGTTTTCCTCATTTTTCGGCTTCAGTATTCGAAACTTTTTGCACTTTTAAGTTACTAGGCCCAACAATTTTTTTAACTTGGCGTACGAAATGTTTTGATCATTGCACGTATCGTGGAACTTCGCGCCCAGAAACCTATCAGCGCTCAAAATCTTCTCCACATTTTTCGCCTTATAACAGTTCCTATATTTTTTTTTTTTCTTTTACCAGTTTCAAGTTTTTTTCCAATGGTTAGGTCCTCGTTAAACTGTACTACCAGAATTAAAACAAACTGTATACATGTAACTTTTTTTGTGATTTTTTTGAAAGTCCAACTTGAATTATTTCGAAAAGTTTAAATAACTTTTCGCGTCACCGAAAATCTTCAGGCAACCAATGTAGAAGGGGTAAAAGATTTTTACCGAAATTTTTAATGAAAAAGATCAACGCTTTACCCGTATTGTTTTGTTTACCCGATGAGAAGTAAAAGACAAATGAAACATGTAAAACCTGTAAAACCTGTCAGTAGATAAAATCTGCTATAAATTAGCGGATAGAAAACTTTTTTTAATTATTTTTTTTTTTTTATATTTATATTAATTAATAATCATATAAATACAAATTATATACTATTACCCTAACCGAGCACTAGCTACTTTGGGCTTTGGCGCGTTGCGGCGAAAACAGACCAGTGCCTCTGGTGGGAATCGAACCCACGACCCCCGCACAAATAAGCCAGCACGCTACCAACTAGCCTACTGGGGCGCACTTTTTTTTAATTAATAAATAAAAATTGCAAGGTTTTTTGTTTAACAGAAAACAAATGCTCTTGAACTTTAATAATCTTGCTCACATCATGATTAAGCATTTAATAAAAATATTCTTGAAAGTGTTTGGAATATCCAACGAAATGTTGGAAAAAATATGAATAAATAATCTTTTAGAGGCTGCCGTCAAATCTGGAGAAAAAGGTACAATAAGTATTTTTTTAAATTATTCGATAATCAAAATTGTATCCATTGTATCTCTCGCGGTATGAGCTATAGCTCCATCTGGCTGATAGCATATGTCAGGCTTATGTTTACTACCGGACATTTTCGACATGGTCCGAAATACCGCCCCGGAGACGGTATCTGTTCCTCCAGCTTCAACCCCAACATCGGCAGTTTTGTTCGCTCATAATGAGATAGTTCAAAAAGTTGTAATATTCTTTCGCAAGCCAAATTAATCAAAATTTAAAAAAATTTAAATTTTATACTTGACATTATGAAAAAATAAAACACCACAAGTAATACTATACGGTGGGCAAACTTCGACTGACTAGTTTGAAATTCTTATAACTTTTTTAATTTTACAGTTTGAAATTCTTATAACTTTTTTAATTTTACAGTTTTTAATTTTATTTCTTTTGCAGATAATTGGTTATTAATTGTTTATTACCTGTAAAAGAAATAACATTAAAAAGTGTACAATTAAAAATGTTATAAGAATTTCAAATTAGTCAGTCGAAGTTGACCCAACCTATAGTATTACTTTTGGTGTTTTATTTTTTTGTCTTAAAAAAAAAAACATTGATTTAAGGGTGGAAAAAAATATACTATTGGAAATAAAATTAAAAATTTTAAAATCCGTAAATTTGTACGATTTTATTTAACTTTAACTATCAAAAATTAACTCAAAAATTATAAAATTTTTTTTTTTATTTTTACTGCATGTACAGTAAAAATCTTATTATATGTATTTATGAATAGTCAGTTTTTGCTATATTATAAGTAAGTAGATGTAAACAATTGATATAATGATAATTAACTGTTTTATAAACAATTTTAAATGAAGAGTTTTTTGTAGAAACATTTTTAGTGTATCTGTTACAGCTTTGAATTTATCATATATACAATTTAGATTTCAAACACAGGTTTCGTCAGTCATTAATAAATTTTTTTGTAAGGACTGAGATCAGTCAAACTAGTGCATAAATCACTACAACTTTGGATCTAATCAATCAATTTTAACAAATATAACAGTGTATAATAGTATTTTATACAAAATAATATTTTATATCGGGAATTAAAAAATAATTTTTTTTCTTTATTAATATTTTACTTTTTCAGAAATTAAGCCTTAAATCTTTTATTGTGTCTTCAGTGCCATTCTTGCTGTGATATGACGATTTAGTTTTAAAAGTTTTAGGATCTTTGGTGACTTGTTTGGAATTCATCAGAATTTTTTAACCAGAGACCAATATCTTTCTAACGGTCTCAGTTCTGGGCAATTAAGTGGAGTCACCTACATTTGCTACCACCCTATCGCTAATTTGCTATAAGATGCAAGGTAAAGATGCAAGGTAAAGCATTAAAGAATTAGATACCTTCTGTTCCCGAATAAATGACTACTACCGTTTTTCAAACATTCT
Source organism: Delia radicum (assembly GCA_021234595.1). Taxonomy (NCBI): domain Eukaryota; kingdom Metazoa; phylum Arthropoda; class Insecta; order Diptera; family Anthomyiidae; genus Delia; species Delia radicum. Next base: position 100,397,401 of record CM037854.1, read on the forward strand.
CTTATGTACAAATCGGTGTTTATACACTCACAATATTTTTTGCGTAAAGACTACTGAATATACACATTAAATTAACTAAAAATCAGTTGAAAACAGAACTACCTTATTTTCGTTTAAAACAATTGTACTTTCTAGTTTATTTTCAACTGTTGAAACATTAAGTGATAAAATCCATAAAAACAAAAGATTGTTTTCGTTTATTTCAATACTCAGTATAATATAAATATAAAATTTTGACTGAATATTTTAACTATTACCGAAAGTCCGTTTATTTATTTATTTTGTTTATTGAATAACAGACAGAAAGTTAAAAAAGATATTTTTTTGGTAATTTAACTGTATATTCCATTGAAGCAACTTTACCGATTAAATTTTCAAATAACTGTTGATTGTAATGGAAAAGTTCTTGTGAGTGTAGTGCGTGTTGTCACGTAAAAAATACTTATTTTACCGCAAGTGTAAACTAATAATTTAGTTGTAAATTTTATTTATTTTTTGTCCAAATTTTTTCATCAACATCTCCTCTTGCATTCGCTACATACAATTCCTGTGTGCTTAGTCATCCATCATGCAGCAATCATATTTTGTTATAAAATTAAGGCAGCGTATTTTGGCTCGTTCGTTGGCCTTCTCATTCCTCGTGGTATTTCGCCTCGTCACTTTTTACACTTTATATGTTTTTAATCGTTCAGTTTTTGACCTTGTCTCAGTTCACTTTTTTAACTTTTCATAGTTTCGATGTAATTTTCATTTCACTATAATTTCACCTTTCATTTCACTATAATAATGTGCACACAGAGAAAAATTTAGCTATTTGCCAACAGAAATTCGGTTACTACGACTGAAATTCGGTTATTACGAATTACAGACGGTTGTCACAACTAAACATTAGTTTACCTTAAAAATTTCGGTTAATTCAACTGAATTTTAGTTGCAACACCCAACATATTCAGAAAGCTAAGGTAAATATTGTACTAAATAAATTTATAAGTTGTTACCATTAATATACCCTTTTCAATTCGGTTGGCACTTTATTTCTATGTGTGTGTGTAATAGTTCAAGGATATTTTGAATAAAGTCTAAATAATGTATGTAAAAAACTGCAAAAAGTTTATCTGATACATTGCTTCATATTTTATAAGAAAAAAACTTTTTCAAAGCATTCTTTTTAAAAAATACAAATCAATTAAAATTTTTTTATAATATATAAACTGATGTTGAACTTATTTTGATTTATTCGTTAAACTCGATTAATCGACCAACATTTTGTGAGTTATTCGTTACTTGATATAGGTTTTTATAATTTATGCGAAAAACTGCTTGATTACAATTCATCGATTAATCGAGTAACGGTTTACCCATCGAACACCCTAGTATCTATATAATTTTTTCTCTCTGTATTTGATAGAGAATAACCAATGTTTACTGTTTACATTCGATGATGGATCGCTGTTTTGTTATTTTGACGGTTGTTAAGTTTGCAATCTGTCTGGTTGGTTGAATCATTCTTTAGCGTAATGCTTAAGCGCCGTTTACAGACATGTGTTTATATTTTACTTCACACAGGTATAATGAAAAGTGTAATAAAATTCTCTGTCTGTCAAAAAAGTATAAAAGAAAAATCGTTTGATTGTTCAGACTGTTATTGCTACACACAAAAGATACTTTTAAACATCAATTTTTTCTTCTAATTATTTTTTTTTACACCATTTGTAGATTTTAATCTTTTTTCACTTTTATTTGTTTATAACACAACACTTGTGTTAAGATATGTAGTAACTTTATGAAATATTTCAAAAAAGAAAGAATGTCAAAAAATGTGTGCCGATACTTTTAAATGTGTGTCGATATTTTGACATGTTTATAACAAACTGTATTCATATACATTATACATTTGCTTAATACAATACATTTCTGACATGCTGTGTGATTATGTGAACGGGGCTTTAGTAGCTTGACATAATACTTCAGATTTGCAATTTGTAAATTTATGCTGAGGTTTAACATTTTTCCATTGTTATTTTGAAAAACAGTTTTGAGTGTTAAATTGTGTGTATTTAATTTGTAATATCAACATATACAGATATTATGATACATTTATGACGTCACGTGTTTTATGTTCAAAATATTGGGTAAACAAATAAATATTTTGTTAATATTTGAATGATATTTTGTTTGTTAAAAATGAATAAATCATTATAATAATAGTTCATTTATATTCATATTAAATGCTACGTTTATTTTAGTTTATTCAAAGTTCTCTGTACAACTACGACGTATGAGTTATATTTAATCTCCATATATATAACTCATACGTACGGTGACCAACTTAATACTGCATTTATACAACAACTAACCAGTAAGAATCCGCCAGTGATTCTAAACACAAAAAACATGTTTATAAGTATGGATATTCTAAACTGCTGTTCCAATCGGGAAAAAGTGTTAAGAAAAAATTTTCTGCAGTCATCCTGTTTTAACACAGGGTATGTACAGTGTATCAAATTTCATTATCTCGGTTATATACAAGATTTAAATGGGTACAACATTTACAAATGTTTACCGATTTCACTGATTTTAAGCTTTTTGTAATCTAGGTAACGAGAGAAAGCAATATGTGCCATAGTAGCTCGTATAGTTTAAAAAATATTTGACTTTGTATTTCAAAATCATTATTTTCCGGTTTGACTTTGTTTATTATTTTTTCCAATAAGTTATTCATTATTATAAGAAAATACTTAATTTTTTTGGGATTCTCAAAACGGCAAAATTTAAAATGTGTCCTGAAAATGGAATTTTTTTGGTTACATTCACCTTTATATGTATTTTGTTGGCATTTCTGAGACCATTTTTTAACATATTTTGAAAGAATATACTTCAGAAATGCTTAATAGTGCCATGTAAAACATTTTCGTATAATCACCCCACGCACAGCATTGGTAGAAAATTAAGAATTTTTTAACGAAATGCTAAGTTTACGAACGTGGTTAAAACAAACTTATGCCACTTGAATATACTTTTAGAACTTTATACTATAAGAGACATATCATGCTTTGCCGCCGTCTGCTCAAAAAGGTAGGCTAGGGAGAGTTTTTTTTGGAAAAAGTCCTTTCCATTTTATTTTAAAAAAAGTGTAATTAAGGATATTATGTAGGTAAATACGACAGCAATTGCAGTTTAAAACAAATGAAATTTCACTTGAAGAAAGGACGACTAACATTTTATTAAATTCAACCAGCATTTGTCATTTGTTTTTACTTTTCAAAAAATGACTAACAATTGTAGTAAAAATTAACCACGTAAGTTAGTAAAACATAAACAAACATTTATTTTTTTTATGTAGAAAGGTTGAGGTTAAGAAGAAGAATCAACGTTTATACTAAAATGGTTAATATTTTTCCAATAGGCATATTTTAATACAAAATTTTAAATTTTAAATTTAGACGAAATCTTAAGCTATTAAGAAATTAACTTTAGTACTATTTATATTTCTCTGATAAGGGGAGCAGTAATGCACAAAAAAATTATTTCTAGTCATGGTCCTAAGTCTCGTCAAGAAAGCTTTAGCGGTGTAAGTTCAGTCGTCAAAGTGTTAAGTAAACTATATGTGTAAATTACGACATACACAATTAAAATAGATAGCGGAGACGCATAAAAATAATGGGTTGAAACAATTATGATTAAAATTAAGAGCTAAATTTTTAAACTACAAAACATATTTCTTTGGTACAACAACTGAAGCACTAGCATACCATTTGGTGACTGACGATTGGAAAATATATTGCCTGCTAAACACTTGTCAGAGACGATTTTTCCAGCATTTCCAAAATGATATTTGCTAGTAGTTGTACATATACATTTTTTTTGTTATTAAAAAAAATGAATTCTCCCATTTGGAAAAATTTTCAATAAAAGTGCAGATTATCATGTGGTCGTTATTAAACAATTTCGTAGAGTGCATAAAACGCACAATCTAATAATTACCAAAGTTATTTAATCAATCTAGCAAATTAAACTCAATTAATGACAAATGATTCTAACTTTTATTTATCATTTATTATACATACGTACTGCTTCTTAAAAAGGCGGCAAAATTCGTTCACTAAAGTGTTTGTTACTTGTTTTGAAAATTATATTTATTTAATTCGTTGGACTAAAATTGGTTTTGACATACTGATATTCTGAAAATGAATTGGGTTAGGAACGTATTATATATGATGGACTTAGATCACAAAGGGTTCAAGTGACTAAAGTCGAATATTGAGAAAAATTGAGCTCACAGTTAAACTGCAATAAAAAATGTTAAATGCTATTTGGAGTATAACTTTTTTAATAAGAGAGATCCTGAGATATATATTTTAATCTAACAAAATATCACATTTTACGTGCACAAATGGGTGAATGCAATAACCCCCACTGAAATAACCCCCACCGCCGAAATGAAATATGCCCCACCAAATTTATAAAAAATTTAAAGTGGGGCTTATCTCATTTTTGGTGGGCAAAGTTTCATTTTAATACGTGGGTATTATTTAATTTTATTACCCACCACATTTGGTGGTTGTTAATTCATTTTCATTGGTGGGGATTAATTCATTTTGGTGGGGTTTAATTCATTTTAATTCTAATATCAATTCTTGGTTTTTGAATTAATTCCTACTTTTACAGTACTAGTTTTACTTTGTAAAGGTGAATTAATTCCTACTTTTACAGTACTAGTTTTATTTTGTAAAGGTGATATTAGAAAGTACGAAAAAAGAATACGTTATTTCAATTAAAAAAACACATTTCTTCTTATTAAAAATCCATTCGTGCCCATATCACCAGGTTCCTTAGTTGGTAAAAAACTAATAATTTGCCATTTTATAGAATGTTGACATAAAGGTGTATCCATATTTTAGAATAACACCAACTGAAATAAAACAAAAATGGAAATAAAGTCAAATTCACAGGTTGACTTTATTTCCAACAAAAATGGAAATAAAACCAAGTTGGCTATATTTCCTTTTCATTATTTGCCTCGTATTGACAAAATGTGCCAACTTTGACCCCTTATATCTTCTTTATTTAAAGGGTTAAGAGGTTAAGTTATATCTTAAATGAAAGCTAAAAATGTGGACTATAATCAAATACCAATAACAATATACCTTAATTACGTCATATTTAAAGAAATAAATCAATTTTATTTCTTATTTTGTGTCGCGGGCAGGAAACTTTATTGAGCGAAGCCACCTGCCGCGTCCTGCTGGAGGAAAGTTCAAATGCCCAATGTGTCGCCAAGAAGTTGATGAACATCTACAAATTTTCATTTAATTTTCTTTGTTTTGTATATTTTTTAAAATATGTACATACATATGTGTAGTGTGATTAATAAGTCAATATTGTTGTGCAATAGCAATCACTGTCATGTACTTGACACTTAATTGTGATTGGCTAAAAGCCGTACTTTTTTGGTTGATTAATTTGACACCTTCATAATATGAACCGTGGGAACCACTCATTTGATGGTTACCCACAAAATATAATTAAGGTAAATTTAAAGTAGAATAAAGAATAATATAACAGTCGCTCAGTAGAGCTAAAAACAAAAAGGTGATATTCTTATTTTAAAAAACTACTTCATGGCGATCCTGCCATATTAATAAATTATAAAAAAAAACGAAAAATAAACATTTAACATACAAAATTAATATGTAGTTGTAAAAATATACCAAGTATATTCAAAACATAATAAAATAATCAGAAAAGACAAAAAAAAAGCTAAATCCAATGTATTTAAAGCAAAAAAAAAATGTGAAAAAGTACATGTAAAAAAAAAAAAAAAATTTCGAAAAGCTACACTTTAAAACCTAAAAGTTAAAAGTTAATACAATAAATAATATTTCATGAGTACAAAAATAACTTTAATGAAAAAATACCTATTCTAAACCAATGAAGGAAATATTAAGAAATTTAAAATGTATTAAAAAAAAATTAAATGAGTAACAACAACAATAAAAAAAAACCCCGAAAATAAAAGACATTATAAATGACGGTGGTGTAAATGTGAAAAAAAACCACAACATTTTCCAAATGATGCCGCAGTAGTTGTGTACATATTTAAATTGTTATATGTGTTTTAATAAAAAGAAGATAACAAGAAGAAGCAATGTGGCCAAAACATTGCGGGGCAACATGCCGGGTTGCTCCAAGGATGGTGTAGCCTAAACACCATCAGGGAATTAAGTATACAACATTAGAAACAACAACTACAGCAACAACAAAAACAACATCAACAACAGATTTCAACAAGGTAACATAGTTTAAGCTATAACGTCGTCTGATTCGTACAATTCAGTCTTTAAATGTTAAATATTATATATATTTATATATAAGTAATAATTAATTACAAAGAGATCTTTAAACAAATAAATATAAAAATATATATGTGAAACTTTAAAAAAAAAAAAAAAATCAATTTTATAAACATATTAAAATACTGTATAAAAAGAAGAAGAAGATGAAAGTCTAACACCAGGCAAATTTTTTTTTTATATATATAAGAATCAAAATTAAAATGGGGAATCTTGATTCGAAAATCACTAACCCCAATGCAAATGTCATTAATGAGGTTGAAGTAGTAGTTCAATTTCCTGCAACTTACTACATTATAATCATCTCCATTATGGCATTGCAATTACTCACGACCATGTATCAACTACATAAGAGGTCGTTGAGAAAAAACTATATCAGAACCGCGTCCTTAGGAAACGGTCTTGATAGAGTCTAATTTTTTATTAACATTTCATTTTTGTCCTAATTTTTTTTCAACTTAAATTGATCATGCCATTCTATGGATTGGATAGACATAGTCGCCAAAGCAAGACTTCTGAGAGAGGATTTCGACAAATCCTTTAAGTGTTTAAATACCTGCAAAGGACCTTCAAGGGACGAAACGGTAGAAAAACACATTAAGAATTTGTTCAACAGTCTTGAAGAAGTTAGGGCGTTATTTGACGAACATTATTCTCGTCTCACCAATAATCATCAGTTGGCGGCGAATGCTTTCTTCGATGGCATTCGTAATAAACTTTCAAACCTCTTAACCAAAAGGAATTTGAAAGCGGAATTACCAAAAACTATCCATGAGAGAGTGGTCTACGACCCTGCTCTTGTTAACGCTTGGACTAGCCAAGATTTAAATGTAGAATCCGAAAAACCAGTGATCCAAACCGCGAAAACCACATCTAACATGAATAGTGGTGGCATAGTGTCCAGTATAGAAAACACAATGCCTCAATCAATAACTGAATTTCTCGGTTTGGCATCGAAGATCTTACACGATTTCGATGGGAAACCGGAAAACTTACGAAGTTTTCTTGACGCACTAACCCTCCAGGATTCCGTAAAGGATATCCATGAAGCGGTGGCGGTAAATTTAGTTAAAACGAAACTGAAGGGAACTGCCCGAAATTTAATTTCAAACGAAAGCACTATTAATGAGGTGATAGCCACATTAACTAGGAGCGTCAAGGGCGAGACAGTTGAGGTCATATCGGGCAAACTTATGAATGTCCGGCAGGGCGGCAAAAACGCCAATGCCTATGTATCGGAAATAGAACTACTGACTCGATCCTTAGAGAGTGCATATATTACGGATGGCCTCTCGCAACAACTTGCCCAGAGGTATTCAACCCAGGCGGCAGTTAAGGCAATAACGAAGAATGCGACAAATGAAAGGGTTAAACTGGTCATGGAATCAGAAACCTTTTCGAATACGAACGAAGTGACGGCAAAATTCGTCAATAGCTGCACGGAAGCTTACGGGCAGCAAAACTCCGTTCTATTTACGAAAAATAAATTTCAAAACCGTAATGGCAATAATCGCCGAAATCGGTCAAATAACAATAGTTCCGGCTATCGGAATAACAATAATCGCGGTAATAATAATTACAATGGCAACAACGATAGTAACTGTAATAACATTTACAATAACAACCGTGGACGGAACCGTTCAAATAATAACGGAAATCGCCACAATATACGACACGTTACCGAAAATGTTTCGGGAAACGAGTTAGTTTCCCTGAATATAAGCGAATATACAACATAAATTTAAGTCTCTATAGCTATCTTCCCTGTAGAACATCTTTGAATAATGGAAAGTCAACATTTTTAGTTGACACGGGTGCAGACATTTCTATATTAAAAATTGGACAAATCCTTAACGGATACATAGACGAGACTATAACTACCCAATTAAGTGGAGACGGCCAAGGATTGACGACTACCCTCGGTGAAATTCATACTGATTTAAAATTTGAAGAACTCCTAATACCACATACATTTCATGTGGTCGAGAATGATTTTCAGATTCCCTCAGACGGAATCATTGGTATGGATTTTTTGCGAAAATATAAGTGCCTTCTGGACTACCAGGATGACCAAGATTGGTTAGTCCTGAGATCCAACGACCTTCCACAACATATTGCAATAGCAATGCGCAGCGCTCCACAGATTAACGCGATCTCATTACCAGCAAGATCAGAGGTAATTCGCCACGTTAACATTCAAACTGATGAGGAAAATGTATTAATTCCAAGTCAGATAATTCAGAATGGGATATTCATAGCAAGCACAATAGTCTCAAGGTCAAGACCACTAGTCAAAATTGTCAACACAACCAATAGGGATGTTGTTATTTTGAATACTAAAGTTAAAACCGAAAGTCTTAACGACTATAAAATTGTACACCCAACCAGAGATCCTCGCAGAGATCAGGAAAAACTATCTAGATTATCCAGGAATTTCCCGGAATTTGCAAGAAAAAACCTGAGAAACATATGCCCTGAATATATTGATATTTTTGGATTAGAATCCGAAAAAGTAACTGTCAATAACTTCTACAAACAGAGGCTAAGATTGAAGGATAATGATCCTGTATATATTAAATCATATAGGATACCACACTCTCATAAAACGGAAGTGCATAAACAGGTTGATAAGCTTATAGAGGATGACATTGTAGAACCCTCCATTTCAGAATATAACAGTCCAATCTTAATAGTACCTAAGAAATCTCTGCCGGGTACGGATCAAAAGAGATGGAGATTGGTCATTGACTACAGAGGAATTAATAAAAAACTCGTAGCGGATAAATTTCCACTCCCTAGAATAGACGATATTCTAGACCAACTGGGCAGAGCCAAATTCTTTTCTTGCCTTGACTTAATGTCAGGTTTCCATCAAATTGAATTAGAGGAAGACTCCAGGGACGTCACATCTTTCTCAACGGATAAGGGTTCGTTTCGATTCAAACGATTACCCTACGATATAAAAATTGCTCCAAACTCATTTCAGCGAATGATGTCGCTAGCTTTTTCGGGATTATCATCCGAACAAGCATTTCTTTATATGGATGATTTAGTAGTAATTGGTTGCTCCGAACAACACATGTTGAAAAATTTAAGAGATGTTTTCGAAACTTGTCGAAAATATAACCTGAAATTACATCCAGACAAATGTACCTTTTTCTGTAACGAGGTCACATTTTTGGGACACAGGTGTACGGATAAAGGCATATTGCCTGATGATGGTAAATTTTCTATAATTTTAAATTACCCAACACCAAAGAATGGTGATGAAGCTAAACGCTTCGTAGCCTTCTGCAACTATTATCGGAGATTTATTCCTAATTTTGCCGAACATTCAAGGCACATAACAAAACTATGTCGAAAAAACATACCATTCGAATGGAATAATGATTGCGAGAAAGCATTCAACTATCTCAAAAACCAATTATTAAACCCAACAATTTTGCAGTATCCTGACTTTGAAAAAGAATTCTGCATAACAGCAGATGCAAGCAAAATCGCTTGTGGTGCAGTTCTGAGTCAGAAGTACTTTGATAAGCAGCTACCTATTGCTTATGCTTCACGATCCTTTACGAAGGGCGAGAGCAATAAGTCTACTATAGAACAGGAATGAGATTGGATCTGGAGGAATATGATTTTACAGTGGAGTATATCAGGGGAAAGGAAAATTGTGCAGCAGACGCACTGTCCCGACTAGAAATTGAGGACATACGAAATACCAATAATGGTAACAAAATACTGAAGGTAACTACAAGACTTCAGTCTGCCAAAAATTTGGACAAAGTGACACCAATAAACCAAACACAGAATCGGTGGATATCCGGATATATGAGGCAATAAACGCCCATGAGTACAATAAAAATGCAAGATTGCATTTTACTAAAGATAGGCTGGTTATCCAAAAAGGGAAAACCAAGCTTTTCCAATTTGAGTCACGAGATTTTATTACTAATGGAAAGGTAGATTTACGTCACCTTTTTCCAAGGCTTGAAAAAGTAGCCAGTAATTTGAAAATCACGACTCTTCGCATGTCTTTGGACAGTGTGTTGTTGGCCAACGTAAAACTAGACCACTTCAAGAAAGTAGGAAATGAAAAGCTTCGATGATTAAAAATCGTACTCACACCACCAATTACAAAAATCGTAACGAATTCTGAAAAACTAAGAATTATGGAGTTGTACCATAACAACCCATTGTTTGGAGGTCACCCTGGCATTACAAGAATGCTCAGGAAGATATGATTGAAATACCACTGGAAGAACATGACGAGGGACATTACCCGTTATGTGAAATCTTGTGTAGAGTGCCAAAAGAACAAGTCATTACCGAAAACAAGAGAACCGATGATCGAAACGCAAACGCCAACGCGTGCATTTGATACCATCATTATCGATACAATTGGTCCTTTTATGAGATCGAACAAAGGTAATGAATACGCTATAACAATAATATGTGACTTGACCAAATACTTAGTCACAGTACCAATTCCTGACAAATCGGCTCGAACAGTCGCCAAAGCGATTTTTGAGGGCTTTGTTTTGATTTACGGTCCCATGCGGAAAATGATTTCTGATATGGGAACAGAATATAAAAATCAGACCATAATGGAATTATGTCAATTGTTGAATATCGACTTCGCCACTTCAACAGCCTATCATCATCAAACACTGGGTACCATAGAACGATCCCATAGAACATTCAATGAGTACGTACGTTCGTACATATCCTCGGATAGGACTGATTGGGATGAATGGTTAGCTTACTTCACGTATTGCTTTAATACAACACCTTCAACAGTACATAATTACTGTCCATATGAACTAGTCTTTGGTAAAATACCACCATCCATAGACGCTTTAAAGTCGGATAAAATTAGTCCACTTTATAACATAGACTCATATGAGAAAGAAGTGAAGTATAGACTCCAGACAGCACAGAAGAGGGCTGCATTGATGCTCGAAAAGGCAAAATTGACCAACAAAGGCCTATATGATGAGTCAACAAGGCCGATAAGCGTAAATATTGGAGATCTAGTTCTTTTAGAGGACAATGCCGGTCATAAATTAGAACCACTCTTTAAGGGTCCCTTTGAAATCAAAGAAGTGGATGACCATGGCAATTGTTTATTAGCCAATCGACGATACAAGGATTATGAAAGTCCATAAAAATCGTCTTAGAAAATTTCAATCGTAAATTTTGTAAATTATTTAATTAAATTCTATTATATTTTTATACATTATTTAAAAAAAAAAAAATTCTAGAATAAAAATTTTGTTTTTAATAAAATTACAACTTATAATTAAAAATTTTAAACTTTTTAAAATTAAAAATAATAATTAAATTATAATTTTTACATTAAATAAAAAAAAAAAAAATTTAAATAGATAACAAATAATTAACAAATAAATAAAATAAAAGAAAAATATTTAATTTTTAAAAAAAAAAATAAATTGTAAAATAAATATTAAAATAAATATTAAATAAAATAGAACTATAATATATAAATTATTTTTAAACTAAAATTAATTTTTATTTAACTAAGTTATATAAAAAGATTGATCAATTAGCTACTGATCAATATTTTCCCGAAAAAAGGAGGTGTAGTGTGATTAATAAGTCAATATTGTCGTGCAATAGCAATCACTGTCATGTACTTGACACTTAATTGTGATTGGCTAAAAGCCGTACTTTTTTGATTGATTAATTTGACACCTTCATAATTTGAACCGTGGGAACCACTCATTTGATGGTTACCCACAAAATATAATTAAGGTAAATTTAAAGTAGAATAAAGAATAATAAAACAGTCGCTCAGTAGAGCTAAAAACAAAAAGGTGATATTCTTATTTTAAAAAACTACTTCATATGTATTATATCCAGTTATGTTGAAAATACTAATTAAAAGTGTTTGAAATACTTTATTATTATCAATTACATGAAGTTTTTGTAAAAGTTTTATTTTATAAAATAAAAATATAAATAATGTAAAGTGGGGCTTATCTCATTTTCGGTGGGCAAGTTTCATTTTAATACGTGGGTATTATTTCATTTTAATGCCCACCAAATTTGGTAGGGGCTAATTCATTTTCATTGATGGGGAATAATTCATTTTGGTGGGGATTAATTCATTTTGGTGGGCACAAATTCGGTGGGGCTTATTTCATTTTCAGTGGGGGTTATTTCATGCACCCGCACAAATAGCCAAAAATAACCTTTTGTGCAGTGTTTTAATTAAAGCCTTTTGGTTCTTTGGTACATTTATTAGTCGTCCTTGTCAGATTCCATGACATCGTCGGGCTCATCTTCATCCTCGCCTTGGAATTCGACTCTTTCCGGAATGTATTCCACTATATCGTGAGGAAGTGTTTTGGAGGATGCGTGGTGAATTGGTAGTATATAGCAAAGAATATCATGGAGGTTCTCGAATTTCACGAGCTTCAGTGGTCTGACACTGTTTTTTGAATGAAGTTGTTGGAGTTACTGCACGTCTCGGCTAATTTTTTGAGCCTTCATATATACTTTGCTAAAGTTTTCTTACTCACTCATAAAATCTTCTTTCACGCAAATTTTATTTAAATCGACTCAGGCGCACCATGCTTAGTATGAGCAGTTCCGCCATCATCATTCGTTTCCAAGTTTAGTGTTTATATTACTATTATATATTTTTGAAAAATCATTCGATTTGATCTAGGGCAACAACAAGTATTCATTACATATCTAAATTTTAATGTCCTTCTTCTGACTTCGATATCTCGCATAATGTCCGCGAGATCTTTTCGTTCATCTTTTTTTTTTTTTTGTTTAATAACTACACTCACAATATGATTACGTTAAAAACAAACTAACATACCTATAATACTACATTTATACTACAACCAAAAACTAATAGTTTTTAAAATCTACTTGTATTTAATCGCCAAATTCAACATAAAGTGAAATTGCTGTCGTCTTTACCCAGTAAAATAGTAAATCAGAATTACTGGTTGTAGAATAAGTTATACTGTATTATAACAGGTTCTAATTTCTGTTCTGCAACTAGTTCTTTCTATATGGAGTTTATCCTATTTGCAATAGGTTCTTTACCTCCAAACATAAACAGGTTGCTTTAGAACCGGTTCTAGAACCAGTTATAGAACTGGTTCTGACACAGTAACACCGTACATTTCGACTCCCAGGAACATGTTCTAGAACCGGTTCCATGTAACCGGTGGTAAAAGAAGTTGTTCTAGAACAGGTTCAGAGGCAATCTGTTCCAAAAAATTTAGCTGGGTACCTGCATAATATCCTAAGTGTATATATAATAAAAATATTCATGAATTTTTTTGTGTTTTATTTATTCGCAGTTTTTAATTTTTAAGCAATTTCTAGCTTGGAATGAATTAATACAAAAGTTTAAAAGTGACTCAACTCAAAATGTTTATTTTTTCAGAAATACCAATTGAAACATAAATAAAGACATAACTGTTTTTAGCAGCAGTTAACAACAACAAAATACACTGATATTTTTTTTTTATAGATAAGCAAGTGTATTGTGCATAGTTTAAGCATATAAAGCCAAAAATTAAAATTTTGAGTTGAGTCACTTTTGAACTAGGTGTGCGATATAAATAAAAATAGTTTTACTTTTTATAGCGATTTAATAAAAATTTACAATCTATTATATCAACAAACAGATTTTATATAAACGTACTGATTTCTTGCTATCATTAATCGGGGAATCGATTACATTTTTATTAATTATCATACTTATTTCTCAAGGAAACAATTGAACGTTTGGATTAAAGTTTTCTTATGCTCTACGTCTCGGTATTAATGTTTTTTTTTTTTTTTGCTTCAGACTGTTTTTGGCCTAAAATAAACAAAATATATTCTTGCACATGAGTCCAACGGATAATTAAAACTGAAAATTAGTATATAAAAACCCTCAAAGGTTTTGCGAAGTTAGCTCTTATTGATTTTTATAAAGTTTCTTGAAGTTGGCTTATTCCTGAGCATTTTTTCCATTAGGGTAAAAATAATATGTTGAAAGACTAAAAATCATTAAAAAAATGCTTGACTGCTTATAAAAACAAATTCGTCAAACAAAAATAACTAGTGCTGATGCCAAATTATAATGTGCTGATATTTTTATTTTCATTATATAACCACTGACGTAGCAATAAAAGTTTTTGCTGGATATTACCGAAAGTACGGGTATTTCTATAGTTTGTTTAAAAACCAAATAGAAAAAGTTAAAATATACATTGTATTTCTATGTATTTTAATAGTGTCTTTATTTAAAACAGACTTTAGGTACAACTTTTGAATATGTATCAATTAATTTTAGGTAAACATTATTTTGCCTTAGTTTTTGTTTCAAATAATTAATGATGTATTTGGCGTATTAATTAAAAATTTTGTAGACATAATAAGTCTGAATATCTGAATTAGTGTATATAGGGCATTGTACATTCAACCTTACTAAATGTTATTCTATTGTAATAGTATCATACTATGTATTATTAGAAAAAGTACCAATGTGCATTATTAAGTTTTTGAGTGGTTAAATGACCGTAAAGTGTTTTTTCTTTATATGTTTTCAAACAAAACTTTTGTATGGTCAATATGGTGTCCCGATAAAAAAAATAATGCGCTTAGATTTTTTGCTTTTAAATTTTCTTTTCATATTTCAATAGTTTAAACCTTGCTCTATATGCTATAAAAAATTTTGCAGAAAAAATGCAGAAATAATAAAGTTATAGCTTGTTAAATAAACTCTTTGCCCTATATTTTACATTAAAAATATTTACTTTAAATGCTTTTTACCCAAAACAAGATTGATTGTCGTTTCTTATTGAATTCCAAAGCTACTAAGTCCCTTACCCGAAACATCATACACATTTTTTTGTTGGATTTTCGAAATAAATTTAGCATATGGTTTAGTACCCTGATACCATATGGTAGCTATGAGCTGTAGCATTTTTATGTATGACGAAAAACTTTTTTGAAAAAATAAAATTTATTGTTCAGATTATTGTAATAAAAGGTCTAAAAGTTATTTGTTGCAAATTTGAGAAAAATCGGATAGCTTTAACACATTGCGTCCCGCAACTAAAATTTTAGATTTTTAATTTTTTTGCTAAATTGAATTATGTGTCTTGCGACACATAATTTTTGATAAACTTTGACATGATGAACACGAATATTTTAATTTTTAAATAGGACTAACGGTTTTCAAGATATTGCCATTTGAATTTTACTAAAAACGGAATTTTTCCACTAGTCTAGAAATTTTTTAAAAATTATCTTTTTAATTTTCTATTTTTGCACTGAAATGCTACGTAAAATATACATTCATTATTTGATCATAATTATTTCTGTAGCTCAAAATATTTTTAAATATTTTACTTTTAAGTTTTAAAAACTGAACCAAACCAATTCCACATTAATCGACTGAAGATTTTTGGTGACTCGAAATGAAATATGTAAGCCCTTGTCAGTACACCCAAAAAAATAAGTTAGTAGAAAAGTTAGTAAAACGTCTTGTAAATCAGGTATACTATTTTTTAGCAAAATTTTTTGCTAAAATCGTGTTTTCAGCTAAAATTTTTGTTATACTTATTCAGCACTTAACTGTTTTATACTAATGCTTTACTAATATACTAATGTTTTACTAATTAATTTTGCTAAAAAAAAATTGTGCTGATAAGCACATTAATAGTGTGGACGACAACCAGATTGAAAGATATACGCAGAGTGAAGTAGATGTCGCGGCATGTCAAGATGTAGTAGAGAAGAGGAAAATGATACTAAAAAGTACAACTCTAATAAGACATATAAAAAAATCAACCATGGAAGTTTTTGTATCTCTTTTTCATACATAAAACAAAATTGAGGATTAAAATAACTTAAATTTTGCGTTGTCACCGGCTTGTGAAAATAATTGTCTATTAATTAAATAAAAGACAAAATAAAATATTTATTTATTTAAACTAAATGTTTATATGTGTGGCCAAATTGCAAACAAACATATACAGAAATGTAGACAGAGTAAAGTGAAAGACAAAGACACACATCTTAGGTAGATTTTTATGGTTCCTTTTTCTTATTGCAACAAGGGTTGTTTTATTCGTTTCGTTTGTTTTTGTTTATTTTTTCGTTGCTATAATTATCTTCGGCAGTTGCGATAGCATCATTTAGACAACCATTGATGTAAGTAATTGAAAGACAATTTTTGTTATGTTATATATATTTATTTCTATATATTTTCAGATATTAAATTACTTCATGACATAAATGTGGAAAAATGAAAATTTTTATACTTTGTTATTATAGTAAATTCTTTTTAAAAGAATCACAAAAATATGTTTTATGATTTTCAGCAAATAAATTAACTAAATTACAATTTTTCTACAAATTTTTTGCGTTTTTTTCAGTCTACTAAAATTCAGCAAACAATTTATTAATTTTTAGCAAGGCTTTTGTATTTCTAATCTACTAAGTGTTAGCAAAACTTTTGCTGAATCTACAAATTTTGTTGCTAAAAATCAGCTCGCTGATTTTCCTCAAAAGATTTTGCTGACATTAGCAACTTTTTTGCAAGCATGCTCCTGACTAAAATTTTGCTGACTCAGCAAAATTTTTTGCTGACTTTACAAACTTTTTTTTTTAGTGTAGATAAAGTCTGAATTAAATGAGCGTCTGAATATATTTTTAATTAATTAATAAACATTGCACCGTTTTTTGTTTAACAAGAAACAAATGATCTTGAACTTGAATAATCTTGCTCACAATAAAATATATTTGTTACAAATATTTTTATTTTCTTTCCATATATCAAAGGCTTTGTGCGTAGGTCATCAAGGGTTAAGTAAATTAATTTCCTTAAATTTTGCACCACAAAACTATTGGATCTAAAAAAATTACAATCAAAACATTAGTTAATGAAAATCAAAAGTCACAATAAATATTCCTTTAATAAGCATGTGTATCATTTGAAAAGGATAACAATTTTACAATGTAAGTTCTCTATTTAACCAATCCTTCTACAAATATTGACTAACTGAACTCAAATGAAAAGAATTTTTGTCTACTTTGCTAGCGCCAAAAATGTATGATCAGTTTTAAAAAGTTTGTAGAATGGAGAAAAAAATCATATATTTTTAAGCTGTTTGAGAAAAATTTTCAAAATCAAAAACTTTGTCTGTGTGGCGCCACGGATTAATGCTATCCGACTTTTCACAAATTCGCACCAACTTGTTTTTTTGATCTACATTTGAAAAAAAAGTCAGTAAAAACAGCAACATTTTGATGGGAGGATCCTTGCATAAAATTATCTAATATTGGTAAAAAAAAATTGGTAAATTCAGCAATTTTGTGTGTAGTTTTACAATAAGCACATCAATAATAATATAATTGATAAAAGTCGAAAGCTGAAAGTTGAAAGAATGCTGTTCTAATAGGGTGGCTAGGGGACTGGTTTTTGTATGTCGGAGAATGTTTTTTTTTGCAAGAAATGTATTAAACTATGACCTTATTTGTATTTATTGATAAATTAATGTGAATTATGTAAAGAAATGCAAAAATTAAAGAATCTTATAAGTGGAACGGGTTAAATAGAGATTCATTTTGCATTTATAGTAATTAAATGTGCTAAAGTCCCAAAACTTATTTAACAAATTGTGAAAAGCAATCTGATGTAGGCGTTGTCCCTATCCGGATTTCATTCCTGCCTAAGGAAATCTTCAGGGGACTTTGTTATTAGAATTTCTAGAGATATTTGTTATGTTAAATCACAAACTCAATGAGAATTTCTTGTCCTCGTCTAGGAGCGAGATTCAAAATTTAAAATATCAAAGAAAAACCAAAACAACAACAAAAAATTGTCACAATTGGCTTTGTCATCTTCCAAATACTACTCTGTTTTTTTGACAGACCTAGCAATGTAGTGACGTTTATTCAAGTAAATCAACAATAGAAAATCATATGTTTTCTATTAGTGTCAGTTACATTTAAATTTGCACAAGCACCTGCATATTTGTTATTTAAATTTATTTTCATCGGGATAAACATTAATTGCATTTATAGTAATTAAATGTGCTAAAGTCCCAAAACTTATTTAACAAATTGTGAAAAGCAATCTGATATAGGCGTGTCCCTATCCGGATTTCATTCCTGCCTAAGGAAATCTTCAGGGGACTTTGTTATTAGAATTTCTAGAGATATTTGTTATGTTAAATCACAAACTCAATGAGAATTTCTTGTCCTCGTGTAGGAGCGAGATTCAAAATTTAAAATATCAAAGAAAAACCAAAACAACAACAAAAATTCATTTTGATTTCGTTGGTAGAAAAAAGTTGATTTAAATACTAAAACTTACCACATCAGTAACAAATAGTTCTTACGCCTTTGAAAAGGGATAAAGATAAAGACAGTAAAAACAAATGGCAATGTTAGCTGAATTTACTGAAATGTAAGTCGTCCTTCTCTGAAGTGTAATTTCACTTGTTTTTAACTACATTTGCAGTGGTCTTTACCTACATAGTATTCTAAGTGTAAGTATAATTCAAAAAATGTCCAAATACCTAGACTTCTAGTAAAAACTCGATTTGCGCGACCTCAAAACCTCCTCCACATAATCTGAAAAAAAAAGTCTCAAAAATACTTTTCCGAACAAGGATTAAAACAAGGATTTCTTTTGGGACATTTCATTACTATGAACATAATTTTACTAAGAAAAGTAATTAAACTATGAAAATTGTTTACTAAGAAAAGTAATCCTTACATTTATCTGATGATTTTCATGATGAAAAAGAGGGCGAAAAAGCCTTTAATTTTAAGTTGAAAAGGTTTAATAAAGAAAAGTCATCTCATCGTTGCCTAGCGTTTTAAGTAGTGAATTTTTTCTATAGCTGATAACGATTTTTCATATTTTTACATTTACTTAAACAAATTAAACAAAAAAAAAATAATAAATCGTGTAAAAGTGGAATCGTGTTGCCTAGTTATTGTGCCGCTATGTCCAAGGACTTTGTTGTGAAAGTTTCAGCCAAATCGGATAATGTTATATTTTTTTGCGTGAAATATTATCAATACGGACAATTTATGTTTTTAAATACCTGACACAAAAAAGGTTTTTTTTGGTAGATAAACCATATAACGTCATGGCAAAAAAACAAAATGTTAATTTTAAAAATTGAATACCTTTTAAAGTAAAGGAGGCAACCTATTACATTTTTGCTTTATCTTACAACATAGAAAAACAAACATTTAAAAAATCGGTCCCATTTACGAAAATGCCACGCCAATAAAGATTTGCTATACACGAGGTGGTTAGCTTTAACAACACAATCACAATATTTCAAAACACTGACATTTTTTACAATTTCCAATTTGATTTATACGTAAACTCCACATTAAATATAAGAATGTATATACCAAACTCAATGAAATTTTAAAGGTATGTGAGTCGAAAGTTTTTAAAACCTCTCTTTAATTTTATATGTCGTCTTTTATTAAACAACTTAAGACGACTTAAAAATCCTCACTGATGTTGTCAAGATTATTGTTTATTCTGTTAGTTTTGTCGCCAATCACTTTCTTCGAATCCTGGTAATATTTACTTTTTACATATTTTGCGTAGCCAGTTTTGACAAATGTGTTGTTTTTAAAGGGAATTAGAACTGGTTTTAAACGAAGAACAAATTGATGTGTGTTTGATATCAGAAACACACCTTACCAAAGAGTCATATATTAAATTTAAAAACTATGAAATTTACCACATCATTCACCCAAAAAACTGTTCCAGAGGTGGCAGTGCTGTGATCGTTAAAAAAATCTTAAACATAACGAAGAAGATAAGTTAAGCTCGGAAGAATTTCAAGCCACAACAAGAAGACTATTCACAAACTCACAATGTCTTTTGATAACATCAGTGTATAGTCCACCACAAGAAAAAATCAAATCATACCAATATAAAAATCTCATTAACCGTCATAATACTAAATTCATTATGGGTGGAGATTTTAACGCAAAAAACACCAAATGGGGATCACGTTTATTAAATACAAAAGGTCGACAACTCTACGAGGCGATAACAGAAACTGGCTGTGAAGCAATTGCTGCTGGAGCACCAACATATTGGCCCACAGATCGCAATAAAATACCAGACCTGATAGACTTTTTTATATTCGGAAAATTTCAACTTCCTTTATTAAACTCGAAAATATGTTTGATCTTAACTCAGACCATTCACCTATATTACTGTACCTTCATGAGAGTATTGTCGTAAAAGAACCAGCACCATATTTGTCAAATAAATGTACTGATTGGTCAAATTTTAAACATTTACTTCAAAATGAAAACTTATCTACACTTAAAAAAAAAGTTTGTAAAGTCAGCAAAAAATTTTGCTGAGTCAGCAAAATTTTAGTCAGGAGGGTGTTAGCAAAAAAATTGCTAATGTCAGCAAAATCTTTTGCTGAAAATCAGCGAGCTGATTTTTAGCAACAAAATTAGTAGATTCAGCAAATGTTTTGCTAACACTTAGTAGATTAGAAATAAAAAAGCCTTGGTAAAAATTAATAAATTTTTTGCTAAATTTTAGTAGACTGAAAAAAACTCAAAAAAAATTTAAAAAAATTGTAATTTCGTTAATATATTTGCTGAAAATCATAAAACATATTTTTGTGATTGTTTTAAAAATAATATACAATAATTACGAAATATAAAAATTTTTATTTTCCCACATTGACGACATGAATTAATTTAATATCTGAAAATATATAGAAATAAATATATATAACATAACAAAAATTTTCTTTCAACTACTTACATCAATGGTAGTCTAAATGATGCTTTCTTTTAAAGAACGTAACTGCCGAAGGTAATTATAGAAACGAAACGAAAAATAAACAAAAACAAACGAAACGAAAAAAAAAACCCTTTTTTTTGCAATAAGAAAAAGGAACCATACAAATCTACCTAAGATGTGTGTCTTTGTCTTTCGCTTTACTCTGTCTACATGTCTGTATATGTTTGTTTTCAATTTGACCACACTAGATAATTAATCTATAAGCATTTAGTTTAGAAATACATATTAAATTTAAATATTTTATTTTGTCTTTTATTTAATTAAAAGACAATTATTTTCACAAGCCGGTGACAACGCAAAATTTAAGTTGTTTTAATCCTCAATTTTGTTTTATGTATGAAAAACAGATACAAAAGTCTTCCATGGTTGATTTTTTTATGTGTCTTATTAGAGTTGTACTTTTTAGTATCATTTTCCTCTTCTCTACTACATCTTGACATGCGGCGACATCTGCTTCATTCTGCGTATATCTTTCAATCTGGTTGTCGTATACACTAGTAATGTGCTTATCAGCACAATTTTTTTTATCAAAATTAATTAGTAAAACATTAGTATATTAGTAAAGCATTAGTATAAAACAGTTAAGTGCTGAATAAGTATAACAAAAATTTTAGCTGAAAACACGATTTTAGCAAAAAATTTGCTAAAAAATAGTATACCTGATTTACAAGACGTTTACTAACTTTTGTACTAACTTATTTTTTTGGTGTACTCACCTGCCAACAACACCTGATGAATTGGAAGATGAAATACAAAATGTTACGTCACTAATACAATCAGCAGCTTGGAAAAGTACACCAACTATAAAAGAAACAACTCGAGCAACATCGTATCCAGCAAATATAAGAGAAATGATTTTAGAGAAACGCCGACTCCGAAATGTATAATGGTCAATGGGCAAAATCAAATTCTGAAAAAGCAAATCTTTTCTCAGAATATTGGGCAGAAATTTTTAATGAAAAAGAAAATTGTGATTTACCGGAAATCGATCCATCTTTAATTAATAATTCAAATGAATTAATCTCAGAAGTCACATCACGGGAATTAAAGAAAGAAATTAAAAAAGTTTAAAAAGAAATAATTGTCCCGAATTTGATCTTGTAACTGCTGAAGTACTAAAGCAACTGCCTTTAAATTGTATACAGAAATTTACACAATTATTTAACGCAGCATTTGAACTTCAATATGTACCTAGCTTTTGGAAAGTAGCTGAAGTTATACTTATCCCAAAACCTGGAAAATCACCAACGGAAATATCTTCATACAGGCCTATTTCCCTCCTACCAGTAATATCAAAATTATTTGAAAAACTTTTTGAAACGTCTAAAGCCAATAATTATCCAACAGAACATTATTGCACAACACCAATTCGGTTTCCGTACAGCCCATTCCACCATTGACCAAGTTCATCGTATCTCCAACGTTATTGAAAGAGCACTGGAGGAAAAAAGAGTATGTTCTGCAGTATTTTTAGATATACCACAGGCATTTGACAACGTCTGGCATGCTGGTCTCATCTTTAAACTACGGCAAATGTTACCCATCAGATACTCTAAATTAATTGAATCTTATTTACAAGATCGATATTTCCGTGTCAAACAAGTAGATTCATACTCTACCTTAAAACAAATTAAAACAGGAGTTCCTCAAGGAAGCATCCTTGGCCTAGCATTGTATTTATTGTACACATCTGATATTCCTCAACCAGAACAGTCTACAATAGCAACTTTTGCAGATGACACTGCTATTTTATCGGTTTCTGACACGGAAGAATTAGCAAGAAATAAACTACAAACTGCAGTAAACTCTATCATGACTTGGACAGAAACATGCAGAGTCAAACTTAACAACGCTAAATCAGTTCACATTGTTTTTAACAAATAAAAATATACAATGTTTACCAATCTACATGGATAACTTAACAAAATATTTAGGCATGACCCTAGATTGTAAGCTTCGTTGGAATGAATACGTAAAAAATAAAGTTACAGAATTAAATCTCAAATGGAACAAATTGAAATGGCTTATTGGGAAAAAATCTTCACTTTCCATTGAAAATAAAATATTATTATACAATCAATTGATAAAACATATTTGGAGCTATGGAATACAACTCTGGGGTTGTACAAGTAGCAGTTATATTCAACTCATTCAACGCTTTCAAAATAAAGTCCTCAAAAATATAGTTGATGCACCTTGGTATGTTCGTAATGCTGATATACATAGGGATCCTGGCATAGAACAAGTACGAGATGTAATTCGGAAATTCGCTACAAAACATGATACCAGGCTCAGACAACACGAGAACCCTGAACCGTTAGCCCTAACTCATATAGATGGCCAATCGCGAAGACTAAGACGTAAATACCTGCCGACTTGGTTAGACTTCCACAAAAAGTTTATTAAAACTATGTTACAAATTGCCTTTTGCAATATTGTTCTCTGTAATTTATTGTAAAAAAATTGCTTGTTAGTTATAATTAACTAGTTGTAATAAATAAATAAATATATATATAAAAAAAAAATTAATATGTTGGGAGAGAAGCATTCTTGTTTGCTATGTGCCCTGGTCCGTATTATTTTTCATTTCATTTATTTATTTATTCATAATCTAAAAGCCAATGGTGGCCAAACGATTACATAGTAGTCTATGAGTAAGATTTATGTACACACAGAGAAAAATTTAGCTGTTGCCAACTGAAATTCGGCTACTTCGACTGAAATTCTTTTATTACGTATTTCAGTAGGTTGGTACAACTCAACATTAGTTTTCACAACAAAGCTCGGTTATATCGACTGAATTTTAGTTGCAAAATCCAAAATGTTCAGAAGTCTTATGTAAATATCGTTGTACTAACTGAATTTATGAGTTGTTACCATTAAAATACACTTTTTAATTCGGTTGGCACTTTATTTCTCTGTGTGTATCTGTAATAACTTAAACTAAAAAAAAAAAATATATAAACAAAATTTAATATTTAAACCTAAATAAACAACCCAAACCCTAGTAGCACGAATTTGTAAGACACCGATCATAAAAACAATATTTGATTCTATAGCCAGCTTTTATAAGACTTAATCACATTAAGAAGCTAATATTTTCAATAAATAGCATAAATAAATAGCAATAGCATTTACTCATTATATATTAAATACAACTGGCCACAATGTTCCTAAACGTTCCCACACTCACTCCAAAGTTTCTATTCCTATAAGAAATCACAGAATCCCATAGTCTATATACTTTGGACACAAACGAGTTCTGCATATATAGCGTAATAA
Source organism: Delia radicum (assembly GCA_021234595.1). Classification (NCBI taxonomy): domain Eukaryota; kingdom Metazoa; phylum Arthropoda; class Insecta; order Diptera; family Anthomyiidae; genus Delia; species Delia radicum. The sequence continues at coordinate 100,421,887 of CM037854.1, forward strand.
TTATCGGACATACTAATTTAAATGCCATAGTAGACGGCCCAAAACTAAAGCGGTTTACTAAATACTCAGGCATGCCATATTTTATAAATTTGAAAAACGAATATCAATAAACGCATGTCAACATTATCTGTAAAACTCATACCTAAGAAATCAAAGACACACTCGGTTACATGAGACCTTAACCGCAAGCCATACGCAAACCTTATTATACGGTTAAAACATTTTATTACTTTTTCAAATTTTGTGCCACTACAAGCCGTGTAAATTTCCAATCCATATAATATAATCGGCATAAGTAATGTTTTCGCTATAAATTTTCTTGTTTTCAGTGGAAAGTGAAAAGCAATACTATTTATACGCTTAAGGGAAAAACATATTCTTGAGATAAGCATGCTTATAAGTGTACACATATCCAAAGGAATGCTACCGAACCGCGTAGCAATTGTTTTCATTGGATTTAGAGCCATTTTATTCTCCATTGACCATTGCAATATTTTCTGAAGATCCAAGCTAATATAATTAACAAAGTCCATAACCAATACATCTCTTTCCATGCATTCCAGCAGTTGTATGTCATCTGCATATATATGCGCCTTACAAAAAGAGAGTACGTTTGTGATATCGTTAATATAAATTGAGAAAAGTAACGGCCCCAATATGGAGCCCTGAGGCACCCCTCGGTCTACAGCTATTTTATGTGAAACGCTTTTATCCAGTTGCACAAACTGCTCTCGATTATGCAAAAATGAAAACATAAGTTTACAAGCAGAAGTCTCGAATTTGAGGTGGTGATACAGTTTTCGCAAAAGATTCTCATGACAAATAGAATTAAAAGCTTTTCTAAAATCAAGAAAAACTGTTATTGCACTAAGCCCTTTATCAAGGTATCCCCTAATGGATTCTACCACATTCAGTACTAGCGTAGGTGTGCAGTGATGAGCTCTGAAACCAGATTGACAAGAAGATATAAGTCCTTCCTGATTTAAATGCACTAAAATAAGATCATGAAAAATTATCTGTAAAATTTTGACAAAAACTGGTTAAATACTAATCGGTCTGAAATCGGAAAAAGTAGTAGGATGCTTTACCTTTGGCAAAGGTATAACTGTTACTAATTTCCAATGTTCTGGAAACTTAGAAACCATCTAAACTGTGTTATATACGTGGGTTAAATGACGCAAAATATATGGAAAAACTAAACGTATAAACCGAATCGATATTCCGCCATGCCCTACAGCTCGTGACTTTACTCTGCCTAAGGCTCCAATTACCTCATCCTCCCTTATTCTATGAAATGAAAATGTTTCTTGCGAACCCAATTCATCAATAAAGCCGGGATTGATTGCACAATCTGGCTCAAGAATAAAACTTTCATTTAAAAATTTTAAAATCGTCAGAAAGTAGCGTAAATTTAATACAAAAATTTGAACTTGTCGGGCACCACACCCATCAATTTATATATGGGTCATCAAGTAAATTTTACTCGTAACAATTTGGTGCTTAAATCTTATCAAGATTCGTGCTACACTTTGCACAATGGACAAGTAGTTGAAACATTTTTATTAATTATCATAAATGTAATGACTTTAGTGCAAAAACTTACACCTTTAAGTGCCGTTATCAACAGTTTTTACATTATTAAACTAGTAATGGACAAAAATTTGGCGTTTAAATCTTGTCAAAAATCCTTCTAGATTTTGAACAATAGCGTTCCAAGCAGTCGAACAATGTTTCACAAAATTACCAGAAACGCCAAGATAATGTAGTATATTTTATACAAAAATATATAATTTTCTGGAAGCAATCCTTATAATTTATACATGAATAGCTTAGTATATTTTCCAAACAGCAGATTGGCGTTTTATTCTTGTACATAATCCTAACAAATTTCTCCAATGGCGTACCAAAAACATTTAAAAGTTTTATTTAGCAAATGTAAATAGTGAAAGATAGTGAAGAAAAATTTATAAAATCGCAACAAATAATGATAAATTTATATTTTTTGTAGTCTTTGTCATTAACACGAAAAGATAAAATAATATTCACTAAGTCCAAACCTTATTCAAATTGGACCACCAATATATAAATCGTGTAAAAGTAGCTATTTCAAAATTTAAATATGTAAATAGTGCCGCAGCTAGGAAAAAAAGAACTTGTTTTAGCTCCGTTGTTTAATTACCGGATTTAATTCACGGTTGTCTAACAAATTTATATTTTAATGTTCTAAGGGAGTTTGCCCAATTAGCTTCAGAAAAGCTCATAATTATGATAAGAAATTTTTATATTTGCATTAACCTGAACTAAGGAGTGAGATTAGTCGAACGGTGTACGAATAAATCGATATAACTTTTGATGTCAATAAATTTTAATAATTATAACGGTTTATTAAATGGTATAAATTGTTACTTTATAACCAACATTAAAAAAAATATTTGTTTTTTATTAATATTTTTACTTTTTAAGAAATTCCAGCCACAATGGCTTGTATTGTCTATTCAGTGATCGTCTTGAAATGACGATTTTGTTTTAAAAGTTTTTTTGGTGACTTGTTTTACGTTCATCATAATTCTTTTCACCAAAGCCCAATATCTTTCTATTATTCTCAGTTCTGGGCAATTAAGGGGAATCGTCTCTTTTGATACCAAAACCACATTATATCTTTGATCCCATGTTACCGCTGAGTTTATATAATGACAAGATGCAAGATCAGGCATTAAGAAAGTAGATACCTTGTGTTTCCGAATAATTGACTAATGCTGTTTATGTAAAAAGTACTTCTTTTGCCGCGAGTGTAAATTGTTTGCCAAACTAAAATCTCAACATCTTCGCTTACTTCCATTATATAAAATTCCTGCCTGTAGACTAAAAAAAGTCACCAAGCGCGTCTGCTTCGTCATCCATTATGCAAAAATCTTATTTTGTTACAAAATTGCGACACAATCGGCACTTTCTGCACTTTTACTTTTATGATCAAAAACTCTGAACAGCTGGCTTACAGCTGTTTTTCTGTTTGAAAGGCTACGATTTTTCTTCAAAAGGCCCACAATTGTCTTAGCATTATTTTGATCAGAAATACACTTTTTAATGGCAGTTAGCGAACTTCTATTAACAATACGAGTATCAATATATTTTTTAACAATGCCAGAACCCGTATTTCGTAAAACCTTTAATTTTCTAGCACTTGCTGTAAGATAAAATTTTTTCTCTTACTTTTTGTTTATTAACAATTTTTTTACGAACTAACTAATCGTTTTGATTGTTACTTTTTAGACACAGTTTAAGTATATTTTCAAAGCTCGCTTGATAAAAAGAATATTTCATTTGAAGTATGGCAAAGAGCTTACAATGTAAAATGCGTGCAGTAGTTTTCTTGATCTCACTCCATAGTATTTTTCTTTAGTTATTTACATTATTAATCATATAATTTAATTATTTACTAATACATCAACCGAGCAATAGGGCCATGAAGACTATTGGCTCTGATAGCGACGTCTAACCAGAGCCTCTAGGAATCGAAGCCACGACTCATGCACTGTTATGTAAGCAAGCTGCCAGAAAGCCTATCACCCTTAGTATTTCTAAAAATAATATTTTCTACCTAAATGAAGCTGTTTTCACTGTATATAATTGCTTTTTATATTTCGGTTGATAAAAGTCACTTCTTCTAGAATGTGTAAAAGTACATACTTTATGTATTTGTAAAAACAAAAACTTCAAATAAAATTTTTTAAAATTTGAGTTTCCGCACCTTTCCTAAAGTTCCAAGGATAGCGACTTTAAACATTAAAAAGTATAGTAGTTTTTAATGTTTAAAGTCGCTATTATCTTAGTGTGATCAAATCGACTGGCAAAACTGCTTGATTTCGCTTAAAGTTAAAATTTCCTCCTTAAAAATCGATGTATAGCCGATTCTGTTGATAATTTCTATATGGTATGCAGTATTTTTTGGAAATATTGAAACTGTTTTTTTATAGAAACCCACAATACGACAGATTTTAAAAATGTTTAGTGCGTAGTTGGCACGTTTTTAAAGTTTTGATGCCTTAATTCGATTTTAGTGGTATTTTCGGCTGATGCATTTGCTTATATAATTCATACATAAAATTATTTCAATATTGATATAATTTTTATTAAAAATAAAAATTATGTTTTTTGACCTTTATTTGTGCAATGAAAATGAAAATTATTCAAGTTCGATGCCATTTTCTATATTTCTTTATTAGGATATTGTCCTAGCAATAATTGACCACTTTCAGGAATGTGTTAATAGATCTAGTTCGGGAATTTTCTAGGTTCCCATCATCAGAAAGAAGTGACAATCCCATGCAAACATCAAACATTCATATAACCTAGTTTTTCCACTAAATGAGAACAAAACAAAACAATTGTAAAAATAAAAAGGAGAATAAAAACAAAAAGTGTGTATTGTATATCTACCAAAGGTAGAGCTTGCACATAACGAATATGTTTTCAATTTATTTTTGATCAGTGGTGATAATCTTTAACTTCGAGAGTAGCAAGTTTTATGGCCTGCACATCTATACAGAAGAGAAAACATAGTCATGCTTTTGCGCTCTCTACATCATTTTCCTTTTCTTTTTTGATAACTTCTATTTCATTTCTGTGTTTGTTAAGCTGATTTTGTGATAAGTTTTTTGCTTTGAATTTAAGCAGATATCGCACTGATCATTTCTCAGCTTAAATAATGAGTAATTGCCCTCCTTCAATGTTGTCATAACATTTGGGATGGAAACTGGAATAATGCCATTTTCTTCATTTGCCTTACATTCTTGCAAATATAAATTAAAAATTTGTCAAAATAATTTTTGTTTGTATATTTTCGTCGATAATGGGATTCGAATGTGTCTTCTAGCCAATTAAAAAAAAAATAATTCGTTTCTCGTAGTGAACCTTTTTACCTCTTTTGTCATAACTATGTTCACTACATTTAGAAATGCCTTGATCTGCTGTCCATATTCTTGCAGTATTTCCAGAAATTCCTAAAGTGGAAAGAAATATTTTATTGCATTTTTGATTGCGGATTTGGCCATATATCTAATAATACGATTTTGTATTGGAACGTCGAGAATTTTTCACGCAAACACGTTTTCTTTTCCGAGCATTCAGTAAGTCTTTTGACGAATATTTTTTTTTTTTTTCATTCCAGGACATTTTCCAGAAAAAGTCAAATATTTCCTTTTGCTTCACTTCCGTAAAAAAACATCAGTGCCTAGCAGAACTTTTCTCGCAAAATTTTGAAGTACATGGTTCCTTCACTTGCCTTGCTGATATATTGCTCATATTTCCATTTGATATTCCCTTATATCTTTGGCCATACATAAGTTTGTTTTTGTTTTCCTGACTTAAATTGTTAATTTTGTTGGAATTAATTACAGAATTTTCCAAACTTTTTTCAAATCATTTCCACTTTCCGAACTCATTTTGTAACTTTTAATGTTAATAGTTACACACTTATGCTATAAACACATAGACCACAGCAGACTGCAGAGCTACACGACTGCAAATGCCGTTGACTGCAATCGTCGCCGTGTGGTCAGCTACTTATTATTTTGGAAACGACAGCAGCATAGTAAACAGCTGATCACGATTCAATTTAAAAATATCAATAGCTGTTTTTTATACAAATCAGGGATGTTAAAGTTGGTACAATTGTACTTTGTTTGGTACATTTTGACCTTCTAAAGTACCGTGGTACTACCGCTACTCATTTGGTACAATTTAAACATTTTTAATTTTTCCCCTTTTTGAATTTTTAGTATAGCAAACAAATTGTTATTGTGTCCTTTTTCATTGCATTTATTCGTTTTATGTAATGAGCTCTTAAAATATATGCGACTATATCCGCCAGATTTTACGATTTATCATCATTTTAAGGATTTTGAAGAATAAAGTTGGCAATTTTTTTTTTTTAATATCGATTAAAAATTTACGATTTTTTACAAAATTTATCTGGCAGCTCTTACATATATTGACACTTGCTGCAGCCAACTTCACTTTTATTTTGAATTTATTAAAATTCTGAAGAAGTGAAAATTGATATATAGATATGGCATCACTTATAACATATGGGAAAACAGTGGACATTAGAGTGAGGTGAGTTTCTAAAAATAGAACTGTTGTGTTGTTGGAGTTGTACTTCTGAGATTATGTATGCAAGAACAAAAACACCGTGTATTGAATAAAACTAGTTTTAATCACAACAAAACTCGACCTAACTATAGCTCAGAGGGCTAAAGCGCTCTGTCTAACGTGTAGTTCGAGTGCATGTGGCATTAGAAATCAGTTTATCTATACCACGGTCAGTGATTGCACAGAAAAATTTCATATAGACGCAATCGAACAAATAAAAACATAACAAATATTACATTATTCAAAAATTCAAAAAAACAGGGTCACTGACGAACGTTCAATACCAGAAACTGCGCAGTCTGATTCAGAAAAAATTGAATATTTGCAATGTATTTATGATTTTTAGAAAATACACTCATTCTTCTATACCACGCCTTTCACAATTAAATTAAATAAAATTGCATATTAATTATAGTATTAACTGCAATTGTCTGAAAAAGACGTTAAAATTCAAACTCAAACGAAAATTAAATTATTGTTAAAGAAATGAAAGAAAATTCCAAACAATCTTATATATGTTTAATTTAGAACGAGCTCTCAACCTCCGTATATTTACAAAAATAAAGCAAATCAAACATATTAGCTAGGTTAATACTAGTATTTCGATCTGGTTAAAGATCTCATCAGAACCCAATGTTTTAGAAAAGTTATAGCCTCCATAATAGGCAGAACTTTAACAAAAAACCGATTAATCATTAATTTTGCTCCATTCTTGTCTTCTTAGTAAAAATATTACTTGAGCCAGAGTAAAAACTAAAATTTTTTTAACTGAAGTCGTTAAAAAATTAAAACGTTTGTAGTTTTTGGTCGGTAGTAGCTAATTTTCAAAATGAACTGAATGTCAATATGTTTCCAGACATTTCTAGTCGTTGCTGGAATTTTATCCATTCCACACTGGTCTGCAAATGTGGAAAGTTTTTTTCTTTTCAAAATATAATAAAAACTAAGGAAAGAAACAGACTACATTAGCCAACATTATCAAGTCTCATACAGACTAAGGATTGGTTAAGAGCGACAAATTTATGCTGCTATGATGTAGAAATTCCAAATAGTTTATTAACTAAACAAATAATTCCATGATTTGGTCTCATATATTCATAAGACTTTTTTATGCCTTATTTTATTCATACATATAATGTATGTTATTGGAAGGTTTTGTTTTTTTCTGTACAAGAGAATTTTTATGTATTTTTTTTTTGTTGTTTTAATAAATTTAAAAAAAATGGTACCGTCAACGTCCAAAAAGTACAATTTTTTTTGGATGTTGGTACAAAATTGAAAACTCCATTTAACATCCCTGATACAAATGCATTTTTGTTTCAGTAGTGCCAATTACATCTTTTTTTTTCTTTATTAAAATAGAACAACATGCTTGGTTGTAGACACGTATATAAAGTTCACTTAAAATACAATTACTTATTTATAATACATTATTATAACGTGAAAATAAATTTATATAACCCCTCTTGAATATTAATGCAATTATACCATTTGATGTTGCGACGTTTTTTGTGTTTAACAAAATAAAATATTTTTAAGCACTAATTTGTTACATATTTTGTTTTATTGTCAACACTATTTTTGTTTTGCAGCCAACAAAAATAGAAATTAACCTAAGTTGACTACAGCGGCAAAAGTAGTCGGGTAGCCGTGTAGTTGTGTTGGTGCCAAAATAATCGTTTTCATATAAACGTGTGTATTTTATTTTTGACAGGCTGTAGTCGTGTAGCTGCAGTCGTCTATGTGTTTATAGCATTATAAAGAAAAACAATTTTAAAAATATATAGTATATATTTCTTGAGAGTAAAATCAATGAAAACATGATAAAAATTTATTTTAATTAACAAAGTCAAAATTTCAAAGAATAATCACTATTGTTATGAGAAAATAGGACTACGAGAGGCGGGGAGGGAAGCGTAGTAGCACTATCCACTAGTGCAATATAAAAATTCAAAACCTACTATGAATTAATAAAATTCAATAGAAATAAATATGTGTTAGTTACTATTTTCAAGCAACAAGTATGTAGTTACGTGCTTTTGGTTCGATTTTCGCTAATAATATGTCTAATTTTTATTATATGACAGTAAAAATTGGAAAAGACATGGACCTCGTTGATATGCATCATAATCAATCAAAAACCCGATTATGTATTTTTTGTTAGTTACCTGGTTTTGCATTTCACCTAACGATTTATAAGTTGTTACCTTTAAAATACAATTTTTAATTCGGTTGACACTTTATTTCTCTGTGTGCACCAAAAGCCCTAAACAGTTGGCTTTACGGCTAATTCTCTTTTTGAAAGGCTAGGATTTTCTTCAAAACAATATATATTAACAATACTAGTATCATAATATTTTTTAACAAACGCTAAAATCCGTATGTCACAAAACCTTTAATTTTTTAACAATCGCTGTAAGAGTACGATCTGGTTTTTCGTTGTTAATTTTAATTATTTTTTCTCTTACTTCTTGTTGATTATTCATTTTTGGACAAACTTACTAATTGATTTGATTGTTATTTTTTACACACAATTTAGGTACACTCACAAGAACTTTTAAATAAAATTTCAACAGTTATTTAAAAAGTTAATCGTTAAAGTTGTTTCAATGGAATATACAGTTAAAGTAACAAAGAAATATATTTTTTATCGTTCTGTCTGTTATTCAATAATCAAAATAAACAAAAAATAAAATGGGCTTTCGTTAAAAGTTAAATTATTCAGTTAAAATTTTCTATTTAAAACAAAAAGTGGTTATATTATATTGAGTATTAAAATAAACGAAAATAATCTATTGTTTTTATCGATTTTGTCAATTAATTTTTCAACAGTTGAAAATAAACTAAAAAATACTATCTTTTTAAACGAAAAGTAAGTAGTCCTGTTTTTAACTGATTTTCAGTTAATTTAATGTGTATATTCAGTAGTCTTTACGGAAAAAGTATGGTGAGTGTATATTTCTACAGCTCACTTAATCAAAAATATTTCGTTTTAAGTATGTAAAAGGTAAAATGCATGCTGTAGTTTGACTGATCTCACGGTAATAACATTTCTTAACAGTAATAACATTTACAGTTTGACTGATCTCACGGTAATAACATTTCTTAACGGTAATGACATTTACAGTGGCCGACAAAAGTCTACGTACGACCCCTATTTCCACAATGCATTTTGAAACCATAATAAGCAAAAGGAATGTATTTTTACTTAAACTTTTATTAACTAAAAACTAAAAAAAATGGTTGACGAAAGTCTACATACGATACGTGCACTACCATAAAGAACATTATTAAAGTATTAAACGTTATTACTTTTCATTGAAATTAATATTTCGTTGGTTCACCACAGGCATCTAACACTGCCTGTAATCGTCTAGGCATCGAAGCAACTAAATTTTTCAGCTCTGTGTACGTAATGTTTTGCCATTTTGCCATTCTTCTTGAAGCTTCCCTTTCAGTTTTGGGGACTAGTAATATGATTTTTTCTGATTTTTTGTTCTAGAATCTCCCACACGTGCTCAATTACATTTAAATCCGGGCTTTGAGGTGGTGTGTGCAGCTGTCGTGGGGCATGGTAAGCAGTCAATCTTTGACAATTTGAGCCGTGTGCTTTGGATCGTTGTCTTGCTGAAAAATCCAACTATAGCCAATATTTAAAATGTCAACCGATGGTTTCAAATTTTGTTCCAAAATGGATTTGTACAAATAACGATCCATACTACCCTCAATAAATACTAACTTTTCTACTCCAGAAGCAGCGAGAGTACTCCAAACCATCACGCTGCCTCCACCATGCTTAACGGTTGCGACTAAGTTCTTCGGATCCATTGTATACTTCCGATCTTGTTGCGAGGTGTTGGGTCAATATTGTGGCATTTACTTTTGGATCTTTGTCCACTAAATATTGTTTGAACTATAGACGCACTTAAATTTAAAAACTTTGATATTTCACCAAAAGATTTTACTTCATTTCGGCACTTAACAACTAAATTTCGGACATCAATTGAAATTTCTTTACAAGAAGCCATTACTACAATTAAATATTAATTGAATCTGCATAAACTTCAACTGAATACTATTTTAAGCCAATATTTAACACAACAAGTAAAAAGAAAAAAAAAACGACGGAATTTTTCCATTATTAATAAATAACGGCTTTTTTCGGTTAATATTCAATAACAAAAACCAATGCATGCTGGTCGTATGTATATTTTGTCAATGCTTTTTTAATGTTTTTCATGAATAATTTTATAAGTTTACATTCCAATAAATATATTATAAAAATAGATTTAAAAAAAAAACAGCTTCATTACTTTTTTGTTTAACGCTTTTGATTTCATAAAATGGCCAAATTATGGTCGTACGTGGACTTTTGTCGGCCACTGTATATTTTTGCAAATTATGTCCAAGTATGAAATAATGGACACCTTGATACACAAATATCGTTACTGACTTTTTTAATATGTTTTCATAAAATAACATTTTGTTTAGTATTAAAAATCCTCGCTACACTTCATATTTTCATTTAGCATTAAATTCTGTGCGATATTAAAAAATTTTGCCACACATAATATCAGCAAACTATGCTGTGACATTATTAAAACTTTGAAAGATTATAAAGGTTCAAATATTAAGTCATATTCTATGGTAAAAAAATCATTGTCTCTAAAATATGAAATATTTTATTGTCTATTGTATTGTGCGAACCACAATTCAGTCATGCAGTGTTTTCTGTGCTACTATGGAAAAAGCGTGCAGTAAATAGAACGTCACACAGTATTTGTTATTATAATAAAGTCTTCCGTAAATCAGAAATGCAAAGAATCTACAATGTTCATGACAAAATAATGGTTTGATATTAAAATTTAACAATACGATCGGAACTGTTAAAATCACTTTGTATTCTCATTGAGGAACATAATGAAAATAAAATATTATATGGCAGCTTTAAATATGATTTTTTTATGCAAAAGCAATGATGATGTACTGACATCACTTACATGCTAACATCCTTGTATTTTAAAAAATTATATCTTTTTTGTAATAGCTACACATAACAAATTCAGTTGTGTAAGCCGATTTTCATCCAACCGAATTGATTCGGTTGCTCTAACCACGTAAATTCGGTTGTCTCAACCCCTATTCGGTCGCACCAACCGAATTCAAATACTACAACCGAATTCAGTTGCTACAACCGAATTTACGAGGTTGCATCATGTGAATCAATTCGGTTGGATGAAATCTTTCGATTTTTATACATGTGTACCCAAATAACATCAAAAATTTTAAAAGTTCAAAAAGTTTAAGAGTTTGATACAATTTTTATTAAAAATAAAAATTATGTTTTTTTTCGACCTTCAATTGTGAAAATGAAAATTATTCAAGATCGAGGCCATAAGGGTCAACTAATAATATGGAAAACAAAAAAAACTCTATATATTTTTTATTAGGACAATATCCTAATAAAGAACTATAGTGTATGGCCTCGAACTTGAATAATTTTCATTGCACAATTAAAAGTCGGAAAAAACTTAATTTTTATTTTTAATAAAAATTGTATTAAACTTGTATAAAAGACAAAGTACAGTCTAGTTTACTCCCCCTGTTTTTGTTTGTAGACAAAACAAAAAAATAAAAGGGAGAAAAAACAAAAAAACGTGTATTGAATATCCACCAAAGGTGGACCTTGCACATAACAAACAAGTTTTCAAATTATTTTTTGATCAATGGTGATAATGTTTTACTTCGAGCTCATATATACACCTAACCCTCGATTTACATGATAGATACGTTCCAGAAAAATCGTGTAAATCAAATTCAAAAAAGTTTGCATGGAAAATCGTGGTAAATCGAAAAAAATGCAAATGCTGTATATAAAGTAATTTTTTAATATATATATTTATTTACGTAAATAAAGAGAAAACTAACAAAATGAGTTAATTTATAAACAATGTTTAGTTACAAAAATTGATAAAACCAAAAATAAATTATGAAGCCTGAAATAACATAAAAAATCCATAAAACCAGGTACTATAAATTAAGCAAAAAATCAATAAAATCAGTCTACTATTTATTAATAAAAAATAATAATTCAGTTCATTTCAAACAAATAGTGCCAACTAATCTTATCTTTCTGGTTAGTGGACGAATCACTTTCATCACTCATTAGTATTTCAAAAGTTTCTGTTTCGATGTTGGAGATTTGGAAATATATTTTGTTATAAGAAATTGTGACGTATTATTATTCAATTCTTTATTTACCTCCCGATATTGTGCCAGGACATGAGAAATATATCTATGGAACTTTAGAGCTCTTTCAACATTTTGATTATGTTGGACAAAGTTATTTCCTAATTTTCGTCCTAATTCAAGGCCTTCACAAATAATTTTAGTTATCAGTGCAACCATTTCTTACTCGTCTTCACCTGAGTCATTATTATTTATTTAAAACCAATGATTTCATTATATAATACCCTTTGACAATAAAATTCTCTCAGGCATTTTTTTCCAAAATAAACCTGACTCGTCAGCATTGAAGACTTGATCAGGAGTATATGAAATAATTTGGGCGAACTTTTCTGGATATTCTTCTGCAGCATCAACATCAGGAGATGCTTGTTCCCCTTTTAGTTTTAAATTACGTAAAGAATGCCTTTTTTTAATTTTCAAACCAACCATGACTAGCTGTAAAAGTTTTTTTTGCTGCTAAGGATGTTGATGGTAGCTCATCGAAATGCCTGTTTTGTAATTACATTGGAAAATCAATTGAATACAATTGGAAAATCAATTGGAATTCGCTTTTGGGTTAGGTCTTCAATCCAAATCATTAATGCCTTCTCCATTTTTTCAATTATAGCGTCCCGAACGTACGAAGTTGTACGATTAGATACATCATACCCATCTGCTAAACTTTTCCTGATAGCGTTTTCATTCTGTTTTTTTGTAGATCTAATTGTGGCTTCATGAATGGTATATTTTTTAGAAACTCTTGATAATTTTTCTCCTTTGCGGAGACAATCCAACATTTTAATTTTGGTTTCTATAATATATTTCTTCTTTTTATCTGCTTCTTTACAATTTTTTTCGGCAAATTTATTTTTATAAAATATTGATCGAGTTATAAAAGTTATATATATAATTCGATTTATTTATATAAATTTTATAATATTTTGTATATTTTTAATATTTTGATTTTGATTTGATATGTACGTGTATAAATGGATAATTCTCCTTTTAATTTTATTGCCAATGAACTTGTGTGTTTTATTCCGATATTTTAAAAAGTCAATTAAAGAAGTAAAAAAAAAAGTAGTTAACTTGTATATTTATTTTTTACTAACGTGAATATGTATACAAAAGTTTTTAATTAAATAATCAAAAAAAAAAATCGTGTAATACGAGGTAATTTCCATATTCCTCGATTTACACGGGAAATAAAAAAATCGTGTAAAAAAAATATCGTGTAAATCGAGGGATAGGTGTATATTAGGTTTCATGCAGTGAATAAACTAGTTTATATAAATGTTTGATGTTTCTCATGGTATTGTGACCTGTAGAGTTGATTCAAACACTGATTTGTAGTTGAGCTCTACTGAGCAACTGTTTTCTTTATTATATCAAAAAATACTTAAAGCTACTTAAACATAAATTATAATAGTATGGGATTTTGCATAGATTGCAAAATCCCACGCTAGTAGGGTTGGTATGTTGTGGACAAACAACATTCCACAAAGTGTGGGTCTCTAGTTACATACAGACGGTATGGTAACGCAGACTTGTCAAACACACTACACATCCCCTTTTCAGGAAAAAGATCGATCAATCAGAGTAGCTTATTAATCGGTCTTTTTATATAACTTATTTAATAATAAAAAAAATATAACATTGCATTAACAACAGGAAATTTAAACCAACGATCTTAAACAAGAAACTATTTCTAATAACATTGGTTTCAATTTATTATAAAACTTTTAATGAAATAAATAAAAAATGATCAAAATAAAAGATAATTAGAGAAAGGATTTAAGAGACGATTTAATTTATTTTAATTCGTCTTTATAAAAAAATAATCTTCTTAAAAGAAATGTATATTCATAGTATATGAAAGCGGAAACAACCAATATTTTTATCTCTGTATTATTTGTAACTTATGTTATCATTTTTCTCTTTTCTTATAATACTGTAATTTTCAAATGATTTGTCAACTCACCATGTAATGGCTTAAGATCAAACAGATCACATGCCTTTCAATTACATGTACCCGCCGGTATGGCCATTACCGAAAAGTCATTAATGTCAAAGAGTGCTATGTTTTCAAGCAATGGGACTTGGTAATAATTGTATTTCCCAGTGTCCAAGTTCATAAGTAATAATTCAGGTAATAATATTGGTTGTCATTAAAGGACATGCGAGAATTATCAGCGATATATATTATAGATTGTGGGTATTTTAATACCATAAGTAATTGCGCTGTGTCTAAATATATTAAGAATTTATCATTAGTTAAAGAATGTTGTGCTGTTTACACTTAGTGTAAAAGCTAGTTAACCGAAAAATACAAAAAAAAACAATTTTAGATTTACGAAATAATTTATAGATTTTACGAGAAAATCCTATTGGCAGTGCAGATCGTTGATCACTGCAAGGTTAACTTTTTACCCTTTTCCTCTTACTGAATCGTTCTATTATTATTTTTACTATTATAAATTATCCATGGTGCTACTAATGTCTACTGTAATGTTCGAATACATTAGCAATTTATTTGTCTTATTCGTTTAGCACGTCGTTTTATCTATTAAGTTTTAAGAAGAGGACTCTAATTGCCGGTCTCGGGACCTGAGGCATGTGGAATTATGTCCAATGCCTTCAGCAATAGCTTGCCCTTAACTTCAAAACACTAAGTCTATTTAATAGACTTGGTATACAACTTCTTCGGAATTCTAGTTCCGTATTGGGTTTCCTGTCTTTATTTGACACAATATTTAGCCTTGATCAGACCAGAGCACTCAAGCTGCTCTATCAATTTAAGATCAGAACTCTAAATATTCTTTTGGAACACCCCGGTACTAATAACAATCGCGATTGCGCATTTCTATAATGCTTATCCAAAAGTGCACTTTTATTCTACCATCCAAAATATATGTGGCCTATTTAACGGGCTCCGTTCACCTCGCCTTGCCGTCTCATTATTCTAGACTTACGATGATTGAGTCTAGGTCAATATCCTATTAACAAAGGGGCTGGCTAATGTACCGTATATATATAATTCATCAAGAATTATTTTCGTAACGCGCTGCCATTTATTATTTAAAATTTGATGGACGTCTCCCTCAAATTTATATTAGTCTCATTTGAAACTATAAGCACCTCTATCAAAATTCAGTAAGGGTAAATATACTGTTAGTAATTACTAACGTATTCGCATCTGGGTAGATATGTTGTGATATAATGAAGTATATGAATCAATTTTTGATGTTTGATGCATCCGTATAGTCTGCACAAGTGTTGAATCTGCTGCTTTTGAGAGCAACGAAATCGAATCAATTTTGATTCTGATAATGAGATCCATTCCTGGTTTGTAAGAACTAATAACGTGAATCATACAAATATGACGGAAATCGAGTCCGTATCGCGCAGTTTCATTTAAGTCTACATGAAATTTATAGACGGAAACTGAGTCGAAATTGCATGGTTTCATTTAAGTCATGTAAAGTATATAAATACTTTTAATACGCGGATTAATTCAACGTTATTATATTACGAAATAATCCATAATTGGATCATTATGTACGTATTGCACACATAGTGCGTTGTAAGGAAATGGTTAATCTCAAAAAAAAAAAAATAATTGTAAAACAAACATAAAATTTAGCATTAATCTCTATACAAAAAATAAATAAAGAAAGACAAGCATAATGGAACATGTACTGATGAAATCTAAACTTACGACTTAATAGCTTATAGTGATTACATCAGTGTAAAGATTCCAACCAAATTTGATTTAGTTTTCTTAAATTTCCATACCATTGAATGGAATACCAAATTATGAGTATATTGACTCATAAATGAAATGTGTGAGTTTGTTCCAGCTTCTAAAAGCTATATAGATTAGTAAGAACAATATAAAGGACGATTAAACCTGAAGGTTTCAGGTAAGAGAATCCTATACAGGCTTCTCATGGTTTTATCACTCAACAATAATGGAAACAATATAAAGAAAGACTAAACTTGAAATTTTTAGGTAAGAGAATCCTATACAGGCTTCTCATGGCTTTATAACTCAACAATAATGGTTTAGTTGATAATTTAAAGGACCTTAATTTTATGTCAAAAACAGGGGTGTTGCACGGTCTGATGTAACACAGAATATTTTTGAAGTTAAAAACTGGGTTATAAGAGAATTCAAAATGGAAACTCACAGTACAATAAAAATGAATTTGTGTTTGAAAATACTGGTACTTTTAATGAAGTTCAATATATTACAAATATATATACATACAGCATTTCAGTAGTAGTTGTCGTTAAAATATCCTTCAAAAATGTTATGATATGTGGCATATATTCATATCATGATGCAGCACAAAGGGGAAATTCAGTAGCTGCTATTGTAGCATCTCTAAATCAAGAAGTGGAGTTAAGATACCATTCAAAAATGTTATGATTTGTGGCATAGATTTATATCATGATGCAGCACAAAGGTGAAATTCAGTAGCTGTCTTTACAGCATTGCTAAATCAAAACTATACAAAATGATATAGTAAAGCAGTAATACAATCAAAAACATGAAGAAATCGTTGGTGGTCTTTGTTCGAGTTTTATTTCGGCATTACAGGCCTTTAAGAGTGAAAATACTCAATTTCCTGACAGTGTTATAATTTATCGTGATGGTGTGGGTGATGGCCAACTATCATTGTAATGGAAATTTCTTGGAATTCTCACAAGATGTTCAATTCCAATTTAAAATGTAACAACATGCAAGGGAAAATTGTGAGTTTTTATTAGTGCCGTGTTAGAATATATAATTTGATATTCGGCTATAAAGAAAATATGCTGTGCTGAAATACCGATTCCCTGTACCTTATACAATGATACTAAAAATCGTTCCATTGTACAAAAGATTATATTACAAATGGACTGTAAATTGGGTGGATCATTGCTCAAGGCTCACATCCGAGGAAAAAGGATTTCCAAGAGGATTTTGAGAAATCTTAGGAATTTCAAAGGAACCTTAATATTTACAACAATAAAAAAATAATACAAAAATAATTAAAACATGAACTAAGTGGATGGATTTTATTGATTCCGTTAGTTTTAAAACATATTTTTAAAACATGTAAAACGCAAAAAAGAGAGTATACTCAAAGTTTCTTTGTTGTCAATGTATGGGAATAAGAAATTATATTCCCTTAATAATGATGATTTGACTCTACAAAAATTAATTTCAAAGACTCTACTATTTCAATTCACTATCATTTTAGAAAATTCCCAATGTCAATTCGCCTATTATAAGGGTTTTTCTTGTTGTTTGCAAGGAAAACTATAACGAATTTTTATCCATTGGTCATGGCATCATTTCATAAATACAAAAATGATTCATTAAATTTTCTTTAATATCTGAGAAACTTTAATATCTTGGAAATTTTTCCGAATTTCCAATTTTAGTTTGCGAAATTTATTTAAGATAGAAACAAAAAAAAATTGATAATATTAATAATTCGATATTCAAAAATATTTTTTAAAAATTCCCTAAAAGTTTATTATACTTCATTATGTTTGGTCGGTCTAAAAAAATAAATTAATGATTAAATTGTGTGGCACATTTTGTGCACAGATTAGTGCTGTCATTTAATCATTTTCTCGCATTCCTGGTGTTGGAAAAATGATTCCAAATTAGGATAACTTTAATGTAAAGTTATTTAATGCACATGAAAGTGCGGCCAGTTTTTTTTTTTTTTTAAATCAAGAATAAAGTTCACAGTGTAAAACACTGGTCTTATCCATCTCTGTCAATAATGCAACCCATTACATATACAAAAATCAAGTTTACATTGATTAACTTAAACTAAGTTTTGTTGGGTTGTTATTAACAGGGATTTCGATTTGTTAGTTCTTTTCAGAAATTATAAAAAAAAAAATTATATATTTGTCGTGGCATCCGTTATCCGTCACCTTCATGTAGACAGATCCCAATTGCAACGGCAAATATAGGTCATACATCATTCGATGACCGGTAGATTTTTATTGCACTAGGGGACTGTCCCGTAGGAGTCACCATAGTCAATAAAAATAAAACAGCTATTAGATTGTTAGTAATTTCAAATAATGAATGAATTTCAAATAATATTCAATGAATTCGATCCTGAAAAGACAATAATCTTTTATTAAAAAAAATGTAGTATATTAAATAATAATTTTTATTTAATCTTTTTTTCTCTTTTTTCTTTAATTAATTTCAATTAACTAATTTTGTATTGTTTCTTTCGTGTTGTTAATTATAATATTTAATTAATATAATGTTTAATTTTTCCCCGTTTTTGCAATGTATATATAAAAAAAATGTGTAAAGAGACAAAATTTAATTTTTTTTTTTTTTTTTAGTCTATAAATAAAATTGATTTTTTTTTTTGAATAGTTTCATATATATATGGATTCATATTTGTTTGCTTAAAGATCTCTTTGTAATTAATTATTAATTATAAAAATTGAATTGTATGAACAGACCACGGTAGTTTATTAATTAGTTACTATTATTGAACAGATGAGGGGTTAAGGGGTAATGAAAGATGGCCTCTTATTTACCATCTTTTTGAGGGAATTAGGTATATAAAAAATGGCGGGATTCTTTAAACGTTATAAAAAATATTTATTGTGTTTTATTTAATATTTTTAGGTTAAGTTTAGGATTATGGTTTATAAGTTTTTTAACTTTAATATAGCGGGTTGATTGCTTTTGCACTGGTTGAAGGTTTGAAAATTTTTCTGATTTGATGACAATGCAGTTGATGTTAAGTTGGCTGCAGTTTTCATGTTAACAGCTGATGTCAACTAGGGTTAGTATGGCAATGCTGTCGGCCAGGGATGGGTATTTTACACAATTGTTCACGGCGTGAACAATTATGATTTATAAAATTTAATATTTAAAACTGAATTTTACGAATATTAATTAGTTATTAATATAATATATAAAATAAAAATGGGGAATAAATTTAGCTTTTTTTTGTGTTTGTTGTGTAATATAAATTGTTTAAGTTTAATTTAAAACAACAAAAAAATAGAGTTAGAAGAAAAAAAAATTTAATATTTAACTCCTGAACTGTACTGTACGAAACAGACGACGCTATAGCTTAAACTATGTTTACCTTGTTTAAATCTGTTATTGATGTTGTAATATAATGGTTGTTATATTGTTGAATAAATTTCATCTTACTGCTGTTGTATTTGTTGTAGTTTTAAGTTGTTGTAGGTTGAATTAGCATTTTTCTTCTTCTAAACCATGCTTGAAGAACATTAAGATGAGTTGATTTTGTCCATCAATTTCACGATATTCACTCATGTCAATTATACCATTGCAGACCATAGATTCACCAGTGAAGAATTGCAAGTCCTTGAAGCGACTCAAAATATCTTTCATTACCTTGTTCATGTTGGTCTTGAATACGTCGATTTGATCGGGAGCAGAGATTTGCAATTTTTCCAATACCTTCTTCATATATTCCTTCAAGTATAAAGTAAACCTCTTTTTGTTGTCGCCGACGGCAAACATTCTTGCAAACTGTGATGCATGACAACATCAACAAGCCCTTCTCAACGGTTGACTCGGTGCCTTCATCAGCTTCTTTCGGCCGAAAGATTGAAGCCTTCAATTCTACTGTCACCCTCTGGAACGGCTGACAACTTTGCCGTAAACCTCGTAAGTTACATCATCGATTAATTTAATTTTGTAGGTATCAGCGAACATTTTATCGCAAGTAATGATATTATTGTAAATGTTCATGATTGCGGGGGGTTTTTTGTTTTATATGTAGAAAAAAAAAATTCACAAATTCACACATTTTTGATTGTTTTTTTTTTCAGGGTCAGGTCCTGTTGCACCCAACCCTTTTTGTGCTTTTATTTTTTGTTTTTATTAGTATATTATATATTTTTAATTTTAATATTTTGCGCAAGTTTTTTTTCCTCAGTCACGGTCGCCATGTAGAGTTGATCAAAACACTGATTTGTAGTTGAGCTCTTCTGAGCAACTGGTTTCTTTATTATATCAAAAAATACTTAAAGCTACTTAAACATAAATTATAATAGTATGGGATTTTGCATAGATTGCAAAATCCCACGCTAGTAGTGTTGGTATGTTGTGGACAAACAACATTCCACAAAGTGTGGGTCTCTAGTTACATACAGACGGTATGGTAACGCAGACTTGTCAAACACACTACAGACCTCTTTTAGAACGTGTTCTGATGATGGGAACCTAGAAAATTCACGAAATAGATCTATCAACACATTCCTGAAAGGGTCAAATAATAAATTTGAAAACAAAAAACTCTATAGATTATTTGTTAGGACAATATCCTAATAAAGAAATATAGAGTATGGCCTCGAACTTGAATAATTTTCATTTTCAAAGTTTAAGAATATTAATTTTTAAACTTCTCACACTCTAACAATTTTTTTTTACCCAGCAAAAAATATTGCTTACCCAGAACCGCTTCCGGAAGGCATTATTTAATTACGAAGCGCTTCCAAAGTAAATCCAGAATGTTCGTGAAGTCCTACGTGGTATGTCTCTTTTAAGCAGGTGAAAAGCGCTTCTTTCATGTGCTCTTAGAAGCAATAAATTCATGCCTTCTTAGGCAATAACAAGTGCTTTTTTTTGTATGTTAACAACATTAATGCTTCATGGTGTGCATACTTTATTGCTTCACTTTAAGCTTTATTCAATGCTTCCAAGAAAGCATTTAGGGAAGCACAACAGAATGCCTTCCCTAATTGCTTTATTGTATGCAAGGCGCTCAAACGCTATTTGGAAGCACACAACTGTAGTTACTGCTTACCAAATCCATGTTACTTTTTGGTGGGTAATGGTAGATAACTTTATGCCTACCATTGCGCTCATAAAATCACAAAAGGTGTGTTAATATAAATATATGAAAATATTGTGTTATCATACAACAATTGTGTAAATTTCATATTTATGTGCTTAACAGAGTGTCCACACTAGATATTAACTTTAATATTTTTCTGTCAGCAAACTTCAAATTCAATCGCAGAGAGAATTATATTACGTGTGGGCCACACATTACTGTTAATGTTAGTATTATATCTGATA
>CM037854.1:100443461-100459665 GCA_021234595.1 Delia radicum
AGGCTGAAATTTCTGAAAAAGTAAATATTAATAATGCTATAAACACATAGACGACTGCAGCTACACGACTACAGCCTGTCAAAATTAAAATACACACGTTTATATGAAAACGATTATTTTGGCACCAACACAACTACACGGCTACCCGACTACTTTTGCCGTTGTAGTCAACTTAGGTTAATTTCTATTTTTGTTGGCTGCAAAACAAAAATAGTGTTGACAATAAAACAAAATATGTAACAAATTAGTGCTTAAAAATATTTTATTTTGTTAAACACAAAAAACGTCGCAACATTAAATGGTATAATTGCATTAATATTCAAGAGGGGTTAGATAAATTTATTTACACGTTATAATAATGTATTATAAATAAGTAATTGTATTTTAAGTGAACTTTATATACGTGTCTACAGCCATGCATGCTGTTCTATTTTAATAAAGCAAAAAAAAAAATGTAATTGGCACTACTGAAATAAAAATTCATTTGTATCAGGGATGTTAAATGGAGTTTTCAATTTTGTACCAACATCCAAAAAAAATTGTACTTTTTGGACTTTGACGGTACCATTTTTTTTAAATTTATTAAAACAACAAAAAAAAAATACATAAAAATTCTCTTGTACAGAAAAAAAAAAACAAAACCTTCCAATAACATACATTATATGTATGAATAAAATAAGGCATAAAAAAGTCTTATGAATATATGAGACCAAATCATGGAATTATTTGTTTAGTTAATAAACTATTTGGAATTTCTACATCATAGCAGCATAAATTTGTCGCTCTTAACCAATCCTTAGTCTGTATGAGACTTGATAATGTTGGCTAATGTAGTCTGTTTCTTTCCTTAGTTTTTATTATATTTTGAAAAGAAAAAAACTCTTTCCACATTTGCAGACCAGTGTGGAATGGATAAAATTCCAGCAACGACTAGAAATGTCTGGAAACATATTGACATTCAGTTCATTTTGAAAATTAGCTACTACCGACCAAAAACTACAAACGTTTTAATTTTTTAACGACTTCAGTTATTTTAGTTTTTACTCTGGCTCAAGTAATATTTTTACTATGAAGACAAGAATGGAGCATAATTAATGATTAATCGGTTTTTTGTTAAAGTTCTGCCTATTATGGAGGCTATAACTTTTCTAAAACATTGGGTTCTGATGAGATCTTTAACCAGATCGAAATACTAGTATTAACCTAGCTAATATGTTTGATTTGCTTTATTTTTGTAAATATACGGAGGTTGAGAGCTCGTTCTAAATTAAACATATATAAGATTGTTTGGAATTTTCTTTCATTTCTTTAACAATAATTTAATTTTCGTTTAAGTTTGAATTTTAACGTCTTTTTCAGACAATTGCAGTTAATACTATAATTAATATGCAATTTTATTTAATTTAATTGTGAAAGGCGTGGTAGAGAAGAATGAGTGTATTTTCTAAAAATCATAACTACATTGCAAATATTCAATTTTTTCTGAATCAGACTGCGCAGTTTCTGGTATTGAACGTTCGTCAGTGACCCTGTTTTTTTGAATTTTTGAATAATGTAATATTTGTTATGTTTTTATTTGTTCGATTGCGTCTATATGAAATTTTTCTGTGCAATCACTGACCGTGGTATAGATAAACTGATTTCTAATGCCACATGCACTCGCACTATACGTTAGACAGAGCGCTTTAGCCCTCTGAGCTATAGTTAGGTCGAGTTTTGCTGTGATTAAAACTAGTTTTATTCAATACACGGTGTTTTTGTTCTTGCATACATAATCTCAGAAGTACAACTCCAACAACACAACAGTTCTATTTTTAGAAACTCACCTCACTCTAATGTCCACTGTTTTCCCATATGTTACAAGTGATGCCATATCTATATATCAATTTTCACTTCTTCAGAATTTTAATAAATTCAAAATAAAAGTGAAGTTGGCTGCAACAAGTGTCAATATATGTAAGAGCAGCCAGATAAATTTTGTAAAAAATCGTAAATTTTTAATCGATATTAAAAAAAAAAAAAATTGCCAACTTTATTCTTCAAAATCCTTAAAATAATGATAAATCGTAAAATCTGGCGGATATAGTCGCATATATTTTAAGAGCTCATTACATAAAACGAATAAATGCAATGAAAAAGGACACAATAACAATTTGTTTGCTATACTAAAAATTCAAAAAGGGGAAAAATTAAAAATTTTTAAATTGTACCAAATGAGTCGCGGTAGTACCACGGTACTTTAGAAGGTCAAAATGTACCAAAAAAAGTACAATTGTACCAACTTTAACATCCCTGATTTGTATAAAAAACAGCTATTGATATTTTTAAATTAAATCGTGATCAGCTGTTTACTATGCTGCTGTCGTTTCCAAAATAATAAGTAGCTGACCACACGGCGACGATTGCAGTCAACGGCATTTGTAGTCGTGTAGCTCTGCAGTCTGCTGTGGTCTATGTGTTTATAGCATAAAGAACAAAAATAATTTTTTAATTTCCGATATAAAATATTATTTTGTATAAAATACTATTATACACTGTTATATTTGTTAAAATTGATTGATTAGATCCAAAGTTGTAGTGATTTATGCACTAGTTTGACTGATCTCAGTGCTTATAAACAAATTTATTAATGACGGACGAAACCTGTGTTTGAAATCTAAATTGTATATATGATAAATTCAAAGCTATAACAGATGCACTAAAATGTTTCTACGAAAAACTCTTCATTTAAAATAGTTTATAAAACATTTAATTATAATTAAATCAATTGTTTACATCTACTTACTTATGTATAATATAGCAAAAACTGACTATTCGTAAATACATATAATAACATTATTACTGTACATGCAGTAAAAATAAAAGAAAAACTGTTGTTTTTAATCATTTTGGAGTTAATTTTTGATAGTTAAAGTTAAATAAAATCGTACATATTTACGGATTTGGGAAGTTTTTAAAATTTTTAATTTTATTTCCAATAGTACATTTTTTCGTTTCCACCCTTTAATCAATGTTTTTTTTTAAGACGAAAAAATAAAACACCACAAGTAATACTATAGGGTGGGTCAACTTCGACTGACTAATTCTTGTAACTTTTTTAATTGTACAGTTTTTATTTCTTTTGCAGGTAATAAACAATTATCTGCAATATAAAAAATAAAATTAAAAACTGTAAAATTAAAAAAGTTATAAGAATTTCAAATTAGTCAGTCGAAGTTGGCCCACCCTATAGTATTACTTGTGGTGTTTTATTTTTTTATAATGTCAAGTATAAAATTTAAATTTTTCTAAATTTTGATTAATTTGGCTTGCGAAAGAAATTTACAATTTTTTGAACTATCTCATTATGAGCGATGAAGTACGTTTTATTTAAATGTACATGTTATTAAACAAAACTGCCGATGTTGGAGTTGAAGCTGGAGGAACAGATACCGTCTCCGGGGCGGTATTTCGGACCATGTCGAAAATTTTCTTACGTCCGGTATTAAACATAAGCCTGGCATATGCTTTCAGCCATATGGAGCTCTTGCTCATACCGCGAGAGATACAATGGATACAATTTTGATTATCGAATAATTTAAAAAAATGCTTATTGTGCGTGACCACCTTGTTCCCCAGATTTGACGGCCCCTGATTTTTGTGGCGTTTCTGAAAAGAGCCATAAAACGTCAACAGGAAAATGGATGCCATTTAATGGGTGTAATTTTTCATACTTTAAATTTATATGTTATAATTTCATTAAAAAAAAAAAATAAAAAAGTTATAAGCATTTCAAATTAGTTAGTCGAAGTTGACCCAACATGTGTTTTAGATCTTTTTAATTTTAAATTCATAATACAGTCAACGTAAGAACCAAATCATAAAAAATTTAATTTTCGTTTTCTCAGTCTCCGTTATCATTAGAAATGTATAATATATTACAACTGTACTGTAATGACGTAAAATCCAATGGCCAGGACACATAAATAAATATTACATGATGAATGGTAAATGCTGAATGCTATCCGTAGATTTTCAAAAACTTTCTCTGTAAAACGAAAAAACCACAGGTCGTGGAACTTTGATTTATGTGTCAAAAAAAGGAACTTAAATAGTGTCTGTTGTTATCATACTTCTTAATAAAAACTGGTTTGTAAAAATGATCGAAAAAACATTGGTACAAAGTTGAATATTAATGAAAAAATATAGTTGTTTGACTCCTAAGAATGAAATAAATATTTTAGCTGCAGTCTGATATTCAAAGAAATATGCAAGAATAACAAAAGAGCTCCAACATTTACAACAAAAATCCTAAAGTATACATATATAAATGGCGATATATTTAAAAAAAGTTAAAAATTAAAAGAAAAAGAAAACCCATAAAAATAAGATATGTATCCATCAAATCAAATGTGTTCATTTTATATATATACATATCGAAGACCTTTAAAAGATTTTACAATAATTGCAATATATTTTACCATCAAAGCATAACATTTGGATCATTAAAAAGTCATCTTAACATGAGTTATATACATGGTTTGTCTTTTTAATTTTTTTTATTTTAAATTGGTTTGAATTAAAATTGTTTGAAAAAATAAAATAAGAAATAATAAAGAGTACCAAAAAATCTTCATATGCAATAAATCCAAAAGAGATAAGAATCGCAAAAAGCCTTTCATCACTTTTTTAAAATTTCTTCTTTTCGTATATGCTGAAATTAAGTGTAATAATTGGTGAATTTGTTTTTAACATGAACTTCAAATTAAGACACATGGGTACATATCGCACACCCAGTTCAAAAGTGACTCAACTCAAAATTTTAATTTTTCGGTTTTAATTTTAATTTTTTCGGTTGCTTAAACTATGCACAATATACTTGTTTATCTCTAAAAAAAAATATCAGCGTATTTTGTTGTTGTTGGTAACCGTTGCTAAAAGACAGTTATGTCTTTCTTTATGTTTCAATTTGTATAAAGTTGCAAATATTTTTTTTGATTTCTGAAAAATTAAAAATTTTGAGTTGAGTCACTTTTGTACTAGGTGTGCGATATGCTTTGTCAGAGGTAGCCTCAGTTTTATTTTGAAATATGAATTGTAAGTTTAAAATTATATTTTAACTGGATCTCACCTAAAGTCTCCAAAAAGCTGTATGAAAGCTTTTAGAAGCTTTATGACTGTCGGAACGCCCGAAATGCACAAAGAATAAAATGTATTCCACGGTGGCGGTAAATAGAATCTTCAGTTATAAAAAAAGGAGGAATAACAAAACACAAATTACCTGTTTTTGACTACATTTTATTGAATTGTCATAATTTCAACAAACATTTTATTTGTATGCTTTTGTAATGTCATTCGACGAAGAAATAAATTCAAGAATAACAATTATTTTACTCAACATGCAAAATGTCTTTATATGGCATTTCAATAATATGTCAACACAATGTACATACATATAAAATATTATCAAATTTATAAATTCTACTAAAAAGGAAACAAATGGATTTTCAGGGTGTATACTTTGGTTATTTCGGTGTCTTTTATCTTTAGTTTTGAACCAAAAAAAAAAAAACATTTCTGAACTGCTGATATTGTATTTGTTTGTGTGTTGTTGTGCATTTTAAGGAAAAACTAATAAAAAGAAAACATTTAAATTGTTCGAGTAACTCAAGCAAATTTTTAAATTTTGCTCCATTAATCGAGGAAGTGGAGAACCTAAAAATCTAGATAGACGCTTACTCGAACAAAACCCAACCCGAGTAACTTGAATACCCTAATTGATACTATTGGTGAATAAACATGAATATGAAACCAAACTACTTCTTTTTCTACAATCTATACCAAAGTGTAAAGTGTCTAAATAAACCAAATTTACCACTACTTGCACATCAGCTAAACAAAATTTGAATTGTATATATACATACATAGCTAAAAAAATCTTCTGGAAAATCGTCTCCTACAAGGCATATGCACAATGGGCTAGATATATTGCACATAAAAACAATTAAGTAATGTATTATATCATCCACTCTAAGTGTAATATTGCAATAACTAGGATATCCGTTATTCGATTAATCTATGAATTTTAATCAAACAATTGTTCGAGTAATACAAATTGGACTATTTTTAGTAACGAACAACACGAACAATTTTAGTCAATAAATCGAGTTACTGAAGTTGGCTTATTTTTGAACATTTTTCTTTTAAGGGTGAAAATAATATTTAAAGGACTACTTAATTATACAAAAGTTATGTTGTCGTATTGTCCTTCGATATTTGAAATTAAAACAAAAAAAAATTCTTGTTAAAGTGGACCAGATAAATGGGGTCAACATTTGAAATGAGTCCTTTTGGGTTGGTTTTTTTCTAACTTTTGCAGAAACCCGAGTAAAAACGTTGACATATAATCATGCATTAATTTATATAAATATATATGTTATTGCATGCTATTATATATGAATATATATGTTTATGTATGTTCATATATACAAATCTTTTCCTCTAAATTTTTAATACGATGCAACATGTTATTACATATTATTACACATCGACCAATTAATAATCATATATGACATATACAATTATATGTGGTTAATCTAATTATGTAAAAATACATATTTTATTAGAAATAATACAAATCAAAATTATATATAATAACATATAGTGTAATATTCAAAAATATATATTAAATTTTGGATAAAACGGCATCTTCATAACTCATAATAATATATCATTCCATACCAGAAAAATTAATATCTTCTTTTTATAAAACTATATATTGTCGCATTTAAAGTCTGATGGATGTATATTAGCCTGTCCGAATTTAAAAAATTGTCGAATTTTGTTACGTACTTAAACGACTAGGGTTCAGCTGTTTATGGATAAAACCCAACAATTTTTTAAAAGATAGGATTATCATAAATCATACAATCATATACAAAAAATGTAACATTTAGTACAATTTGGCCAGACTAAAGCTCAGATCTAATTATATTTAGATGTATCAGTTTATATAAACAATTACAATTATATCAGATCAAAACTCGTATACAATAATATCTGGGTTTTTTATAATTATATTTATTTGTATCAGTTTAGATATAAACTGATACAAAACTGATACAATCCAATTGAATTCTATCGGGCCATAATTCGAAATAACATTGTTCTGGACATTTATCCAATTGCGTCAGATTAGATCTAAACCCAAACAAACAGATACAATTATATGTGCCCATATTTCGAATGAAATTAATTAAGCGCCACCTAAAAATTTATGTGACTACATAAAGCTTCACAATTTTTTTTTTAACAGGGAAATTTTTAAAAACTTTTAGAAATATATATCTGAATTTTTAAAAAATTTCGCAATTAATCTGAGTTATTTTGTTTATATATTTCAAACACTCAAAAGTCAGCATATGTTGTTTTTAACTGCAACTATAGTCGTTTTACTATACAATAATACAAAACAACTGCTATGACAGTTATTTAAAAATCAACTGAAGAAAAATTTTGTATTTTTGTAACAGTTGTTTAAAGCAGTTATTTTAATAAACAACCACCAAAACAAAAGGTTTATAGTAAACAGCAAATTTTTGTTAGATATTTAAAAAAAAAGA
Organism: Delia radicum; assembly: GCA_021234595.1. NCBI lineage: Eukaryota > Metazoa > Arthropoda > Insecta > Diptera > Anthomyiidae > Delia > Delia radicum. Next base: position 100,451,063 of record CM037854.1, read on the forward strand.
TAATGTCGAGTTTTTAATAATTCTCGTTTAGTTTATATTTGTTATTATTGATATGTTCATAGTTTAGTTGTTTACCCTACATTTGTTAGTTGTTTCTCAACAGTTAAAAAAAACAAAATTTTTAGTTATTTTATAAGAAAATAGCTTTGTGTTTTTTTTTACGGTTTTACGGTTGTTTTAACTGTCACTTTTAGTAGATTTAACTAACAAACTTTATTTGGCTACGCTATATAGTTCGAGGTCTTGCCACTAGTGGATGCGGTAGGGAATTATTGACAATGGCGCCCTTATATCTGGAGCTCCAGTCACACAAAAACGAACGTAATTGTATTTAATGTATTCAGTTTTCAACTCATGAATGTTTATTGCACTCTAGGTCTTGGAAAACATGCGGCTTAGTTTTCATGCCAACAACTAAAACTTTACCTAAAATTTGGTAGTTCTTTCATTTTATTTATTTTATTTTTTTTTTTTTTTTATTTTACTAATATATGGCAAAAGTTTCTGCTAATTTTACTGATTTTTCCTGAAAGATAATTTCTAACTTATTTTTAGTAGCTTTTTCTGCTAATTTTTCAGACTTATTTGTATGAGTGTACTACAAATTTCCTTGATAGGACCGACTTCAATTAAACGTTAAAGTAATCAACAAATATTTTAATTGAAACTCGATTTTAGTCTTTCCTATGTACTTATTAACCATATTTCCATTATGAGGAAAACAACATGTTTTAAGGAAAACACTTCGAACTGTTGCTAGCCATAAAGAGTTTTGTGAAATCGAGTCTTGTTCTTATTTTGACGTTTGCCAAATTTTTGCTTTCACTATTTATTCTTATTATTTTTTTGTGTTTTTTATTGCAAAATATGTTCTTTAATTTAATTTATAATTCTGTCGCATTACTTTTAATATTTTTTGATTTTGGTTGCAGCATATAAGTGAAAGTGTAATTTTTTTTTTTATTTTCGAAGTTAAAAAAAAATATGTTTTGTAGAAATTGCCACTCATTTTAATGTATAAGATATAGTTTTTTTTTCTAGACAGAAATTCATTGTTGCATAGATCGTTTTCGTTATGCTTTGATTGAACACATTTTGTGAGATGAATTGGTCACATGCGAATATATGGGAAAATATGTACCAAACAAAGCAATTTGATCAAATGATATAAATAGTTCAAAAGACGTATTTGGAATTGCAGTATTAAGGAAAATTTAATGAAAACAGAAAATTTTAAGTTATTCGAGTAATTTTAAAAATGCACTCGAAATTTTCAAAGTCGGGTAACTTGTTTACTCGAACAAAGGCAAACCCAAGTAAGTGGGAAACTGATAACAATGATAACCCTTTCGACCCCGAAGTTGCCTGTGGGCAACTTCACTGTTTGTGGTCATTTAGCACAAGCTGTGATTGATATATTTCTTTTGTTTAAGTAGTTGCTTACAAGTTAATGTTTTTAGAAGTGAAATCAAAACTAACCACGAAAATTTTACAGTTACATTTTTAATTATTTTCAATAATGTGCAGTTACATCGGCGATAAATAGTGATTTATTAATAGTTAAAAATATATACATAATTAAAAAAAAACTCTAAAATCGTATGATGAATAAATTAAAAAACTTTTAAAATTTTATGTAGTTTAGTTTAAAAAAAATAAAAAATTTAAATTTGGAAAAATCTTAACCCGTTTGGGACCGGCAGCTTTTTAAGTTTTAACTTTAGGTACAAATATCTCCTCTAACGGTGCTGCAAAAGCCATGAAATTAACATAAAATATAACTTTACCATAGATCAATGTTGCCACAAAGTTTGATCGAAAAATTCAAAGCCATTAAAAGTTGGGGTCGAAAGGGATAAAGATAAACTCCCGTGCTGTTTCTATATTAAGTTTTAAAACCTTCCGGATATTATGAAATAGTATGTTTTTCTTATCTAATTCACACTTACATTTTTATAATCAGTGAATTTTTAGTCAAGTTTTTAAGATTCTATTACAAAACCTAAATTTAATACAATTTTTCTTAATCAAAACCTGATCAAAGCAAAGTTAATTTTAAATTTCTAGTTCATAGTGATTTCTTTTGGCTTGATAATTTTGCATTCCATCACTGTTTGAATTTTGCGTATTTTTTCGCTATTGTGTGTATATTCAGTTGCAATTTTCACAGTACATCATTCACACAAAAGTTTGTTGATTGCATTTAAATGCATTGTTACTACGTAAATGTTGTGTTTATTTTGTGTCTGCGGTTTGCTTGGAGGGTACTGAATTCAAGTAAATTTATTTTTTCGATAGCATTATAATAAATTACATTAAAGAAAGTATCAATAATATTTTGCAGAAGATTTATTGAGGTTAAAGTGATATTAAGGATACATAAGGATATTGATGATAATTGATAATATTTGAATAAAAACAAGCTCGCTTTGGTTTATTTCTGGTTATATAAAAATAAGGTGGGATTTTTTAAGAAGAAATGTATTAAGTCAATGCTATAATTTAAATATTGTGCTCTTTTTTTGTAATTTACAAGGGAGTGTACACTGATGTTACCCTACACCTGGTATTTAGGCTATATAAAACAACTAAGCGAAGATTCCACATCATCAGTTTGTAGGGCAGATTCCTTAGCATTCGGCTATACAACATTTTTTTTTGTGGGAACTAATTTAAACAAGTTATATAACCATTTTCAAAACAACTCAAAATGCCACATTAGGAATCATGTACCTTCAAAATAGACTTACATATATAAAAACTCTTCAAAATAGACAAAAATTTGTATTTTAATTAAAATTTATTATAATTTTGTTATCTTAAACTTTATAAGTATCGTTTAAAGCTGTATGAACTTTTTTTATGGCCCTAAACAAACGATATCTTCTTTTTGTCAAACATATTGAAAATTTGTCCAAAATAGAAGAGAACAGTCAAAGTGATAAGTAAACCATTTAAACAAGGCAAAAAAAATAAAAAAATAAGAATATATATCAGAGTCCACTTTACAGAACATTATAAAAAATTTAATTTTTCTCAATTTTGTTTTATTTATTATGTTTTTCTAGGGAACAGATTATTTTTTAATAAAATTGTAAATAAAATTCTTACCGACTCACAGTGGTTCCAAACACAAAAAACATGGTAATAAATATAGATCTTTTAAACTACTGGTCCAATCGGGAAATGGTGTTCCCAAAAATTGAAAAGCGGGAGCTAACCTTTAAGGAAAATGTTTCTGTGGTCACCCTGTTTTAACACAGGGTGTGCTACAGGGTGTCAAAGTTGACCATCTCGAGTATGAAAGAGCTTTAAAGGGGTATAACTTCTATAACCATGCATCGATTTTAGTGTTTTTTGGACTTTTTTAAATCTAGGTTACGAGACAAAGCAAAAACATGCTTCATGTACCATAGTAACTCTTACAGTTAAAAAAATATTTCACTTTGAATTTCAAAATCTTCATTTTTCGCCTTGACTTTTTTAATAGTTTTGCCAATAGATTATTCATTTTTCAAAGAAAATGCTCAAAATTTTTTCAAGTCATTCTAATGACCTTTCTTAAACTCCTAAAGAAAACTTTTTTGAATTATCTTAAGCCGTTTCGCAGTGATACTATTTTAAACTCAAAAATTAAAAGTGTGTTCTGAAAAATGGGGTTTTTTGGTCAGATAAGGGGTAACTTCACACACCTTTATATATATTTTGCTGATATTTTTTGGATTAGTTTTTTACATAGTTTGATAGAGTAGACTTCAAAAATGCTTAATGGTATAGTTTAAAGCATTTTTGGATATGCACCCTACGTCCAGCATTGGTCGAAAATGATGAATTTTTGAACGGAATTCTATGTTTATGACCGTGATAAAAAAAAGTCACGCCACTTAGACACGATTTGAAATTTTTATACTGTAAAGAGATTTATTCTAATGAGTTTGCCACTTCATTTGCCGCCGCCCGCTCAAAAACGTAGCCTGGAGAGCAAATTTTGTGGAAAAAGTCATTTTTTCAAAAGCCTTTTTTTGATTTATAAAAAAAGCGTACTTATATTATCAATTTCAGCAAGATTTTATTTTATTTTTAATAAAACGTAAATAATTGTCCTACATTCCAAAAATCTTTTCGATATTGCTTATGGTTATTTTTACATAAAACATCAAAGTTCAATGTAGTATATCTAACTATAATTAATTGTACATTTATTGGCTTTTGCTTTCGGTAATGTTAAAAAATTTAAATAATTTCAGAAATTTTTTTACATATTATTAAATTAGACTTAGTTATCAATTCAACGATGCATAAATCGTTTATCTAGTGTAATAAATGAATTCAAACTATTGCGCTTAAATCAGGCATTTCAGGTCAAATTGCAGTATTTAACAAATTTATATATTCAGGTATACAGAGCGTGTTGCATTATATTTCTCTAAAAGGGTTACGGGTTTTTTTATTTTTTTAATACTATTTCAAAAACCTAATAAGATATAAATGCAGGTAGAAAATGCGTTTTATGATGTAACATTTGCATAATATATTGTTCTAATTTTCCATATAAAACAGGTAAATAACTACCATATATTCATTTATTTGAAAGACAAAATAATGTTTTTTTTTTGTTCTAAAGATAAGGTTTTATTAAATTTAACTGGTACAGTAGTAATTGTGCTAAAAATATGAATATATTCCTAAGGACTACACATTTTCTACAAAGTAGTCTGAAGTATCAAAAGTTAAAAGGTCGTTTATATGCATAGATTCAGAATCTTCCTTTTCAATGTCTATGCTTATTTTTGGTAACCATTTTGTTCTTATGGAGTAAAGTACTGGATCCGATGATATTAATAAAAATTCCATCAAATCGGAATTTTGAGCTATTCTGGAGCACTTACGTGTGTTAAAAAGCCTAAAATGTTTGACGTCTCTATTTCTGGCCTCCTGGGCTTCTTCAGTCAGTTCGCCTAAAGGCAACATACTGTTTTCTATTATTTCTTTGGCATGAGCTAATACTTTATGTACTGTTGGTGTCATTGGCCTCCAAGAGTACATGGTGAGTATAATGTCTTTTGTTTCATTGGCAAAGAGTTTAAATTTAGCCACATTAATAGGTTTTTTACTGTTAATGACTGCTAATATAACTTTAAAACGTTTTAGTAGGTTTTTATCGAGACCCGTAATTGAGGAGGTAGTTTCTGGATCTTCGAAAAAACGCCTTGCTGTATTTCCGTCATTGGAACTTCCAAACCCCTGAAGGGGCGTATCAATGATTAATCCAAGTCTTAATTTAAATTCATCTTGAATTCTTTTCTTCTCTTCTTTTCTCATGTTGTGTAGATCAGTGTTTTTGTTTACGGAAAGGCTTAGGTTTCCTGGAATAAGGCGGTATTTGAGATCGTATGCGAGGTGTAAACAATATTCCATAAATCTTATTCTGGCATGAAGTGGCGATATCCCAAACCTCAGAGCGTTTTCGTTCATAGAAATTGTATCACTATCTTCATGAAACTGTGAACTTAATTTTCCACATATATTACATTTCCAAGTAGATGTTGTGTCCTGTAATTGCATTTGCAACTTTTCCATCAATCATTGTAAGTTGTGGTTGAAATGAAACTTTAATAACTTGTCCAGATATTTCCACGTAAAGTGGAGACAAGCTCGAAATTTCCCTTTCTATTGAATCTACTAAACTTTGTGTTGAAATCATGTCTTCTTTTACATATTCAAATCGTATTGGACGACATAAAAATTTAGATCCAGGGGTTAAATTCGTCCATATATCATTTGCAGACGAGGTTGAAGGTAATTTATTATACAACCGCATTCTTAACGGCACAAAAGAAGCCATAAAAATTGATGAAAAACTTTTTTCTTTGCTGCTTCCAGATGGTTGTTTGTATTCGGAAAACCCAGATGTGCCATCACAGCCCCATTTGAACATTAACACGACATCAGATTGCTTGCATCTTTCAATATCTTTGCTGCTAAATGTGGACATAATTCTAGAAACAGTATTGTCAATTAACTGTGATAGTTCAACTTTTGCGCCTTCAATAGAGGCATGCACTGGGGATGTTATTGGTTTTAAAATATTTTCTTTTGTTTCTTTTATTGCATTACTGCTAGGAAAAATATCATATCCTTTTTCAATGAGAGCTTTTCTTAAAATACCATATTTATTTCTCGTTAACCCCAAATTTAGAAAAAGAGCTAATGCATCTTCACTGGTAAAGGAAGTTGATGATTTTGGTGTTGGAATACTTTGTATCATGCGCTTCAAACGCTTAGGAGACGCAGTTGGTAGGACGTCGACAATTTTCCCTGTTTCTTTAGGCTGTATACGTGTCAAAGCTGCTTTAAAAGAATCCTTTATTTCATTAGCGGAGTGTGTGTTAATCATTTCTTCCTGTTTTACCTTCTTAGTCCTAATCTGGACCTCTTCATAATCTTTTTTAGGGCGGCCCCTTTTTTTCTGTTCAATAACTACTGACATCTCCTTATTAAGCCAATCTTGACTCTTCTTCATAAATTTTTGTATAGAATAATCGGAATCTTTAATCCTTTTTTCATAAATTTTGTAAAAATTTTCAATTTCATCTGGCTTTATATTTAAGCCATACGAGTAGACAATGGTATCAATCAGTTTTCCTATTTTTTCCGATCGTATATCAGTATTGGCAAGAGTATCCCAAATTACTTTACAAAGGGAGCTATATTTTATTGTAACCTCCATGACTGCTTAACTCAAATAACCTCCTTTTAAAATTACTACGCTTATATATTACAAATATTTGTTTTTTATAAACAAAAAATCGAGCAGGTACTGGATTTGTAAAAACAAAAAACTGAAATAGGTAAAATAAAAAAAAACGCATTATATTAGCCCATTAAAACAATATGTTATGCAAATGTTACATCATAAAACGCATTTTCTACCTGCATTTATATCTTATTAGGTTTTTGAAATAGTATTAAAAAAATAAAAAAACCCGTAACCCTTTTAGAGAAATATAATGCAACACGCTCTGTATACCTGAATATATAAATTTGTTAAATACTGCAATTTGACCTGAAATGCCTGATTTAAGCGCAATAGTTTGAATTCATTTATTACACTAGATAAACGATTTATGCATCGTTGAATTGATAACTAAGTCTAATTTAATAATATGTAAAAAAATTTCTGAAATTATTTAAATTTTTTAACATTACCGAAAGCAAAAGCCAATAAATGTACAATTAATTATAGTTAGATATACTACATTGAACTTTGATGTTTTATGTAAAAATAACCATAAGCAATATCGAAAAGATTTTTGGAATGTAGGACAATTATTTACGTTTTATTAAAAATAAAATAAAATCTTGCTGAAATTGATAATATAAGTACGCTTTTTTATAAATCAAAAAAAGGCTTTTGAAAAAAATGACTTTTTCCACAAAATTTGCTCTCCAGGCTACGTTTTTGAGCGGGCGGCGGCAAATGAAGTGGCAAACTCATTAGAATAAATCTCTTTACAGTATAAAAATTTCAAATCGTGTCTAAGTGGCGTGACTTTTTTTTATCACGGTCATAAACATAGAATTCCGTTCAAAAATTCATCATTTTCGACCAATGCTGGACGTAGGGTGCATATCCAAAAATGCTTTAAACTATACCATTAAGCATTTTTGAAGTCTACTCTATCAAACTATGTAAAAAACTAATCCAAAAAATATCAGCAAAATATATATAAAGGTGTGTGAAGTTACCCCTTATCTGACCAAAAAACCCCATTTTTCAGAACACACTTTTAATTTTTGAGTTTAAAATAGTATCACTGCGAAACGGCTTAAGATAATTCAAAAAAGTTTTCTTTAGGAGTTTAAGAAAGGTCATTAGAATGACTTGAAAAAATTTTGAGCATTTTCTTTGAAAAATGAATAATCTATTGGCAAAACTATTAAAAAAGTCAAGGCGAAAAATGAAGATTTTGAAATTCAAAGTGAAATATTTTTTTAACTGTAAGAGTTACTATGGTACATGAAGCATGTTTTTGCTTTGTCTCGTAACCTAGATTTAAAAAAGTCCAAAAAAACACTAAAATCGATGCATGGTTATAGAAGTTATACCCCTTTAAAGCTCTTTCATACTCGAGATGGTCAACTTTGACACCCTGTAGCACACCCTGTGTTAAAACAGGGTGACCACAGAAACATTTTCCTTAAAGGTTAGCTCCCGCTTTTCAATTTTTGGGAACACCATTTCCCGATTGGACCAGTAGTTTAAAAGATCTATATTTATTACCATGTTTTTTGTGTTTGGAACCACTGTGCGACTTGAAAAATACTTTGAAACTTGTTTTTTTGTTATTCACTTTTTATAAATCGTCCATTTCACGATAGATCGGTCAAAATCGGACCTTGGATTACCATTTTTATTTTCTCGAAATTCGCAAAACCGTGATTTTATTTCCGATTTTATTTTTTTGAAAAATACAAAATATGCAAAAAGTGTTTAAGTTGAAACATTTGTAGTTTGTGTAATATATACCTTTCTTCTACTTTTATACTGCGGATTATTCTCTTCTAGCAACAAAAAGAAATGTATTTTTTATGCAATATTT
>CM037854.1:100459765-100504765 GCA_021234595.1 Delia radicum
TTTTGCATTAAGTTTAAGAACAAACTAATATGCCAATTATTGAAATTCAACGATGATCAAGTCATAATAGTTATTGGCGCACTACACCACGTATTCGACCAGCCACTTCTCTTGTTCTTCATTAAAAACTCACAGAAAGAGTAAAGAAACAAAATTAAAAAGTTAGCGTACCTTTTCTATTTATTATCGACTTTGATTAATATAATTTCGTCGAGCAATGCATCAAAATCCTTAATACCACGGTTTTGACTTAAATCCAATTAAAATGACAAAGCAAACATCAAACAATCAGAATTTAATTCAATGAAAATCAATTTTTTTTTGGAAAGTTCGTCTTAAAACTGAACACACACTTTAGTGCAGAAACATTGGGAAACACAGATATTGCAAAGGTCATTTCAAAGCTCAGGTTATAAGACTATGGAATAGTATTATACCTTATAGTGAGAGGGAGTTTAATTATTCCGATTTTATGTTTCGGAAAATTGTACTTGAAAATTTGTAAATAATTAAACGGTTACTGGCTACATTATACAATATATTCGAAATTGTTTTGCTACATGTAGAAGAGAAAAAAAGTGATTTTGTTACCCCTCTGAAAATAAAGCTTGATATGTTTTATGATGATTCCCAAAATATTTTGGTTCTAGCGTTGACCATAGGTGTGCTGGACCATTTTTAAAAACGTCTTTTTCAGTTTTTCGAATTTTTTTGTACTTTGCTGCAAGACATCATAAACAAAATTTGGTATAATCAAAAAGAGGTTTGAAGCACCATCCAATGGTATATAAAACTTGACCACTTGCGATCTACTAATTGAAATATTTTCGTTTCGTGTTTTCATACAAATTCTACACAGAAAAAAAAAATTAGCTATTTGCCAACTGAAATGCGGTTACTACGACTCAAATTCTGTTATTACGAATTTCAGAGAGTTGGCTCAACTTTATGTTAGTTTTCACAGCAAAGTTCGGTTAATTCAACAGAATGTTAGTTGCAAAAACCCAAAATTTTCAGAAATCGAATGTAAGTATCGTTGTACTAAATGATTTCATAAGTTGTTACTATTAATATACACTTTTCAATTCGGTTGGCACTTTTTTCTCTGTGTGTACGTATTTGGAAATAATATTCTGCTTTTCAAATTGAGTTAGTTTTAAAATAATGTTAATTTATTTTTTTGTAATTATTCACATATATATGGGTATCAAATTTTTTAATTTTTCAATTATAATAATCTGGTGATAAGCAAAAGATCTGTTTTTAAATCTAGGATGCTGTGAGATATATTTAAGTTTCAAATATTAATTTTTTAGTTAAAAACATATTAATCTATTAATGACAGGTGCACCATAAATTTATAATATTAGAAAAGCAGAACATTATTTCCAAATACGTAGAATTTGTATGAAAAACCGAAACGAAAATATGTATTTAGTTAAATATTTCAATTAGTAGGTCGCAAGTATTCAAATTTTATATACCATTGAATGCTCTTCAAACCCTCTTTTCGATGATACCATATCATAAAACATATCAAGCTTTATTTTCAGAGGGGTAACAAAATCACTTTTTTGAGTCGCTCTAATGTACATGTATTTTAGAAATTCATTTTTGTTTATTTTACCACTTTATTCTTCAATGTAAAATTCATTCTTCCATGTAAAATTTATCTTTAATCATTTGGCCCATTGGGGCTTATATTATATATAATGATTGAAATGGAAACCTAATGGTAGATCTGAAGGTAAATCGTAAATTTGCCCATTATATAAACGCTAAGTATTCATTTTATAACACCTTTAATATGTTTTCCAGAAAAATGACCTTGTGTAAAAGGCTTTATAACATTTTTTGTTAATCTAGCTAAAAAATCTATAGACTTTCCATTGTTTATAAATATACTGACTTTTCACACCGGTTTTTGGGTCTAATGTAGTAATGTGTGTTGAAAAATAGTTGATATCAGTATAAACAAGTGTAAAAGTGGGGGTGGCAACCTGCCTTCTGATGGGGATTTGGAATTAATAAAAAAAAATACAAATTAATGATATGTTAGCAGCGCTGCTTGGAATATGTAAATTGAATGAATAATAAACACAGCTAAAATATTAACCATGAATTATTGCGAATAACTTTAAATTTCTCAGTACAGGACAAACAATACAATTTAGCTTTTTAAATTTTAAACGCACTCTTCGTTCAGATAATACTTCGTTATTGTGCCTATCCACTCCAGAAATAGATTAAAAATGTACACCACTCCTGTAATGTCGATTATAGCCATATTTTAGGCATTCTATCTACCGCCGAATTCCGAAATACAGGGGAATGCCAACCTACAAGCACTGGCAACCTGCAGACCTTTTCCCTAGTTACTAGAAATGTTAAAAAACTTTTCAAGCAAAACTTAACTTAAAGTTAAAGTCAATTTGAAGAGGGATCCAAAAATCTTTCTATCAATTTGTAAATTCTAAACGCCGTACATCTGGATTTCCTTCTTTAAATGAAGTTTGGTGACATTGAATCTTCAATGATAATGAAATCTGCGATATGTTTGCTGACTTTTTTGCATCAACATACTCATCAAGCTCTTCAACAACACAGCAAATTAATCCTTTCGATATTCCAGAGGCGTCTCTAATTAGTCTTCCTATTTTAAACACGTCAACTGTAAAAAATTCTATTATGAAACTTAAATACGCGAATTCTGTTGGTCCTGATAGTGTTCCCAGTTGTGTCTTAAAAAACTGTATTGACTCTTTTTGCATGCCATTAACGCTTTTATTTAATTTATCACTTCCAATGTATACTATCCCTCGCATTGGAAACAATCATTTATTATCCCACTGTTTAAATCCGGCAATAAATCAAACATATCCAATTACAGAGGTATTGCTAAACTTAGTGTTATTCCCAAACTATTCGAGAAGATTATTACTGATTTTGTGTCTCATCAAGTAACTTCTATACTGTCTTCTTCTCAACATGGCTTTTCGTAAAGGTCGTTCAGTAATTACCAATTTGTTAGAACTATCATCATCAATAAATAATTCATTTGTAAATGGAATGCAGACTGATACCATATATACTGATTTCAGTAAAGCATTTGATAAGGTAAATCATGACATACTCCTCTTCAAATTAAATAAAATGGGATTTTTCTCCGTATTTTCTAAACTGGATTGAAACGTATTTAAAAATACGTTTCAATCCTGTTCTGTCTGGTGTTCCTCAAGGTAGTCATCTTGGGCCTGTGCTATTCCTGCTATTTATTAATGATCTTCCTAAATATCAATCACTCCAAAATTTAATGTATGCAGATGACGTAAAATTGTTTATTAGCCATAATAAACACTACACAAGTTCTCAAATTCAAATTCATCATAGCCAGTAAATTTCAATGCACATATAAGTCAAACAATTAACAAGGCAAAAAGCGTTCTTGGTTTTGTAAAAAGATGGGGTAAGGAATTTGAAGATCCATACGTCGCTAAGCAACTATACGCATCCTTAGTTAGGCCGATTCTTGAATATGCATCTGTAGTTTGGGATCCCTACTATGAATCGCACATTACAGAAATTGAGTCTGTGCAAAAACAATTTTTACTTTTTTGTCTTCGGAAATACGCTTGGACTAGAGATAATTTGCCGTCGTATGAAAAACGCCTTGCACTTATAAAACTACCAACTCTAAAAAGAAGGAGATTGGTATTAAACATATCCTTTCTACACAATCTGTTAAATGGTGCTGTGAATTCTGAATTTCTTTTTTCAAAAGTAAATTTCAACGTTCCAATTAGAACTGCAAGGCATTATCTTCCAATAAAACTGAGTTTTTGTCAATCAAATTATGAATATTTTGAACCTCTTCGCAGAATTTGTAACGAATTTAATATCATGTTTTCTTATATAGACTTATCTAAAAATGTCAATATTATTAAAAGAAATCTTATTCTTATCTTAAATCAATTAAATTCTCTTTAAAAATTTTTTTATTATTTTTTTTATTACACTTTTTTTTGTAAATAATTTTTATGTACATTTGTTATATATACTAGTCTGTAAGGATATTTCCATAGACTTAATAAATAAATAAATAAATAAATATACTCCCAACTTTGAAATCTATTTTACCATTAATATACGATTTGCCGGTAGCGTTTTCTTAGCAATTTTCATTACTTTTGTCTTCTTGATCTTATATCCGAATTTCAACGAAATCTGTTGAACAAATAAGTTTCATATATGAAGAAAATATTACCTTTCGATATTTGGAACTACCTGCAATTTTTGAACAAAATAATAAGTAGCATCAACAAGTAAATGTGCGGGTTTTCGCAGTTTTAAACTATATTTAGTTTGCTATTTTTGCACAATCTATGATCCCATTTCGGAATAGGTCAAATCATTTTTGGGCATAAGAAAAAGAAAAATCTGAACAATTATTTCTTGTAAAAAAAAGGGGAAAAGTGCGGTTCACGGGAACAATGAGAAATGTGCCTTAAATTTATAACGAAAAAGGATGACCTATGCGTCTAGCTTCTAGTATAATATTTAAAATAGCTTCAAAAATTACGTGTACCAAAATTTTGCCAAAAAAGTTAATATTTGCGAAAGTTAGTTTACCAAAAACTTTCATCACAGTGAATGTCTACAAAATATATTAATTTCTTTTTAAATGTTCACATATTTGCAAAAAAAAAAAAAAATTAACAATTAATTTTGTGGAAATTCTTGCCCATAAGTCAAAAAAACTGGGTACGCCATTAAAATCGTTGTGGCCAAAATATAAAGGATCAATAATCGGTACTCTTGTTTTATTTTTCGAGTTGCGCAGTATACTAGTAAGATCTTAATTGTGATCTAGAATCTGAAAATTCGACAATAAAAAAAATGTACATTTTAAAATATTTGATCGCATCTGAACGTTATTCCACCAAACCCTGACATATAACAAAACATACGGCACTATAAAATGATTTGGTTAATAATTAATTGAAAATAACATAAAAATAATCTCGATGTATATAAAAACAAAAAACTAATATAACTGTAAAAAAATATTACTTGAGCCAGAGTACACACTAAAAATTTTTTATATAAATAGAACATTTTTGGTCTTCAAAGTTTAGTAACGTCATGATGCTTGTTAGGGAAAAGACCTAACCACGTGGTTGATTACTAAGAAGACAAGAATGGAGCAAAATTGATTATTAATAGGTTTTTTGTTAAAGTTCTGCCTATTATATAGGTTCTAGCTTTTCTAAAACTTCGGGTTCTGATGAGATCTTTAGCCAGATCGAAATACTAGTATCAACCTAGCTAATATGTTTGATTTGCTTTATTTTGTAAATATACGGAGGTTGAAAGCTCGTTATAAATTGAAAATAACATAAAAATAATCTCGATGTATATAAAAACAAAAAACTAATATAACTGTAAAAAAATATTACTTGAGCCAGAGTACACACTAAAAATTTTTTATATAAATAGAACATTTTTGGTCTTCAAAGTTTAGTAACGTCATGATGCTTGTTAGGAAAAGACCTAACCACGTGGTTGACTACTAAGAAGACAAGAATGGAGCAAAATTGATTATTAATAGGTTTTTTGTTAAAGTTCTGCCTATTATATAGGTTCTAAGCTTTTCTAAAACTTCGGGTTCTGATGAGATCTTTAGCCAGATCGAAATACTAGTATCAACCTAGCTAATATGTTTGATTTGCTTTATTTTTGTAAATATACGGAGGTTGAAAGCTCGTTATAAATTGAAAATAACATAAAAATAATCTCGATGTATATAAAAACAAAAAACTAATATAACTGTAAAAATATTACTTGAGCCAGAGTACACACTAAAAATTTTTATATAAATAGAACATTTTTGGTCTTCAAAGTTTAGTAACGTCATGATGCTTGTTAGGAAAAGACCTAACCACGTGGTTGATTACTAAGAAGACAAGAATGGAGCAAAATTGATTATTAATAGGTTTTTTGTTAAAGTTCTGCCTATTATATAGGTTCTAGCTTTTCTAAAACTTCGGGTTCTGATGAGATCTTTAGCCAGATCGAAATACTAGTATCAACCTAGCTAATATGTTTGATTTGCTTTATTTTTGTAAATATACGGAGGTTGAAAGCTCGTTATAAATTGAAAATAACATAAAAATAATCTCGATGTATATAAAAACAAAAACTAATATAACTGTAAAAAATATTACTTGAGCCAGAGTACACACTAAAAATTTTTTATATAAATAGAACATTTTTGGTCTTCAAAGTTTAGTAACGTCATGATGCTTGTTAGGAAAAGACCTAACCACGTGGTTGATTACTAAGAAGACAAGAATGGAGCAAAATTGATTATTAATAGGTTTTTTGTTAAAGTTCTGCCTATTATATAGGTTCTAGCTTTTCTAAAACTTCGGGTTCTGATGAGATCTTTAGCCAGATCGAAATACTAGTATCAACCTAGCTAATATGTTTGATTTGCTTTATTTTTGTAAATATACGGAGGTTGAAAGCTCGTTATAAATTGAAAATAACATAAAAATAATCTCGATGTATATAAAAACAAAAAACTAATATAACTGTAAAAAATATTACTTGAGCCAGAGTACACACTAAAAATTTTTTATATAAATAGAACATTTTGGTCTTCAAAGTTTAGTAACGTCATGATGCTTGTTAGGAAAAGACCTAACCACGTGGTTGATTACTAAGAAGACAAGAATGGAGCAAAATTGATTATTAATAGGTTTTTTGTTAAAGTTCTGCCTATTATATAGGTTCTAGCTTTTCTAAAACTTCGGGTTCTGATGAGATCTTTAGCCAGATCGAAATACTAGTATCAACCTAGCTAATATGTTTGATTTGCTTTATTTTTGTAAATATACGGAGGTTGAAAGCTCGTTATAAATTGAAAATAACATAAAAATAATCTCGATGTATATAAAAACAAAAAACTAATATAACTTATGTACCTATGTGTTTGGTAAAAAAAAAAATATTAACTAACAAACCATAAATCGGAAGTAGAGCAGATGTTAAATTAAAAATACTACTATCATGTTTCGATATTAATATTAAATTTTCAAATGAAATTACAAAGCAACCATATTGAATTTGTTGGAAGGGTTCAATTATTTTCAACTAATTATAGTTCATAGTAAATTTTGTTCATTTTCATTTATTGTCTGCTTTATAATTCAGATCGAAAGTTTGACAAACCAATTTTTGTAATATATTTTCAAAAAGTATATATATCGAACATACGAATGAACTAAAAGAACGAAATAGTTCAATAAATTTAAAGAAGTAAAAATTAACTATGAACTGCCATGACCAACTTTTGTTGAAGTGTAATTATATCTTTCTTACCTCTTTAATAAGAAAGTCCACCCAAAAAATGCAAGTGATTCATAAAGTTTAAAATTGTCATTGATTATAAATCCATTTCTGATTTCCCGCTTATAAAGACGTTCCTTTTCATAGCTTCCAAAACTGTGATTTTGAACAGATTTTACCTCTCCAAATCTTGTCTATCCAACTCGGCCCAATCTCATACTTTAGGGGTAAAAGGGAAAAATATATTCATGTTTTTTTTGGAAAACTAGCATCTCTGAAAAATGAGAATTTAAAAGTTCTTGGACCCAACGTTAAAATACTTCGGAAAAGAAAAGTTTTGATATCATCTGCTTTGAAGATAGCGTTCCTACCAATAAGGTGAAAAATGCTTTCGGAAAAGTTAAAGAAATAATGCAAATTACAGCGCAATCAGGATTCTCTCCAACGAGAGTTGCCTTGTGGACATCGGAAGAACTGAACTTCCATTAAACCGTAAGCATTGTTTAAGATTAATGAAGAAGATATTCCATCCTATGACAAACCCATACAATAATGGTTCCGGTCCAAAAGTTCATAACATCGAAATCCAAATCGTTACAATGTATTGCTTCTTTATATGTTTTTAAGATGCTTTTTTGCTGGGTAGTGACATAAGATATAAAGTTTTGGTAGTATAAAACGACTTTATTTTTAAAATAATCAGTCTGTTTGTTTACATGATATTTTACTACACCATTTCCACTTGTTAGTCAAAAAATCACACATCAATTTCAAAAAATGCCAATTGTAATTTTCAAATTGCATTTTATTTTCATAAAATACCAAATGTCATTCGAAAACACCAATTTATTATTCAAATATACGATATGTTATTAAAATAAAAATCACATGTTATTCAAAAAAAAATTCCATATAAATATTATTAAAAAATACCACATGTTATTAGGAAAATCTAATTTGTTTACACAAAATCGAAATAGTTTTTCAAAATTTTACGGAGAAATTTTAATTGTTTTTATTTAAAAACTACATCATTTCCACTTGTTATTCAAAAAATAACAAATGTAATTTAAAAAAATGCGTTTGATTTTCAAAAAATTACAAATATAATTTTAAATTTGTAAATCAATTTCAAAAAATACCAATTGAAATTCAAAAAAATAGCAGTTAAAATTCAAAAAACCTCATTTGCAATTCAAAAAGTACCATATGTTGTACAAAAATTCATCATTTTAAAAAAAAAAATCGCATTTGTTTTTCAAAAAATACCAAATTCAAAAAACCCGATTTCAAATTCAAAAAATTCAAAATTTATTTTATATATAACTATTTCTGAAAATGAATAGTAATTCAAGTTCGAGGCCATATTCTATATTTCTTCATTAGGATATTGTCCTAACAAATAATCTATAGAGTTTTTTGTTTTCAAATTTATTATTTGACCCTTTCAGGAAAGTGTTGATAGATATCTTTCGGGAATTTTCTAGGTTCCCATCATCAGAACACGTTTTGAAAGCGGTAACAATCCCATGCCAAACATCAAACATACATATGAACTAGTTTTACTCACTACATGAGAACTAATATACATATGAGTTTGAAGTTAAAGATTATAACCATTGATCAAAAAATAAATTGAAAACTTGTTTGATGTGCAAGATCCACGTCTGGTGGATATTCAATACACTTATTCAATACACGTTTTTTTTGATCAATGGTTATAATCCTTAACTTCAAACTCATATGTATATTAAGTTCTCATGTAGTGAGTAACTAGTTCATATGTATGTTTGATGTTTGGCATGGGATTGTTACCGCTTTCAAAACGTGTTCTGATGATGGGAACCTAGAAAATTCCCGAAATAGATCTATCAACACATTCCTGAAAGGGTCAAATAATAAATTTGAAAACAAAAAACTCTATAGATTATTTGTTAGGACAATATCCTAATGAAGAAATATAGAATATGGCCTCGAACTTGAATAATTTTCATTTTCATTGCACAATTAAAGGGCGAAAAAAACATAATTTTATTTTTAATAAAAATTATAACAAAATTGTATAAAAGGCAGAGTACCCGCCAAGTTTACTTCCCCTGTTTTGCTTACAAACTAAAACAAAATATAAAAAGGAGAGAGAAACAAAAAAAAAACGTGTATTGAATATCCACCAGAGGTGGATCTTGCACATCAAACAAGTTTTCAATTTATTTTTGATCAATGGTTATAATCTTTAACTTCAAACTCATATGTATATTAGTTCTCATGTAGTGAGTAAACTAGTTCATATGTATGTTTGATGTTGGCATGGGATTGTTACCCGCTTTCAAAACGTGTTCTAATGATGGGAACCTAGAAAATTCCCGAAATAGATCTATCAACACATTCCTGAAAGGGTCAAATAATAAATTTGAAAACAAAAAACTCTATAGATTATTTGTTAGGGACAATATCCTAATGAAGAAATATAGAATATGGCCTCGAACTTGAATAATTTTCATTTTCATTGCACAATTAAAGGTCGAAAAAAAACATAAATTTTATTTTTAATAAAAAATTATAACAAACTTGTATAACTATTTCTATATATTTTCAGATATTAAATTAAATCGTGTCGTCTGTGGGATTTTGAAAATTTTTATTTCTAACGTATCGTATTGCTTTTATAATAATAGCAAAACAATCTTAAGATTATCAGCAAATAAATTAACTAAAGTATAATTTTTCTACAACATTTTTGAGTTTTATCAATCTACTTATATTCTGCAATGGTTGTAATAACTTTTAACAATGATTTTTTAATTTTGAATCAACTAAGTGTTAGCAAAACTTTTGCTGAATCTACTAATTTTGTTGCCAAAAATCAGCTATTTTGCTGACATTAGCAATTTTTTTACAAGCACCTTCATGACTAACTTTTTTTTGAGTGTACGATGAATAGTTTACACAAAATTTAAGAAAACTGTTTCATAGATCTTCATTATTTCATATACTTTGAGAAAATAATTTTAAGAAAATTAATTTCATTAATTTTATAATACCTTTATTTATATCTTACTAGTATTTCGTACATTTGTCTGATTTTAGCAAATCGATTTCCATTAACAATTTACTAAAAATTTTACTAAATTTTAGTAACTTTACAAAATTTTTTTTATTAGTTTTACTTAACACAAAAGCAGCAGCACAAAAGACCTACATTTTTCGCGGTGCATAGTGCCTTCTGATCTAATCTACTTAATTAAAAACATTACAATTACATTTTACGAAAGTAGCAAAACGATCTGCTTTAATAATATTAGCAAAAATTTCTGTATCAATTTAAGATTTTTCTATAACTTTTACAGACTTTTTTATTTTAAAGTGCATATTTGTTAATGTCAAGTACTTATAATTGTCATTAAAAATCTCATTACTTTATTTATATTATAACTAAGCACCTTACAAAAAATATAATAATATGTGGTTACCTATATTCTTACCAGTATAAGCCAACAAAATGAGTCTAAAATAAATTTGAAAAAACTAAATTTAACAAAAAAAAAAAAAAAAAATTTTTTATTCAAAATTTTATTTTAATAAAATGACCCGAAGTTCCGCTTTACCATCTGGGCTATCTCGACATGTTACACTTAACAGATCAAAAATATAAATGTATTGCTTGCACAAAATGTCATTCCTTTACAACTTACAAAAAATTTTAAATAGTTAGTTATATATGTACTTACTGGAATTTAAAAAGTAATGAGTCTAAAAATACATTTTAAAAATTTTTTAGATTATTACTTTATATTTAAAAAAATGATAAAAATAAGTAATTATGGGTAACTCATTATTTTTGAATGGAAAATAATGGGAAGGACATGACATTAAATTACTGTTTCTACACTGGGTTATGTAGAAGATAATATTTTTTTTTTATATTGATGATTGATACGACAGCGTTTTTGTTAATTTTTTTAATTTTGTATTCACAATAAAGTTTAATTATTCTGATGGATAAGCACTTGCAATTAAAATTATTGATTTATTTTTAAATTTGGTTGCAACGGAATACCAAGCAATTTATTATCTATGCAAACAAACTCTAATATAAAAAATGAGTTCAATGAAATGTTATATTTATAAATTGTGATTAAATTTAAAATTTTGTTAACATGCATTAATTCATAAGGATAAAACTAGATAAATAGATTTTCAACATCCTTGTAATAATGGTTATATATTAAAGGGGAGCATGAATGTCTTACTAGACATTTGCAAGGCATTTTTTTATTCAACAATTTTTTTTTTTTTTTTGATCTGATAATATTAAATCTTAAAATTAAAAAAAACAATGAAAAAATTAAAGTATCCCATGAAAAAAGTAAAAAGAAATTTTAGTAAGAAGTCTGTTTTTGCTATATTAAGTATACAAATCGACCAAACTGGCATCACAGCACACAAGATAATATTTTGCAAAGCATTCATGAACCTCTTTATCCTTAAACATCCTTAAACAAACACAGACATGAGTATAATCAAATGAAAGATAATAGATATATGTTTGTTATTTCATGATTTTGAGGTTAAATTTCGAAAAAACATAATTCAAAATAAACGAAAAACTTTGTAAATGATGTAAATGATGTAAATGATGTGATAGATAAAATTCGGCTTACATAAGTATATAAATAATATGGTAATAAAGATATATAAAAAATATAAGTAAAATAATTTAGGACCACACTATATAAGCTTAAAATAAGAGATTCGGCAGCTAGGAAAAAATATATATTTAAAGCTCTTAAGGTCTAAGAACTTTCTTGTAGTAATAACCATTTTCCAAAAAAAAAAACAATAAAATTCTACTATACAACATTCCCACAAGGAAAACTTGCAAGTCTATTAAGTGTATCCCGGAATATTTGGGAAATAAATAAAAATTTTGCACGGAATTTGCATATTTTTTGAAATATTTTTCAAATATATTTAAACATCGATTTTAATATTTTGAACTTAGTATTTGACCTTCGAACTTAAACGATACAGTTTTGGGCGTAATATTTAGGCATTCAAACTAATGTATATTAGTCACTAAACAATTATTTTCTATCCTTATTTTACAACAAGAATAACAGAGTTGACTTTTATATAAAAAAATTCTATATATTTGACTTAAAATTGATTTTAGTTAAGACTCTTTATATAATATATATTTTCTTTTCCTATTTAAGTTTGTTTTCGAAAGTCTGAAATAAAAAACTTTTTACAAATTTCATTTATCCTTTTCTTGTAAAAATATTGTTTAACTGGAAGAACTTTAACAACATTTTATCCTTTCGTTTTGTTTTTTTTTTTTTTTTTGAATGAAATGTTCTTGACACTTTTAATTGAATTTATTACTATCGATCTAATCGACAACCTTTTGCCAAAAAACACAGAATGTATACCAGAGATGTAATATATGGGCTTTTCTCAAAAATATTTAAAGTTGGGGTTAAAAAACTTGTGTTTTAAATTGGGATTAAAAAACTTGCTTTTTAAGTTTAATTGCCCAATATAGTAAAACCATTATATTAAGTTAATGTGGCTTATCAAGTTATTGCAAACATTTTATTTAGATTATTATTTTTTTTAGAGAAAAACTAGCTGATTTGCTTCACTTCAGTGGTATAGATAATTGTTATAAGTGCCAAGATAGGTCTTATATTGCATGTCCGTCTTTGAAAGACTATAAGTACAGTAAAAAACATTTTATTAAGTCAAGTTGGCTAATCAAGTTTTTGCGGAAATTTTATTTCGAATTTTTAAATTTTGAAGAAAATATATCTGTTTTAAGCCCTTTAGTGCTCTAGGTAATTGTAGTAAATGCCAGGATGTTTTAAACACGTACTACAATTATCTACTGCACGAAAATCCTGAAAACGGCAACTTTTTCCTTTAAGTTAAAAATCTTAAATAGAATTTCTGCAAAAACTTGATAAGACACACGAATTAAAAATATTATGTTCACTGCCTTTTAGTCTTCCAGCGCACAGGGGGATAATAACAAAATTTGTGGAAATAATTCGGCCATTTGTTAACTTGTGGTCCGATTGCAATGAAATATGGAACATGCATAAAAGACATAAAATGGAGTTTAAGTTTTGATTTTTAACCTTCCAGACCCTTTGGGGGCGGCAAAATGGTTGCCCAAAGTTGGGTACTTTTTTCATAAACAATTTTGAGTGTTTGCGATTTTTTGTTTCTCATCTTGTAAAGATGAACAAAAAACATTCTTATATGTGTGGGTTACCTCCAATAGTTTTTTTTTATTCAATCAAGAATTTTATTGCTAAATAACCGTTATTTAAAACGAAAATTGGTCCCAATTTTCTCCCGATATTCGAAAAACTTTGGACCTGAGTCGGGACAAAATTTGGAATTTCACATTTTCAAATCGGAATATCTCGGAAACTATTGGAGGTAACCCACACATGTAAGCATGTTTTTTGTTCATCTTTACAAGAAGATTACTAATATGTTAACTTTTTGAAAATCGGATGAGAAACAAAAAATGGCAAACACTCAAAATTTTTTATGAAAAAAGTACCCAACTTTGGGCAGCCATTTTGCCGTCCCCAAAAGGGTCAGGAAGGTTCAAAATCAAGACTTAAACTCCATTTTATGTCTTTTATGCGTGTTCCAAATTTCATTGCAATCGGACCACAAGTTAACAAATGGCCGAATTATTTCCACAAATTTTGTGATTTATCCCACCGTGCAGCGATGGACATGTAATAGAAGAGACATCTTGGCACTTACAACAAGTATATAGAGTATAAAAGTCCTGCGAAATAACAACGTTTTCTTCAGAATATTAAAAAAATTAAAAAAATGGTTTTTACTGCCTGCTAGTCTTCCAGCGATGGACATGTAATAAAAGACGCATCTTGGCACTTATAACATATATATCTAGATTATAAAGGTCTAGCAAAGTAGCAACTTTTTCAGCAAAATAAGAACATCTTAAATAGAATTTTCTGCAAAAACATGATAAGCCACATAGCTTTAATAAAATGATTTTCACCGAGTTTTCTGAAGAATGGCTTCATTTTCCTCAAAATATTAAAATTTTAATTAAAATTTTAGCAAAAACTTGATAAGCCGGATTGATTTATAAAAATGGTGTATACTGTCTTTCTAGCCTACCAGTGATGAACTTGTATTAAAAGATACATCTTGGTACTTATTACAATTATCAAAGTATAACATTTTTGTGCGCCCAGGTAGGCTAGTTGGTAGCGTGCTGGATTATCAGTTCGGGGGTCATGGGTTCGATTCCTACCAGAGGCACTGGTCTGTTTTCGATAAAAAGCGCCGAAAGTCATATTAGATAGTGCTCGGTTAGGGTAACTGGATATAATTTGTAATTATATGATTTTTAATTAAAAAAAATAAAAAGTATAAAAGTCTGGAAAAATAACTATATTTTCTTCAAAATAAGAAAATCTTAAATAGAATTTCTGCAGAAACATGCAAAGCTACATTGAATTAAAAAAATGGTTTTTACTGTCTTTTAGTCTTCCAGCGATGGACATGTAATAGAAGACACATTTTTGCACTTATTACAAGTATATAAAACATAACATTTCAGAAAACAGCTGCTCTTTCTTCAAAATGAGAAAATCGTTATTAAAATGTATGCAATAACTTGATAAGCCACAATATTTAAGTGGCATCTAGTCGTTTAGCAACGTTAATGTGATAGTATTTTCAATAAAAACATATTGCAAGCATCTTAATATTTTATAGCCCTGAAAAACAGCAACACGTTTTCAAAATATAAACATCTGTAATAAATTTGTGGAATAACTTGATAAGTCACAAAAGTTATAATAATTAATACTTCGCTAGTTTCTGAAATTACTACATTATCTGTTGGCAAAAAGCCTTGTCCACCACACGTCCATGAATATATTAGCAAAAACCATCACCTTTGCCTCTATTTTCTTAAGAATTCGCCTATTTATTCAAAAGCGTAACATATTTTATTTTATTTTTTTGAAAAGCTAAGCAACACTCAGGAAATTCTTCATATTGATTAATGTGTTGCTTTCTTTGGTAAGAGGATAGTAGAGAGATGAAAGATGAAGGGCTTCAAATATAGCAACACTGTAATTGCGCAAGATGATAAGTCTTAGAACAGTTGTTGCTCGCCACCTGATGGAGAGTTGGCGAACTTATTGGAACTTTTTAATCCATAGCCCTGATTCATTACTTTATTTCGGTGGGGTTAAGTGTTATGTGAACACCGAAGACGGGCGCAGCGATACATATGAGGGACAGAAAACTCATATATATTATTTTTCTAAATTGTTGTTGTCGTCACCGGGAATCGAAACCCGGAACCATCTGTGTAATAGTCCAATGCGCTAACCATTACACCACAACGCCCATAATTTTGCAAGACAGTGCACAGTAGGGTGGGTCAATTTGTTCGGGACCGAAAAACATGACAAAGCGTATAGCAAGGTCGTAATCTACGGAAAATTCTAAGAACTTTCCCCAAAGAAACCATGGTTCTAAAATCAAAATCGTGCTTCCTGTTTTTAAGAGAAATTTTGGTGCTCAGGAAATCCGAAAATAATGCTGTTTTTTTTTGGAAATATTCATTGTAATTCATTGCAATTGGTGAATAGTTGGCTTGTAACGCTGGAAGAGGGCTTATTTTAAATGAAATTTTCTCAGCATTCTATATCTGTCCTCATTTATAGAAAATTATTTACCCAAATAATGGTTTTGGAGGTTTATGTTAAAATAACAATAGTCAAACTGTTAAAAACCTAAAACTGTTACGATTTTCTACCTAAACTTAAAAAAAAAATTATTTAACTAAATTGGTATTCAAAATTGAATTAAAAAAACTAATTGAACTTAAAATTGGTTAAAGAAAATTTATTTAACAAAACCTAAGTCAAAACTGAAAACGAAAAAATTAAAAAAAAAATATAATTTTTTTTTAAACTCACTCTTTTATTTAAAAGTTTTTTATTTAAAAAACTTAAAAAAACATAAATCAAAAAATAATAATGAAAAATTTATTAAAAAAAAAATTTATACATCGGCCAAACCGGGAATCGAACCCTGGGATCCTGTGTCACAAATCACGACATAACCACTACACAACAGTACTTGTTAACTAATGCGTGCCTAGTCAATGAGCCACATATAGTCATTGTTCAGGAACCAGAAACAAAATTGTTAGGTTACATAAAAGTTAATGCTGAAAACGCTGAGACCAAGCAGAAGCAAATTTACGACTTCTTTGTGGAAAGGAACTCATCCCTTTCTAATTTGATCGGGATTTGCTGCTATGGTGAAGTCACTGATACTGGAAGTCAAAATGGAATACTTCGAAGGTTCGAGACGATGTTAAATAGAACATTACATTGGTTTGTCTGTTTGCTACATTTTAATGAGTTACCATTTCGACATTTGTTCTCCGCGCTAGAGCAATCAACCACAAGTGGGCCAAGAACTTCCAGTGGTATTTTGACTAAGCTGATAGAAACTTGCAAGCAGCAAAAGGTAGGCAAATATATATTTTAGCTAGACTTTTATAAAATCGTTGTATAAAATTCAATTTATTTAAAAAAAAAATAAAAAATTGTCGTAGGTTGTTACAGATTTTCAACCAATTTCTTTGGGAAGCATGCCACCAAAATTAGAAACTGAAGTTAAACAGACACTTTCGAAGGACGTAAAGTATTTATATCGCATAGCTAATGCAGTTGCAAGTGCTTTCTGCCCCGAAGATTTAACCAACATAAAGCCGGGACCAATAGTCCGCTCTCGATGGTTAACAAAAGCCAGCAGAATTTGCGATTATATGTAACAACTAAATCACCATCGGAAAACCTGAAAATACTAACAAAATTTATTATGAGAGTTTATGTGCCAATGTACTTTAATGTGGTTTTTAATAGGTTTTTTGTTAAAGTTCTGCCTATTATATAGGCTCTAGATTTTCTAAAACTTCGGGTTCTGATGAGATCTTTAGCCAGATCGAAATACTAGTATCAACCTAGCTAATATGTTTGATTTGCTTTATTTTTGTAAATATACGGAGGTTGAAAGCTCGTTATAAATTAAAAATAACATAAAAATAATCTAGATGTATATAAAAACAAAAAAACTGATATAACTGTAAAAAATATTACTTGAGCCAGAGTACACACTAAAATTTTTTTATATAAATAGAACATTTTTGGTCTTCAAAGTTTAGTAACGTCATGATGCTTGTTAGGAAAAGACCTAACCACGTGGTTGATTACTAAGAAGACAAGAATGGAGCAAAATTGATTATTAATAGGTTAGTTAAAGTTCTGCCTATTATATAGGCTCTAGCTTTTCTAAAACTTCGTGTTCTGATGAGATCTTTAGCCAGATCGAAATACTAGTATCAACCTAGCTAATATGTTTGATTATCTTTATTTTTGTAAATATACGGAGGTTGAAAGCTCGTTATAAATTGAAAATAACATAAAAATAATCTCGATGTATATAAAAACAAAAAACTAATATAACTGTGAAATTCTATAGCTCAGTCACCTACGGGAGTGCACTTTTATTTAAGTTTATACGGTCGACGCAATATTTACCGCCAAGTCATAGAGAGATTGTTAATAAGGTTGTGCAAAACAATGGATACTTTGCTCACCCGGAAAATGTTTTATTGACAATGTTTTTCGACGACAGAAAATCCGTGCGTGAGAGATGCATTCAGAAAATTTTGAATTTTCGTAACAATCTTTGGGATCCGTCAACACTTAGAGCTTTCGAAAAACCTAAAATAAATTTTGATTGCTCAGACTATATTGATATGATTGACTTAGATGACGATAGTATTTTGTCTGAGCCCCCATTTACTACAAATATCCCCTACGAACATTTGTTGGAATACATTGAATTCAATGATCCACCGCTTTCTGATCTAGGAATACCGTCACATATTCAGGGAACTGAGCGATTTGTACAGTTGCTTACCAATGTTTCCCGGCGTGCAATGGAAAGTAATCGCGATGATATTTTGGCAGTTACTATTGAAAGCCGCAAAAGAATACCACGAATGGATAGGAAAAAAAAAATCTTGTATGTAAATTGCCGCTATAGGTCGAAGCTAAAATTAGTTACCCCGGTTTGGCCAATATTTTTTTTTAATATTTTATTTAGTTTATTAATTTTTAAATAAAAAGTTAATTAATTGTTTAAATAAAAAAGAGGATTTCAATAACAAAATAAGAAAAAAAAATAGTTTAATCTTTTTTGTTTTATTTACAATTCTTTTTTTTTCATTACATTTTAACATAAAAACGAGGAAATAATATTTTTCGTATATTTTTTTTTAATTAAATTTAAAAAAAAAATTAAAAAAAAGCAAACAAAAAAATAAATCAATTTAATGGGCATTGCCAGGATTCGAACCTAGGCAGCCGGCACGCATTAGTTAACAAGTGCTGTTGTGTAGTGGTTATGTCGTGCTTCGTGACATAGGATCCCAGGGTACGATTCCCGGTTTGGCCGATAAATATATTTTTTTGAATACATTTTTCATTGTAATTTTTTGATATATTTTTTTTTTTAAGTTAAAGAACTTTTTAAATAAAAAGGTGAGTTTTAATAAAAAATCGATATTTTTTTTTAAATTTTCAGTTTTGACTTAGGTTTTGTTAAATAAATTTTCTTTTAACCAATTTTAAGTTCAATTACTTTTTTAATTCAATTTTGAATACCAATTTATTTAAATAATTTTTTTTTAAGTTTTAGGTAGAAAACTCGTAACAGTTTTAGGTTTTTAACAGTTTGACTATTGTTATTTTAACATAAACCTCCAAAACCATTATTTGGGTAAATAATTTTCTATAAATGAGGACAGATATAGAAAGCTGAGAATATTTCCTTTAAAATAAGCCCTCTTCCAGCGTTACAGGTCAACTATTCACCAATTGCAATGAATTACAATGAATATTTCCAAAAAAATAGCATTATTTTCGGATTTCCTGAGCACCAAATTTTCTCTTAAAAAACCGGAAGCTCGATTTTGATTTTAGAACCATGGTTTCTTTGGGGAAAGTTCTTAGAATTTACCGTAGATTACGATTTTGCTATACGCTTAGTAGGCAAAAAAATTGACCCACCCTAGTGCACAGTGTGTGTCAATACAGTCGTGTTTATGCTAACTATTACACCTAAAAGTTATTTAATAAGTCGAAACATAACATTTAATGCGAAAGTTATTGAAAAATTTGTAGTTTGGGGAAATTATATCAGTTTCAATAGATTTAAAAATGTTTGACAAAAGCCCATATACAAAAGTAAAGTTGTAAATTTAATTTGTTAAAGTTATTGAATAAAGTTTGTTCTTATAAGTCCTGTTCTACACCCAATTTAAAGAAGGGGTACTATGCAATAATACACATTTTATCAGTCTTATAGTATTGACAAAATACTAAAATTTTAAATTTTAATACAGAAAAGTATTTTTTTGCTTTTATTTTTATACTAATTTCATTATCTATAAGTTAAACCAAACGCCTAACACAGAGTTCACATATTTTTGACACGAATTTCCATTAGGGACAGTTTTACAATGTGTTTATGAATTTAGATTTTGTATGTTATATTATAAAGAAAGCTCTTGAAAATTATATTTATTTAACTTTACCAGTCTTTAAAAATGAAATGCCCCTTTTGCTTTAGGTTGTACGACTCTGTTTTATTTAATATTGTAGAAACAATTAGTCAGCTTTGTGTGATGTCCAAAAAAGAAGTGAACGATAATATTAAAAATTTTAATATGCTAGCCAAACATCATTTAAAAAGAACAATATTAATGCAAATATCAATATCAAAAATAAGCTGTTTAACAAGTGAGAATAACGGGGATACAGTTAATTTGTTTTCTCATGTTACTAGCGTTGCATTAGGTTGCTATTAAGTCCTCACTAATATACATAGTGAGCTAATGAAACGAAGAGTATATTAGACAAATTAACAAAATCTCAGTTATTAACCTTACAACGGCTACTTAGAAGAATAATAATAATTTTGTTGTTAATGATGATTGTGGTTAATGATAATTACTAAACTATGGTAATTAATTCTTAATTTTTTAAACATAATAATGAAGTTACAGTTTATGTGAATAATGAAATGTTATACATAATATTATTAACAAAATAATAATTAGAAGCATTAATAATAATATTAATAAAATAGTTAATAAAAATTATAATAACAAGTTAATAATATTAATTATAATATAAACTGAGTTAGGTACATATAATTTTGTTTTTTAGATAATTTAATTAGGCAAAAGGTTGAAGATATTAATATTTTCTGCAACATGCTCCCCCCGAAGAACGACAGTTTTTATGTTGAGAAGGATGGCCTATCGTTGGGAGTAATTTAATTTAGTCAACTGACTACGCTATGCTCCGACTCACAGCGCTTTTAATTAGGCTCCATCCCTTCATCCAGATCTGTAACGTTGTACTTTATGGTTGTAGTTTCTTCGGTGGAATCTGTTGGTAAAAAACATATTTTAGATATTGGCCTTTTTATAAGTTTATTTTTTGTTAGTATGGATACTACCCCGCACCCGACCGTCAAGGCCAGGGTGTATCTCTTGAATACGACCTAATAACCATTGACCAGGACCACATCTGTCGTCAACAATCAGCACCAAATCTCCAACTTTAGCATCAGGTTTCGGCTTAAGCCATTTTGGGCGCGCTTGCAATCGATTTAAGTACTCCAAGTACCATCGCTTCCAAAAATGTTGCTTTAGCTTTTCGATAGACTTCCATCGATTTAAGTAGTTAATGTTGAGATCTAAAAGATTTTCTTCTTGCAGGCAGTTTGTTGGCTCTCCTATTAAGAAATGTGCTGGCGTCAAAGCATCTAAATTAGATGGGTCTGAAGACAACGGGCACAAAGAACGTGAATTTAATACACTCTCGATTTGACAGAGTAAGGTGGATAATTCTTCAAAACTCAAGAGTCTATCGTGCATTATTCTTTTCAAATGGTACTTCACAGATTTTACTCCTGCCTCCCACAAACCACCGAAATTTGGGGAACCAGGAGGAATAAAGTGCCATTCAGTACCAATTGAAGTTAACGTTTGAACTAAATCTTGAGGTAAAGATTTTTTATTTTTATTGAGAAGAACCTGAAGTTCTTTCGAGGCGCCGACAAAGTTTGTTCCGCAATCGGAATAAATGTCCGTGCACGCACCTCTGCGAGAAATAAAACGCCGAAAGGCAGCCAAAAACGAACTAGTAGTCAAATCTGAGACAGACTCTAAATGTATGGCTTTTGTAACCATGCATACAAAAAGGCAAATATATCCCTTTGAAACAATAGCTGACCGTAAAGTAGAATTTTTTATAGTTATAGGGCCAGCGTAATCAACACCGCTGTGTTTAAATGGCCTCGTCACGTTTAATCGCACGGACGGCAAATTTCCCATTATCTGAGCAGCTGCTTTAGCAGAATAAGTAAAACACCTCATGCAATTATTGATAACAGTTTTGGCCAATTGATTCCAAGAAATTACCCAATACTTTCTGTTAACATACGACATGGTCAAAGTTACACCGCCATGTAAAGTTTTTTCATGAGAATCTTGAATTATAAGTTTCGCTAAGGGATTCTTATTGGATAATAGAATGGGATGTTTAACGTTGAATGGTAAATTTGAATTTTGTAGACGTCCACCAACCCTGATAATACCTTCGTCGTCTAAGAAGGGCATAAGTTTTTGTAATGAACTTTGCTTGACTTCACCATTGCGTTTAAGCAATTTGATATCATCGAAAAAATCAATAGATTGGGTTATTTTATTAATTTAAGAAGAGTTTGGTTCAAAGAATTTATTTTAAGAGGACCAGTTTCTTTAAAATTTTCACCATTACAGAGATTTTTAACATTATGGAAAAACCTATAGCAAATAGATATCGCCCTTAAAAGCATTGTTAATTTTGAAAATTTTAACAAAAAATATGGGTAAACAGAATTTTCTTCCATTTTAAAAGCGTTGTTATGTACTAGAGTCCCAGATAAAATATTTAAAGAAAATTTTGCTTTTGAGGCAGATTCTGCAGAAGTACATTTTTTGGATTTTTCCTCAGAGGTTTCCAAATTTAAAAGAGGTTTTGGCCATAAAGCTTCTGATTCGTATAAAAATTCTGGTCCATTCCACCATATATCACACCCTATAAGTTCATGAGGGAAAATACCCCTGGAAGCACAATCAGCGGGATTTAATAAAGATGGTACGTATTTCCATTGAAGTGGATTGCTATGACGCTGAACTTCAGCAACTCTATTAGCGACATAAACTGTCCACCTTGAAGGTGGTTTGCGGATCCAGCTCAATACGGTTGAGCTATCACTCCAATAAAAAATGTTCTCAATATTTATATTTGTAAAGGAATTTTGGACCTTTTTAGCCAATTTTACTAATAATGTTGCAGCGCAGAGCTCAAGTCGCGGTATTGAAACCGTTTTTATTGGTGAAATTTTAGATTTTGCTTGTAATAAATTTACAAAAATACCATCAGAGGTAATAATTCTAGAATAAACTGCTGCAGCATATGCTACAGTAGAGGCATCGCAAAAGCAATGTAATTCAAGCCTAACGTTATTAGAAAAATTAATCCATCGTGGAATTTTAATATTAGAAAATTTAGAAAGTGTGGATCTATATTCCAACCATTTTTCTTTTATCTCAGAAGGAATTGGACTATCCCAATCAACGCCGTGTTCCCATAATTCTTAAAAAGGGATTTAGCAATAACGGTACACGGAGTTAGCCACCCCAAAGGGTCATAAATACGTGCCGTGTCAGACAAAATAGTTCTTTTAGAAACAGAACGAGACTCATCTATATTTATTTTAAAAGAAAATGTGTCATCAGTGGTATTCCACTGGATACCAAGCGTTTTCACTACATTGTCACCTTCAAAATTTAAGGTCAAAGATTTTTCCCTAAATTCCTCGGGAATTTCGTTAAGTAATTCAGGTGAATTGGAGATCCACTTTCGCAGATTACACCCACCTTTTTCTAGGAGACTACACAGATTTTTCTGCAAACGAATTGCATTTTCAATTGTATCAGTGCCAGAAATAATGTCGTCGACATATGAATCTGATATCAAAATTTTAGACTCATTGGGAAATTCCTTTTTATAATCTTCTGCCATTTGTTTAAGGACACGTATGGATAAATATGGAGCAGATGTTGTTCCATAAGTTACGGTGTTTAACTGGTAAACAGAAATGTCATGAAGAGAACTATATCGCCATAAAATTTGTTGAAAAGGACGATGCTGAGAAACGACTTCAATTTGTCTGAACATTTTCTCAATGTCAGCACTGAAGGCAATTTTATGAGTACGCCATCTCGTTATAATTTGGGGGCAAATCATTTTGCAATGCAGGGCCAGAAGAAAGTTCTTCATTCAGAGAATTTTGACCATTTACATGACTACTTCCGTCAAAAACAACCCTTAATTTAGTGGTTGTACTATCTTCCTTTAGAACGCCATGATGTGGCAAGAAATAGGAATTTTTCTGCACATCTGCCGGATATGTGCCAATCCTGGTCATATGACCTAACGATTCGTATTCTCGCATAAAATCTTTATATGTATCAGAAAAAGATGGACGATTTAAAAATGAATTTTCCAAATTTTTGAACCGTTTTAAAGCCCCAATCATGTTATTGTGAAGATTTGGAAAAGTATTGTCTATTATAAGTGATTTGAAGGGCAGATTCACTATGTAACGGCCAGATGGCGAACGCATAGTAGTGGCTGTAAAAAAGTTCTCGCATGCGAGTTCTTCATTAGAAAGGTCACGCTTCACAGTGACTTCTTCTATGTTAACATTATGAAAATGTATAGTATTTAAATCAGCTGATTCAGATGACCCAGAAAATACCCATCCAAAGATGGTGTTCTGGAAGAACAAGTTGTTGTGTAGAAAAGATTCTGCAGGTATTTTAATTCTAGGGCATATATCCGAGCCAAGAAGTAAGTCAATAGGGTCTTTTTTGTAGTAGAATGGGTCTGCCAAACTACCATGCTCTAATTTCGGTAAAGACAAATGAGCTGCACTAGAACTTGGTCGATATGACGAAATGTTCGGTAAAACAAGAGCTGTGCAAGACAAACTCTTTTTTAAGTCCACTGACAACAAATCAACACTGACTGTACTTCTTGATAGTTGGTCACTATTACCTACACCAGATACCTGAGTTTTCGACTTTCGTTTAGGTAGACGTAGCAGCTGAACTGCAGCTTCGGTGATTAAGCTCCCTTGAGCCGCTGGATCTAATAGAGCTCTAAGCGGAAACTGACCGTGACTAGTATTTACAAAAAGTCTAATAGTATATAACAACACGTGATGAACTGCATGAGAATTTTGAATCGTGACCCGAGAGTCAGACGAGTAAGCAATGCTAGTATTTTGAACTGAAACTGCATTTTCTACATGCAAAACGGTGTGATGGGGTTGCTTACAAGTCCCACATCTATGCAAAGATTTGCAGTTGTCATGTTTATGACCAACCGAGAAACAATTTCTACAAATTTTCCTATTATTTAAAAAATCATCTTTAGAATTAAGAGGGAGTGCTAAAAATTTATAACATTGTGACAAGTAGTGGTTTCTTTCACAAAATAAACAGGAAATCGATTTTGATTTAGCGATATTGCTATTGTGCACATGTGTCTGTTTTCTGTTTTTAAAATTATTCTTCTGGTTTGATTTAATTGTTGTGGGAACAGACTCATTTAATGATTCTAAAGTTCTGAATGTATTTTCGAGAAAAGAAAACCAATCGGACCTATTTGGAACATCCGTTGATGATTTTAGAGATTGCTCCCATTCTCTACGAGTTTGCTGGTCAAGTTTTTGATAAAGTATCGGAATAATCAATGGATCCCATTCAGATGTTTTAATACCCAAATTTTCAAAGGAGTTGAGACATTCTTGTGTTATGTCCAATAGAGTTTTTATACTCTGAAAAGATCCATCTGATTTTGGAACATTATACAGTTTAATTGCAAGATTATCCACGATTTTGCGCCTATTGTGGTATCTTGCCTCCAACATTCGCCAAGCCGAATCGTAGTTAGCCTCTGTGACTGAAATAGATTTAATGAGAGAAGCTGCTTCTCCCAAAAGGGTTCCCTTCAAATAGTAAAATTTTTGAATTTTGGAAAGAGAATTATTGGAATGTACCATAGATACATAAATGTCCCGAAAGGGGATCCAATCTAAATACAAACCAGAGAATTTAGGAAGGGAAATCCTAGGTAAACGCGCTTCTACACTTGTGTTCATTTCTGAGCGATTACTCGTCATAGCAAAGGTACTACAAAGAGGTGAACGTGTATTATCATCCCTATGTACACTGTCAAGTAATTTCCCTCTAAACGTGAAATATATATCAGAAAATTCAAAAAAGATATCCTCCTCCATATATGGAACATCCTCTGCATTCAAAGAGCTGTCACGAATGATTTTTAAAATATCATCGTGTTGAAACTTAAATTGTTGAAACAAAAAATCAAGTTCCAAGGTATGACTTTCGATATAACCGGGGGTCTTATCGGAGTCACTTTTTTGCATGAATTTCTGATCTAATTTCTTTAATGTACACAACAAATTGCGTTGTATAGCAATTAATGATTGCAATTCACTCATGATTTGTTATTAATGGTCAAAATATTATGAATCAGTTTAGGTTTATTTATAAAAGTATTTTATAGCAAAATAAACGAAAAAGTTGTACAGAAGTACAAAACCTCAAATTAATTGAGTTTTAAAAACGAGTTAACGATTATGGTAAAACGCACTAAAGAAAGCAACTAAATATCGCTAGAAATCGCACAAAAAAAAAAAATAAAGTGGAAATTTTACACGCTTAGAAAAGCAGCGTTCAATTTTGTACAGACGTACACAGCCTTGAGAATTTCCGCAAAAATTGCGAGCAATAAATAAGTATAGTCTCGCGGTACAGATGTACTAGATTTCGTATGTAGATTCAATTTTTTTTAAAACAATTTAGTTTATGTTACTAATTGTACAGATTACTGAGAAAGTTTTTCGAGTGTAATAAACAATAAATAGAAAAAATGTTAACATACACGTGATCATGTGCAAACGGTCAAAGCTTTGATGTATTAAAGAAATTTAGAAAAATAATCTGATTTCGATTAGGATTTCAACGTACAGAAGTACTAGGACTGAAATTTTAAATTTTCAGAACGGTGATAAATATCACCCGAATTAACCGGTTAGTTGTACAGATGTACTATATAAAAGAAAAAAAAAAGCGAATTTTTTAATTGAAGTGTATATCGTTTTCCAAAAAAAAACGTATTAAAAAAAGTACAGACGTACATAGAATAACTTCAACTAAATTTTGTAGAAAGTTATAATTACTTATTACGTAATAAGTAATTGTAAATTAGATTTAAGAAAATATTGAATTTTTCAATTGAATTTATTTAATCAATTTTTCCAATAATGAAACGAACTATAATGTATTCAATATTTTAAGTGGACACAAACACTTAGCCGTAGTGTACAATGACAAAAAGGCTTACGTAATTTTAATGGCAGATATACAATTTTCACGAGCACGTTTTTGTGTGCTGAAAATAAAGCACGAGTAAAATTTCGAACCAACTTTCAAAACTATTGATAAATTTATATATAATTTTTTTTTTTTTTAATAATTATAATTTCACGAAAAATTTGCGAAGATTTGTATAAAACGTTTATAATTTAATTTTTATTTATTTATAATACACTTTGTCTAATTTTCGATAAATTTTATACACATCCACACTAATAATTATTGAAATTAAAATCACACCAAAATATGTACAAATAATTTATAATTTTCAATAGCTTTTACTTTATTCTGATTTATTCAATTACCAGAATTTTATATTAAAAAAAAATATGAAAAGGGAAACGAATTCCCGGGTTTCGGCACCAATGTTTATGAATTTAGATTTTGTATGTTATATTATAAAGAAAGCTCTTGAAAATTATATTTATTTAACTTTACCAGTCTTTAAAAATGAAATGCCCCTTTTGCTTTAGGTTGTACGACTCTGTTTTATTTAATATTGTAGAAACAATTAGTCAGCTTTGTGTGATGTCCAAAAAAGAAGTGAACGATAATATTAAAATTTTAATATGCTAGCCAAACATCATTTAAAAAGAACAATATTAATGCAAATATCAATATCAAAAATAAGCTGTTTAACAAGTGAGAATAACGGGGATACAGTTAATTTGTTTTCTCATGTTACTAGCGTTGTATTAGGTTGCTATTAAGTACTCACTAATATACATAGTGAGCTAATGAAACGAAGAGTATATTAGACAAATTAACAAAATCTCAGTTATTAACCTTACAACGGCTACTTAGAAGAATAATAATAATTTTGTTGTTAATGATGATTGTGGTTAATGATAATTACTAAACTATGGTAATTAATTCTTAATTTTTTAAACATAATAATGAAGTTACAGTTTATGTGAATAATGAAATGTTATACATAATATTATTAACAAAATAATAATTAGAAGCATTAATAATAATATTAATAAAATAGTTAATAAAAATTATAATAACAAGTTAATAATATTAATTATAATATAAACTGAGTTAGGTACATATAATTTTGTTTTTTAGATAATTTAATTAGGCAAAAGGTTGAAGATATTAATATTTTCTGCAACACAATGCACTGTCGTTATTTGTACTTATCCGTTTTACGAATATTAATAATTTTTAGCCTTATAGCCCAAAAGATTTTTGAGAATTTTTTAAGAATTAATTTGTGAAGTGGGTACGGGGTCGCTGAAATGGATTTTGTACAAAAATTAGGTTATGGTATAATACATGAAATAAAAAAAAGGCGAGTTGCTTGCTTGTTGTTAACTTTTTAATTGATTTATTGAATTCTAACATTTGGGTATTTATAATAAAATAATGCATACTCTGCACTTATAATAATTAGGTCAATAATTAACTTAACGTTATTATGTTCGTATGTCAACTTAGAATGGGGTAACATGATCAGTACACAAATAGTTTTAATAAGTCACTTAACAGCAACTTCAAAGTATGTTATATGATCCTTATGTTGTGTATGAGTATGATAGTCTATATGACTATAGTACACATTACAATGGAAAAAAAATTGTTTTCTATTGTTCTTTGTTTTCACAAAAAACAGATAAATCACTACTAAAGACTCCAATCCAACTAAATCAAATTATTCGGGGTAATAAACTATTAGTCTAACGATCACTCTGATGCACTTTAATGTAAAAATTCAAAATATTCCAAATAAAAAATTTGATTATGCGGCTTACAGCAAACTATTGAAAAAATTAAAAATATTAAATCAAGTACACTTGAGATTTTACCATGATAATTTCACTTCAACAAATTTTGTACCAAATGAAAATTATTTTTTTTAAGTCTTTTCAGTGGGCGTTGAGGTGTAATGGTTAACACATTGGACTGTTACACAGATTTCCCGGGTTCAATTCCCGGTGACGACAACATCAATTTAGAAAAATAATATGTATGAGTTTTCTATCACTTATATGTATGCTGCGCCCACTTTCGGTGTTCAATAAATGTGTCAACTCTACATCAGGAGGCTAGCAACAACTGTTCTTAAAAGGTATCGTCTAGCGCAGTTACAGTGTTGCCATGTTTGAAGCCCTTCATCTTTCACCACCTTTCATCTCTCCACTATCCCCTTGCCAAAGAAAACAAAACACAATAATTAATATCAAGAATTTTCGTAGTGTGGCTTCTCTTAAAAAAAAAAAAAACTGTTAATTCACGAAAATACGAATTCATAAAATACTTAATTTTTAACGTCATTATAGTCACTGTATGAGAACTTCTTATTTAGAACTTTTATATTTGTCCCTTTTAAATTTGATTAAAAGACACAATTGATTTTTTTTTATTTGCTCTTATTTAGCAAGTATTTTATGCAGCACGGCAGTAATATTCACAAAAAAGTTACAACTTTTATTGGCGATCAAAAGACAATTGAATTGTTTAAAAGAAACCAAAATGTAATTTGCCGGCTTATGCAGTTATGTACATGATCTCTTTATATACCAAATTTTAAAACGGTTTCTCAAAAAACTAGTTTTTATCTGAATATTTAAATGTTCTTTTTCTACACTCAAAAAATAAGTTAGTAGAAAAGTTAGTAAAACGTCTTGTAAATCAGGTATACTATTTTTTAGCAAATATTTTTGCTAAAATCGTGTTTTCAGCTAAAATTTTGTTATACTTATTCAGCACTTAACTGTTTTATACTAATGCTTTACTAATATACTAATGTTTTACTAATTAATTATGCTAAAAAAATTGTGCTGATAAGCAGAAGTCGCGGCATGTCAAGATGTAGTAGAGAAGAGGAAAATGATACTAAAAAGTACAACTCTAACAAGACAAGTAAAAAAATCAACAATGAAAAAAAACATATACAGACATGTAGACAGAGTAAAGCGAAAGAGAAAGACACACATCTTTGGTAGATTTGTATGGTTCCTTTTCTTATTGCAAAAAAAAGGGTTGTTTTTTTTCGTTTCGTTTGTTTTTGTTTATTTTTTTCGTTTCGTTTCTAGAATTATCTTCGGCAGTTGCGATAGCATCATTTAAACGATAGCATCATTTAGACAATGATGTAAGTAGTTGAAAGAAAATTTTTATGTTATATATATTTATTTCTATATATTTTCAGATATTAAATTAATTCATGTCGTCAATGTGGGAAAATGAAAATTTTTATATTTCGTAATTATTGTAAATTATTTTTAAAGAATCACAAAAATATGTTTTATGATTTTCAGCAAATATATTAACTAAATTACAATTTTTTTTACAATTTTTTTGCGTTTTTTTTCAGTCAACTAAAATTCAGCAAAAAATTTATTAATTTTTACCAATGCTTTTTTATTTGTAATCTACTAAGTGTTAGCAAAACTTTTGCTGAATCTACTTAAGATTTTGCTGACATTAGCAATTTTTTTGCTAGCATCCTCCTGACTAAATTTTGCTGACTCAGCAAAATTTTTTGCTGACTTTACAAACTTTTTTTTTTGAGTGTAGTTACTATTTTAAGTAATGTTTAACACTTTTCTACTCATTTAACTACGCACTAGATTAAAAGAATATGACTGCATAAGCAAACAAAATACAGTGGTCACTTCTGCCAAAATAATAAACAATAGAATATGACTTAATACAAATTATTTGATTAAAATAAAACTCCGATTCTCCAACAGTCACCTTATAACGAACATTTTTTTTTTCTAATCTAGAGCTCTCTAGTTGTGATTTATCTAATTTTGTAAAAACAAAGCTCAAGAGAAAATTTTTTTTATTTTAATTCTTAACCTGTTTATTGCGTAAAGTTCATTTCAGCGACCTCGTACTCCCCTTAAAAAAATAGGAAAAAAATTGTTGGGCCATAGCTAACATGTTTCTCTTTAAGAGTTCCAAAAATCCAAAAAAGTGTAAATGCTGATGCGCCCTAATAAATATGTTTCTTTCCAAGCCAAGTGCCCGCTGCATGAAATAGTATACCACAGCAATGCCAACCTAAAAGTTGTTGTCCTTATATAAGAGAAAAAAATATAAAGCTACTTTTCCCAAAAAAATTAAACTACTTTTCATATTTTTCCAAAAAAAAATGGACGAAGAAGGCCTGGTTAAATATTGAAAAATGTTGCATTCATTTTCAGAAGAGTGTTTATTTTTATTTAACTGAATTTAGCAAACGCTAGAAAATTGAATATATCAAAATTAAAATTAAAAAAAAATTTTAACTACCCAGGTAGAAAAATACAATCTTTAAAACGTTTTAAAAGCATTTTTCATGAAGGTACAAGCGTTTTCAGAACATACCAAATTACAAATTTAAAGCGTTTTGAGAATGTGCAAAATGATAACCCAAATTTACGGTCTGAGGATGGTATTTTATAACGTTCTCAAAACATTGCAAAACAAAATTTTTGAAATGCTTTTTCAATCGTTAAATAAGTATTTGCAGAACATTTTGGCTTACAGTTATTAAGCGTTATGAAAACGACCCAAATGATAACCGCTTTGAGGGTTGTAATTTTGAACATTGTCAAAACGCTCGAAAGACAAATTATAAAGATCTTTATAAATTGTTCATAAATACCACAAATAATGAAACATGTAAAATATGATTAAAATAATATAAATAAAGTAACAAAACATTGTAATTTTAAATAGTTTAACTAGCGTTTTATTAAGTTTTGAAAAAGTCCTCTAAAATATTGCTTTATCTGTCCTCAAAATATAGTGCTTTATAAAAGATATACAAGGACTATACACTTTATAGAGTCGCTACATTATGGGCTGGCCATATTGAGTGATTTATTGAACTCGGTTCATGAAGAGAAAAGCATATAAAAAAATTGCATAAGAAACCGAGTTCGCATATAGATAGACCCCTTATGACAGTGTTGTTTTTTAATCAGTAAAATATTTTGTAAAAAAAAAGTATTTCTAAAGTACTATTGGCAAATGTTAGAAAAACGCTTTAACGCAATGGTTTTACATTGGTTTTATTTTATAAACCGTTGTAAATTTTGTACGATAAGAACTTCTAAAGTACTTTTTACAAACGTTGGAAAAACGCTTTGAACCAATGTTTTTACAGTGTTTTGTATTTGTAAGTTTTGTATAAAAAGTATTCCTAAAATACTTTGTCCGATCGTTCGAATAGCAATCCAAAATAATGTTTTTTAAATGCTTTTTTTTTCGTATTATTTGCAATTATCGCTTTGGAAACGCTTTTATTTTAGTACCATCAAAAACAAACGTTTTGAAAACTCTTCGTTTTTTGTACCATCCCAAATTTCTACCTGGGTAGTTTTGGTGTAATACAAAACTCAATTTATCAAAAATCGAACAAAATTTTTGGAGTTTTATATTTATTAAAAAAAGCTTGAATGTTGTTTTATATTAGAAGAAAGTTTCATCGTTTAACTCGTATTAGTTTCAGAAGAAATATTCGTTGAATATTACACTTTATGTATGTATTTCAATATTTCTGTGTTAAAGCTACGTAATTTAATTATAAGTATTATTTATTGCTCATACGCACTGTTTTGAGCAAATAATATTTCACATCAATTCTTAACCAATTTTTAAAATATTTTTTTTTGTGTTTTAAGTTACGAAAGGTCGTACAAACCTATCTGACGGTTTTTTGAAATTTTAGTTTTAAATATTTTGAAATTTTTTTTAAGTGTCACATAAAACTAATTATTTTACAAGTTTGATATAATTTTTATTAAAACTAAAAATTATGTTTTTTCGACCTTTAATTGTGCAATAAAATGAAAATTGTTCAAGTTCGAGGCCATACTCTATATTTCTTTATTAGGATATTGTCCTAACAAATAATTTATAGAGTTTTTGTTTTCAATTTTATTAATTGACCCTTTCTGGAATGTGTTGATAGATCTATTTCCGGAATTTTCTAGGTTCCCATCATCAGAACCCGTTTTGAAAGAGGTAACAATCCCATGCAAAACATCAAGTATTCATATAAACTAGTTTCCTCACTAAATGAGAACTAATATATATATGAGCTCGAAGTTAAAGATTATCACCATTGATCAAAAATTAAATTGAAGACTTGTTATTGTGTTTATGTCTACCTTTGGTAAATATTCACTACACATTTTTTGTTTTCTTCGTTTTTTTATTTGTACATTTGTTTTTAAAAACTAAATGTACAGGGGTTTTTTTCTGTTTTTGCACCTTGCATAAAAGGTATTTAAATCCTCTTTTAGGTAATTCAATAATATTTTTATTTTTCTATTTATTTCTGTCAATTATTAACAATTTTGTTTTCAAAAAGTGACATTTTACATTTCTTTTATCAACATTATATGGTAGTAGTTATATTTACCTTTAATTAATTTTACTTAAAGCTAATTACTTTATTATTAAACGTGAAATAATTTTAATATAAATTACATGAATTTTTTTAATACGAGTATATACTTATAAGCACCTCAAATTAAATGTATTTCAATCCCCTAGCCATCGTCATAACCAATTTTTTAGTTTTTTTTATGACGCTTTTATCATAAATTTTGTGTTTACACACATTTTGTGTGTGTGCAAAATTAGTTGGAAAGCCACTATAACTAAACTTTTTTTATAATTACGATATAATTTTGATTCCAATTACATAAAAAGCAAAAAGTATCTATAAGTGATTAATAACGCAGTTCAACAAAATCAGTAAAGTTTAATGCATCGGGGTTGTGCCCTATCATTTATTAATGACTTTTGGGAGCATATGACGAATATGGCCTTAGATTTTTAAAGTTATCTATACCCAGCAAAACAGTAAAATCCAAATAACTACCCAGCAAAAAATTTCCAAAAAGGTAAGCGGGTTTGTAATCAAGCATTTTGGGCAGAACGCATTCCTTACTAGATTACCTACTCGATTCTTTTAACAGGGGGTGAGACTAAAATAATTGATTCTTTAGAATTGATTATTTTTTTTTACCGAAGAACTATTTACTTTATATTTTTAAGAACTACATACATTTTTTAATAAAGAAATAGTTCCATTGTAAAACTAAAAATTACTTACACAAAAAAAAGTAAATAGTTCCCTAGAAAAAATAAGAAGTACTTACATTTAAAAAAAGAAGTAGTTCCATAAGTAAATTCAACTTTTACTCACACGTGATTCTCCTAGGTCACTCAAATATAACGATCAAAACTCATACGGAAAGAAAATCCTGAAAAGTGAAACATCGAATTGTTATGATAACATGGGTTTGTCATAATTTTGGAGCTATAAACCACGAAAATATAGATTTTTCAAAAAAAAGAACAATTCAAAATTGAAAAACAAAAATATGACTCACGCACAATCACCCTCGAAATTTTTTTTTACACTCACGATAGCTTCAGTAATTTCAACTTCCACTCACAATTTTCTGCTCACGTTCCCTTCCCTAATTTATACCTAACCACAGTTTAACAAAATTTAGGCAACATGCAATTTCTGTTTTTAGTATTATTTTCCTGCAAATAAAAATTTGTTTAAAAAATATATGAGATAAATTCTTTAAAATTGTATAACTTTTTTTTTCAAAATTAGGAACTACTTCCAATAACGTCCTTTTATTAAGAAAAAGTATATGATTACTTCTTGAGTACAAAAAGTTAGACATATAAGTTAATAACATTGTTATTTTCTTTTAAGTAAATAATTACTTTGTTATTGAGTTCATGCTTTCTGGTTTAAATTTAAAGAATTGATTACAATACTACTTGCTTTTTTGACTCTATCGTTGGAATGAGTTTGGTATTGCAGTTACTAAATTTGGCAATGAGATATGAAAGCAAGTGTGGGCATCACCTTCTTTTTGGAATGTGTAATTTTTTCCTGGGTAGTTGCAGAACAACTTATACTGTATTATAACAGGTTCTAGTTTCTGTTCTGCAACTGGTTCTTTTATATGGAGTTTGTCCTATTTGCAATAGGTTCTTTACCTTCAAACAAGAACAGGTTGCTTTAGAACCCGTTCTAAAACCAGTTATAGAACTGGTTCTGGGCAGTAAAACCTTACATTTCGACTCCCAAGAACCTGTTCTAT
Source organism: Delia radicum (assembly GCA_021234595.1). Lineage (NCBI taxonomy): Eukaryota > Metazoa > Arthropoda > Insecta > Diptera > Anthomyiidae > Delia > Delia radicum. The sequence continues at coordinate 100,494,875 of CM037854.1, forward strand.
GTATATATAAAAAATATCTCATATTTTCTGTGTAAGAATAACCGTAATATGTATCGGATTTTTATTTTCATGCAAAATAAAGTTTATAAAGAAAAAAAACAGCATATTTGTAGATTTGTAATCCAGTTATTTAGCAAAAAAGGTGAAAAATAGGGAAAAAAATAAATAAATAAATATAAATCGGAATTTTATTTTCATGCAAAATAAAGTTTATGAAGAAAGAAACAGCATATTTGCGGATTTGTTATTGAGCAAAAAACTGAAAAATGCTCATTTTTGCGATTTTTAAGGCACCGAATGCACTTGTTTCGGGTATTATTGTTCCGAATTTTTTGCGTCCTATTCAATTCTTTTTTTGGGGCTACTTTCACGTGCAATTCCCACAATTGAGTCCCAAAATCATGTGTTGACAAATGTTGTACTGTGTTATTAATATATAGCAATATAGACGATATATCGATATATCGAATATAAATAGTTCGCTTTGAAGTAGAAGAGCGATCTAGTTTGTTGAGATTGATTGAACTAGAAAGAGCGCTCACCCAAAGAACGTGATTGCAAAAGGTTTAAAATAAATTGTGTTTTTGTTTTCTATTGAAAATATTGCCATTTCACATAACAACTACCATATGTATCAAGCATATATGATACTGTCAAAGAGTTCAGAATTTCCATTCGAAATTCAGAAAAAAATATAAAAACAAATGAAATTTTTGATTATTCATTTAAAATTTAGAAAACATTGAAACAATTTTCTAATTGAAATAAAACCTAATTCTATATTTAAAAAATATCCATTAAAACTCAGAAGATTTAAATATTTGTGTTAAAATAATTCCATTTATTAGAACACGATAAATAATTTTCAGAAAATATCAATAGAAATTTAGGAAATATGTATTATTTTCAGTAAAAAAACTATACAAGTAATTCTGAAATATCTGTTTAAAATTCAGAAAACATAATTAAAAATAGTATGTAATTTATGATTCTCGAATGATGTTCCAGAATAAAAAAATTATTTTTGAGTTTCGAAAAGAAACTGAATTATAACCGATATATTTTTAATTTCAAATGTAAAATCCAAATTTAAGTCGATTATTTTTGAATTGAGATTAATATTCGGCATTTCAATTGATATTTAGAGACCTTTCTGATGATGTATATTTCGTTTAGATAAATTCATCAAAATTATTAAAATATTATTATAATTTACCTTGAATAAAATTATTTTCACAAAGTTTATGAAATAATTTTACGAAATTATGATTATCTTTGAAACATTTGTCTTTAATTTGTATGTGAAAACTTCAAAATAATTATAAATAATTGATGACAAACTATTTATAAAACATTTTCATTTTCATAATCTATATGTAAAATACACGAAAACCGTTGTTCATTTTACGAAAGTTTTGGTTATTTTGACATTACGAAAAAATTTGTAGAATATACAAATCACATTTCGTAAAGTTTTGTAAAAACTTTTTTTAAATAAAAATGTGGTGCATACCTTACGGGTTTATTTTAAAATTAAAAAAAAAAAATGTAATGGTGCCACACCAGAATCGAACTCACGATTTCAGTGACGTCCTGCTGTGTTGAAGTAGACCCCTCTACCATTTGCACCAAAGTAACTGATGCAATACAACAAACTAAAACGGAACTTAAGTCGAAAATATTATGAAATTTTTATGAAAACTAGAAAAATATGCTACAAATATTTAATAAAAAAGGTAAAATGGCAATTAAATATTTTTATTATGTTTATTGATCTAAATAAAATAATATAATTTTTTTATAAATATATTAAATAATATATTAAAAAACAAAATAAAAAAATAATAAAATAATAATAATAAAAAACTTAAATAATAATTTCAAACTAATTGCATTTTATTATTAAATATTTTATTTTTTAAATATTTGTTTTATTGAATTCATACTAAACCCGGCAAATAAAGTGGAAGTAGTGTTTTCGGGTCCTCTTTAACTTGTTTTAGGATCCTCTTTATTAAACAAAATACAAAATATCCATTTATATCAAAACACAAAAATAGTAACAATGAAATAAAAAAATAAAACATAGAAATTTAAAAAACATTAATAAACAAAAAAAATATTAAAACTAAAAAAAAAAAAAAAAAAAAAAAAAAAAATTTGTCCTGGCCAGGAGTTGAACTCGCAACCTTCTGATTGCAAATCCGACCTCTAACCACATCAACATCCATATGTAATATTTGTAACATTACAAATTTTTGTACAATGTACTAAAAAAAATTACGAAATCAATTTTGCATTTTTTACGAAATTTGTAAATTTATATAATTTGTTTTATACAAAAGTTTTGTAATATAAACAAAATGTTTGTACATTCTACGAAAACAAATTTACGAAAAATATATTTGTATTTTTAAGCATGGATTATTATGAGTGTGATGAAACTTTTTTCCCTGAGTGTATTTAATATTAAAGTACATAAATAAAGTTCAAGTTTTTTCATTATTAAATTATTTTAAGCTTAACAAAAAATCATATTATTAGTAAGTTTTTATTGCTAATTATAGCAAATCAGGTTTCAAAAGATATTAAAAATAAATTCGTTAAATTAGCAACCAACACTAGTAAAAAATTTAGTAATTTGTAAAACAAGAATAGCAAAAAATGTTATGAGTAGCATGAGAATAGCAAAAAATAATTGTTTACTAAAAATTAGTATAATGTTAGTAAATTGAGATTGAAAATTGATTTACTAATTTTCTTACTAACTTAATTTTTTGTGGTTGTATAACAATGTGCCAATATAACAATACCACATCCAAAGTATATAACGCTTTTGAAAATTCTTTTAATTTTGCTAAACACAATTGTTACGAATGTAGTCATAACCGATTTATTGTTCTAAATTATTTGTAATTGTGTTAATGTCAAAAATTTAACAATAAAAGATATATAAACGAAAACAACAACAAGAATTTAAATATTTAAATAAAAAACTTAAATTTATAAATAACGTGAAATATAAAACAAGAAGCGGATATGTCACTATATTGATTGAGAAAAACTACATTTCCTCCCATTATAATAAGCTAAATTTTATATTTACATACATCAGGTTTAATAATCATATATTAATTTTGCTACAAAAATCTCTTTTCTGGAATTTTTCATACAGAAAGAATCACAGCTCCTGATCACATATTATAGTACAAAGGACTCCTTCTAATGAAAATTCGCTTAGAATTTGAGAACTTTTTTCTACAGAAAAACTCACAGATTCTAAGAACTGTTTCCTTTGTTTTTATGAGTTATCTCTTTTACAAAAAAGATCTTTACATAGCAAATTCAAATAATAGGGTGTTTTAATAGAAAAAAAACTTCAGGAGTTGTGGCAGAAAGTCAAAATCTGAAAGAAAATACCATTTGTGAAAAAACTCAAACTCGTTCTAACTGGTTCATTTTAATATTCCATTTTCCAAAAATTGTCACATGGGGAACCTCTTTTTGCATTGATAAGTATTCCCATTTATAAATATTTTATTTTATTTTTTTATATTAATAAAAAATTTCAGAAAACATTGGATGGAAATGGTGTATTATTTAATTTGGGAAAAGTTAAAAAAATATTAGGATCTACCGAATGTTCAATCCGTTCTATATTAACTTAAAAATCGATCACCCATTTTTCACTATAAAATATGGTACAAATATTTTATTTTATTTTTATTTTATTTTATTTTTATTGTACTTAAAATAGTACAACTATTTTCCAAATATGATGTTTTAAAAAAATATACATATAAATTTGTATTTTGTTTATGTTTAATAACTTTTTGGTTTAAATTTATTGATCTAAAAAAACAATTTATATTTTTTTTTTATTAAAACAAAAAGTTCGGCTTCGGCCGAACATTGATATTATGGCAGAAGTTCGACTTCGGCCGAAAAGAATGAGTTCGGTCGGACACTACAAAATATGCAAAAAAATAAAATCAAATTCAAAATATGCAATTCATAAAATATGCAATTAAGGGTAAAATATGCATATATAATCCATATCAAAATATGTCAATACATATTTGATCAAAATCGATTTTGGGCTAATGACTACAATATATACACACATTTGCATAAAAATCGCTATTCTGTTTAAACCATTCCAAAATTCTCTATGTCGTTACTAGGATTTGAGGTACGAGAAAATTGTTTTTTTTTTCAAATTTCCCGGGAAAACTGGAAAAATTTACTTAAATCATTAATGCATGATTATTTAATTTCTTAGCATTTTTATTTTTAATTGGCTATGATTTATTAAATTTTAAAGGCAAAACACGCTATAAAAAACATTAATTGACATTGCTTTAGCAAATTTATGGAATAATCAACATGTCGCAGCCTGTATATGTTAGTGGAAGTTTTGAATCCCATAAGTCGACGAGATTCTAATATTTTAGTAACTGATTATAAATATAATTTTTGAATTAATAAATTAATTAATAAATTACTTAAAAACCGTCGGTAGCTTTAAAGCCAATTCTAAAACATCAAAAAGTTCTTTAAAATTGTATACTGAACCAATTCATAAATTCGTGTTTGAAATGTCCAGCAGTGACAATGACATATCTGAAACCCAAGTCGATGAAAGTTTCAAACTGAAACTAAATACGATATACACAATACAAAGGCTAACGCAAAAAAGAGGCAATTTCAAATCATGGGAATTTGTTAAAGAAAGGAATTACTTTATATGAAGGTTGCAATATTTGGACTCAACGATTAAATAATTTATATAATGCTCCGTTAACAATAAAGCCAATATCGGTAGATAGTGAAAGGGTTCCTCTATTGCCGGTCAAGCAAATTACTAAACGCTGATGCATTATTTATTTAATATTATATGATATTTATTTTTAATTTAAAATTATCTCAAATCATTTAATGTGTTTTTGTTTTAATTTTCAAAGCAAAAAAATTGATACATATGGCTCATTTACTGACAGACTGACATAACTCAAAAAACACGATTTTGCAGAAAACAAGTTTAAAGTTTTCAACCCATATCTACCCGCTCGACCCTTTCTCTATTTATTTGGTCACGTTTATTATAATAGGGGGTTTTTAATGCAGTTGTCTCTTAGTGAGAGTTGTGTGCGAATTCCCTAATTATCGAGAGACCCGTGAGTAACACAGTTTCTCTATGAAGTATATACTCTTTGCATCCACTTTAAAGAAAAAATAAAATATATTATCCTCTATCTCGAAAAGTATACATATTAATACTTCAAATGTAGAAAACAGTAACCAAAAATTGCCAAAATTCGTCTGGCGACAAATTCGGTTGTCGCTAAGAAACTGTTTCCAGTCTTTCATATTAGATAAGATTTGTTAAGAGCAGTTTAAAACCTAAAAAAAATGGAGAAGATTAAGCATTAGGTATTTTTCTTAGTCACGCTAAAAATTTCAAACCATGAGATGCTATAAAACGCAAACTACACCGAATTTCAAAAACTTAAGTACAATTTGCTACAGAAATTCCAAAAATTTGACGACTCTTTTCTGAAGCAAAACAGTCAGAGTTTTAAACATTTAGCTAGAGAAAAACCTTATGGTTCTGGGAATTTTTTTTATTAAAAAACCTTCAAACTCTAAGACTTTTTTGTATCTGAGGATTTTTTCTGTAAGTTATTTAATAAATTTATGTTTATAATTTAAATGTCCAATTTTTGTTAATTTAAAATTCATAAAATTCGTCTATTATGTATATTGCACTTACTAATTAATAAAAAATTTTAAAATAAAGGAATCAGTGTATTATTTTTATCGGTTGATGTATCGAAATTTGGTTGGATCTACTGAATACTGAATTCGATTGGCGCTATCAAAGTAATTCGGTTATGCCAACTGTTTCGCATTATACTTGCATATAAGGCATAACTATTAATGTCAATAGCTGCATCCGAATAATGAGATACCACCGAAAAATGACTTTGGTTGCCACAACGAATCTGTTCTCTGCGTGTATAAATTAAATTTTTTCAATACTAACGTGCAACCATTACTTAAATTCTGTTGCATTTTGTTTTGCATTGAATTCTTTAAAAGTTTTAAATTTATTAATAACTTGAATTTAATGTATTAAAATAATAGAACATTTCAATTGAATTATATATAATTGTAAAAAAAAAAATATATGTTTCATTTAGTATTAGTTCAATAACACTCATACGACTAGTAGTACATATTTTTTCCCTTTAAGTTAACATTATAATATTAACTTAAAGGGAAGAATGTGTACTACTAGTCGTATGAGTGTTATTGAACTAATACTTAATGAAAAATATTAATCATACGACTAGTAGTACACATATTTGGATTAACACTAGGGAATTCAAATTACTCAGGTTTGGTTTTGTTCGAGTAAACGAGTAACTCGATTTTGAGGTTTTAACCTTACTCGATTAATCCAGTAAAATTTAAAAATTATTCGAGTAAGTCAAATAATTTCATTAGTTTCATTTCATTAATTTTTCCTTAAAAGTTTATAATTAAACACAAAATAAATACCAAATAATGAGCTCCGAAATGCATTTTATCATAATTAAAAAAAAGTTAGATAATTAATTTAAAATTAAAAGATCTAAAATGATATGCAATTGAGATGTTTACTTTAATTTCTTACGTTTTTATTAAGTTAAACTTTAAGAAACCATTAGGAACATAACTTTTAGAATTTTTTGCAATTTTTGAAATCACATAACTTTTTAATTTTTCTGATTACGTTAAATATATACGAATGAAAAAAAAATAGTGAACGGTCCAATCCGAGTTGTATCGCCAAAAAGTGATTATAAATTAATTACAATTTAAAACTTGCAACAAAATTTAACACAATTTTATAATTTTGCTATTTTTGGTATTTTTTGTAGAATATTTAGATACTTGAACATTTCGCTTATTTCTTTAAATCAGACCTTTTGGTGTTACATATTTATATAGTTTTAACACTTTACTTAGGTATAATAATGTCTGTAATTGTTTAAGGATATTTTTAAAATGTCTTTAGAAATGGCTAAAAATGTGATATTTTAGGCATTGGTCTCGGTGATGAACGTTTTTTCTCCAAAGATTCATATTCATCACCAAAATACGTATTTTATTTTTTTTCTCAAATTTTCGATTTAAAATTTCTATTGAATTTAAAAGTAATAAAATACATATTTTTGAGTTCAGTGTGAATGTAGTTTCATAAAAAAATACATTTTTTTAAAATACCAGAGAATTTAAGTTGTTTTTTATAAAATACTAGCTGACCCTGCAAACGTTATTTTGCCTTCAAATTTTATTTGTATTAATTAGCTGACCCGGCAGACGTTGCCCTGCCTAAAATTTTATATAAGCCTAGTAACTTTTCTAAAAATAGCCGAGTTTAATTAACCACAGATATTTTCATATAAATTTAACATTCATTACTATAGTTTTCACTAAACTTTGGCTACATTGAGATAAGTTAAATAACCTTAGTTTGTCTATGATCGTTTTTAAATTAAAAAATGATAATTGAAATGTGTAATACATTAAAAATAAGATAACAAAATTAAGTAAAAATTTCGAGTCAATGATATATTTTTTTTATAATAAAAAGCTGAGCCCGGTGTGCTTCGCTACCCCCCATCATTATGAAATGTATTAAAAAGTGTTTATATAGTTAATAAATGCAAAGCATGCAAGCAAAGCTCCCGCTTGCTTAAATAGAATAGTTTTTCTTTAACCTGCCAATCGGAATCGTTATTGTAATTAGTCAAACAGACGCGATCAAAGTTAAAACTTGAATGGCTGCAAACATAGCTCCCGTTTGGTGAAATAGTATTTATTCTTAAGACAGCCAATCATAACCGTTCTTAATTAGTGAAATGAATTGCCATATACATTATTTGAAAAATAAATCCGTTGAAAGGAATACATTTGTACAGAGGACAAAAAGATTAAAACTTTTAAACAATATGGGGCGTGAGAGGGGCGTGGCGTTTGAAACGTTTATATCTACCTTGGCTGGAGTATATAATGTGTATACAATTTGAAGTAAATGTGTTAAAAGCTATAAGGACGCAATTACATAATTAAAAAAAAGTTGGCGTAAAAGTTGGCGTGATCGAAATCATGCCTTTTAATCATGCCAGAGTTCCAGTTAAATGCTGTGAAAATTTCAGGAAGATCGGTGCAGAGGTCTGGTCTCCTATAAGGTCCAAACAAACAAACAAAAAAAATAAACAAACACACATTCCATTTTATATATATAGATTGAAAGCAGATTAATAATAATTTAAAGTAAAATGGGGCGAAAAAGGGGGATTTGGTAATAAAAAATGTATGGCTACTTTACCTGTAGATAAAAAGTGTATAAAACTTTAGGTAAATACATATTACAAAAAAAGTATTTTGTATAGCAAACATTGTTCGTGGTATAAGTAAGTATCTGAATTAAAAAAGGGGGCGGTGATGAAGTGGGCGTGGTTCATAGTTATATGGCGACGTTAACAGTATTAAGAGCGATATACTACCAAATAAAAAAAATTCCGTTGGAAGGAACAAATTTGTACAGAGAACAAAAGTTTAAAACTTTCAAACAAAATTTGGCGTGAAAAGGGGCGTGAAAAGGGGCGTGGCGTAAGAAATGTTTATTACTAATTCGCCTGGAGTATAATGTGTATACAATTTGAAGTAAACCTGTTAAAAACTATATGGGAGAAATTACATAATTTTAAAAAAGTGCTCGTAAAAGTGGGCGTGGTCGAAAAATTAATCATACCAGAGTCCCAGTTAAATGCTGTGAAAATTTCAGGAAGATCGGTCCAGAGGTTTGGTCTCCTATAAGGTACAAACAAATAAACAAATAAACAAACACACATTCAATTTTATATATATATATATATAGATAAACTGAAATAGAACTTACTTTGATTTACTCGAATAACTCGATTAATCGATCAAAATTGTTCGAGCTATTCGTTACTCGAAACTGGTAATTTTAATCTACTCGAACAATCGTTTCATTAAACTTAATCGAAAACCGGCTAACTGATTGAATACCCTAGTTAATACTAAATGCACCACAAAAAATATTAATATTAATATTTACCCTGTTTCAATAAAGAGCAAGCTTGAGAGATGACTATCGCGGGTATCAAAGAGCTATTAGAGGTTATAGTTTTTAAAAAAGATTATAGACTTAAAATATATTTCAGCTAACCATAGAAGAGGTGTTGCGTTTTTAAATGAATATGTTTTTATCTATGCAATTTCAATTCATAATTTGACACAGCACACAAAATATTTGAAAACAATTATGTAATTTCTTATCTACTTTAGTGGTCTGATTTAAATGAAATTTGGAACGTGATGTTATATCGAGTTTAAGTTTTGACGTTGAACTCACATACCCACAAAGTGCCAAAGTATGACACTTTTTGCATAACAAATTTTGAGCAGAGCTGTTATATTTGGATTACGATTAGTAATCAATTAGATAGCATTTTAAAAAGAACGATATTGATTACATAATTTTTTTTTTAATAATTCCTGATTGTTAATTAATTATTATTACAAATTATTCAAAAAAAAATGAAGATTAATTAGGATTACGAGAAAATAATCAAAAATAATCAAAAAAAAAATAATTGACTACTCTCAAGGATTATTTTTGATTATTTTAGATTATTTTTACAAAATTTTGAATTTACATACATTTTATTTTGAAAAATTTTACATTTACAACGTAAAAAAGTTATGAACAAATAAAACAAAATTAGATAGTTTTTGTATACAAAATATAGGTATATTCACTTCAATGACAAAACAATCAATAACAATTTTAGTACTTCCTAATTCAACAAA
>CM037854.1:100504865-100558252 GCA_021234595.1 Delia radicum
TATTGGCCTTAATATTGGCTTAAATCGGCTTAAGCTGGAGCCGTCACCGTTTAGAGTGAATATTAAAAGCTGATCAATAAAAATTAAGAAGTTACGGCATAAATTATTAATCTTAACAAGATATAACTACAGTCCAAAGTTACACATTTTGTTATTTTACTTAAGAAATTAAGACGATTTTCGTTTTTCGAAAAACGAGAAATTGAGCGAAAACACACCTTAACTATATTATATCAAACTTAATAGATTTTCTACTACTACTACTAAATATAATCGTTTTGCAAAATTACATAAAAATCCGTATATGCGTTTTTAAGTTAAGACGATGTCCTTTAGAGGTAACATATTGTATAATAAGATATTTTTTTAAAGTTTGAGCTGCAGTCTTACTTTGAGTGTAAATTGTGGGCGTTGTGGTTGTGGTTAGCGCGTTGGACTGTTACACAGATGGTCCCGGTGACGACAACATCAATTTAAAAAAATAATATGTATGAGTTTTCTATCACTTATATGTATCGCTGGGCCCACCTTCGGTGTTCCCATAGCACTTAACCCCACCGAAGTAAAATAATAAATCAGGGCTATGAAAAAGTTTCAATAAATTCGCCAACTCTGCATCAGGTGGCGACCAACAACTGTTCTAAGATTTATCATCTCGCGCAATTACAGTCTTGCCATGTTTGAAACCCTTCATATTTCACCACCTTTCATCTCTCCACTATCCCCTTTCGAAATAAAGCAACACATTAATTAATAGGAAGAATTTCCTGAGTTTTGCTTCTCTTTAAAAAAAATACGTGCACTGCACACAAGAAATTTATTCACAAAATATTTTGTAAATTTGGTTTTCTATCGAAAAAGCTATTTCTTATTAAAAAATACCCACTTGAGGCCTATTTAAAAAAAAACTGCATGCAAAAATCAATTTAAATATTGACATATCGGAACATTTATTTTTTTTTGAATTTATAAACTCAAATAAGTTTTTTAAAAAAATAAATTTTTTGCAAAAATACAGGTCAAATGTTTTTGAAATTTGCCAAATTTCAAAGCTAACAAAAATCGTAAAAAATCGACCGGTTTGACATGGAATGACTTTTATACAAACAACTTATTGCAAACATTTATAAATAAATAAATCTATTTTACACATGTTTCACAAAATTTGTTTTACTATTTCACATTATACAAGTATTGGGTATGTTGTTCAAAATATGTGTGTACATTGTTCAAGTTTTACTACAATCTAAAATATTTGATTTAGAAATCTTTTTGTTTTTCCTGCACCGAATTAAGCAATTGAACGTGGATTAAATCATAGATGACACTCAAAGGAATTTCAAGTATGCATAGGCTTATTTATTTTAAAATTTGCAACACAAACATTTTTGTATCATTAGGTACAGAAAAATAATTTATATTTGTTTGAATTTGTACACCCAGAAATCAGAGTCGGTTGTAGCTACTAAATTTATATGTAGTTATCACCGAATTTCTGTTAAGTAATTAAAATTCTATTGTCGTGGGAGAAAATTTCGGTAGAGTACTTTAAATGCAAATACAATTGAGGCTTTTCATGCCAACTTCCCGGCTACAGGAAAAAGTAGATTGGATTAATGTCAAACTTACAGTTTCTATTGGCATATTTTGCGTTCCATGCTAACAGTGCAGATATATAAAAAAAATATATCGCAGCAATATCAAAATAACAGTATTTGTTTTTCTATAAGAGACCACAAATAAAACAACTTTTCTTAAATTGGATAAATGGTTAAATAGTGAAAAGTTTTTGCGCTGATTTTGGAATAAGCTAGAAATTTGATAATATCAATATGTTTCCTACACTCAAAAAAAAAAGTTTGTAAAGTCAGCAAAAAATTTTGCTGAGTCAGCAAAATTTTAGTCAGGAGGATGCTAGCAAAAAAATTGCTAATGTCAGCAAAATCTTTTGCTGAAAATCAGCGAGCTGATTTTTAGCAACAAAATAAGTAGATTCAGCAAAAGTTTTGCTAACACTTAGTAGATTACAAATAAAAAAGCGTTGGTAAAAATTAATAAATTTTTTGCAGAATTTTAGTAGACTGAAAAAAATCGCAAAAAATTGTAATAAAATTGTAATTTAGTTAATATATTTGCTGAAAATCATAAAACATATTTTTGTGATTCTTTTAAAAATAATTTACAATAATTACGAAATATAAAAATTTTCATATTCCCACATTGACGACATGAATTAATTTAATATCTGAAAATATATAGAAATAAATATATATAACATAACAAAATTTTCTTTCAACTACTTACATCAATGGTTGTCTTAATGATGCTATCTTTTCAATGACGAAACTGCCGAAGATAATTCTAGAAAACGAAACGAAAAAATAAACAAAAACAAACGAAACGAAAAAAAACAACTCTTTTTTTTGCAATAAGAAAAAGGAACCATACAAATCTACCTATGATGTGTGTGTTTGTCTTTCGCTATACTCTGTCTACATGTCTGTATATGTTTTTTTCATGGTTGATTTTTTTACTTGTCTTGTTAGAGTTGTACTCCTCTTCTCTACTACATCTTGACATGCCGCGACATTTGCTTATCAGCACAATTTTTTTTTTAGCAAAATTAATTAGTAAAACATTAGTATATTAGTAAAGCATTAGTATAAAACAGTTAAGTGCTGAATAAGTATAACAAAAATTTTAGCTGAAAACACGATTTTAGCAAAAATATTTGCTAAAAAATAGTATACCTGATTTACAAGACGTTTTACTAACTTTTCTACTAACTTATTTTTTGAGTGTATAGTTGATTTAAGAAGAAATAAAATTTAATAAAAACATTCAGTTTTATGTTAGAAAGTGTTTTGCAACCGTCAGACAATGACAATCGTAATTAATTTTTTTTTTTTTATTTATATTAATTACTGTAGAATATTTCTTTTAGTTAGTCTCTTTACAGGAAGAAGAAGAAGAAAACATTTTTATTGAAAAATTTTACGGACACAAGGGATACACCAGACTGCCGCAGTTTCGTCCCCCTCCTGGGACTCGTCAGTGGTTAATTTATGTGTCAATTGAACAAAGTATTTTATATTGTTAATTTTGCTCTATATGAAAAACTTTTATTTTTTTTGGTGTCGTACTGTGATTTGAACTCACAGTCTTAGCATCAAAGCTATGCATCTTAATCTCACCTCTTAACCAGTTGAGCCACGGTCGACACAGCGTTGACTGCGACTAAATTGGAGTTTGGTCACACTACGTACACACAAGTATTGTTTTGATCAGAAGAGACAGAATTAGCTAATACCAATGCACAATTCATTTCTCAACTAGAATGCTTTTTCTTCTTAATAGTATCTCTTTTTCACAAGTAATTATCACGTTTTATGATGCGCTTTATTCACATACAATAGTTGGATACCAAGTGTAGGTTAGAGATTGAGTCGCCGTTAAGCAAGTTTATTCAAATTTTATGTTAGAAAGTGTTTTGCAACCGTCAGACAATGACAATCGTAATTAATTTTTTTTTTTTATATTAATTACTGTAGAATATTTCTTTTAGTTAGTCTCTTTACAGGAAGAAGAAGAAGAAAACATTTTTATTGAAAAATTTTACGGACACAAGGGATACACCAGACTGCCGCAGTTTCGTCCCCCTCCTGGGACTCGTCAGTGGTTAATTTATGTGTCAATTGAACAAAGTATTTTATATTGTTAATTTTGCTCTATATGAAAAACTTTTTATTTTTTTGGTGTCGTACTGTGATTTGAACTCACAGTCTTAGCATCAAAGCTATGCATCGTAATCTCACCTCTTAACCAGTTGAGCCACGGTCGACACAGCGTTGACTGCGACTAAATTGGAGTTTGGTCACACTACGTACACACAAGTATTGTTTTGATCAGAAGAGACAGAATTAGCTAATACCAATGCACAATTCATTTCTCAACTAGAATGCTTTTTCTTCTTAATCCTATCTCTTTTTCACAAGTAATTATCACGTTTTATGATGCGCTTTATTCACATACAATAGTTGGATACCAAGTGTAGGTTAGAGATTGAGTCGCCGTTAAGCAAGTTTATTCAAATTTTATGTTAGAAAGTGTTTTGCAACCGTCAGACAATGACAATCGTAATTAATTTTTTTTTTTTATATTAATTACTGTAGAATATTTCTTTTAGTTAGTCTCTTTACAGGAAGAAGAAGAAGAAAACATTGTTATTGAAAAATTTTACGGACACAAGGGATACACCAGACTGCCGCAGTTTCGTCCCCCTCCTGGGACTCGTCAGTGGTTAATTTATGTGTCAATTGAACAAAGTATTTTATATTGTTAATTTTGCTCTATATGAAAAACTTTTTATTTTTTTGGTGTCGTACTGTGATTTGAACTCACAGTCTTAGCATCAAAGCTATGCATCGTAATCTCACCTCTTAACCAGTTGAGCCACGGTCGACACAGCGTTGACTGCGACTAAATTGGAGTTTGGTCACACTACGTACACACAAGTATTGTTTTGATCAGAAGAGACAGAATTAGCTAATACCAATGCACAATTCATTTCTCAACTAGAATGCTTTTTCTTCTTAATTTTAAGTTAAGAATTTCAACAACATTAATTTTATTTTAGTTATTTATAGAAAAAGGTTCGATTTCTATCGCTATAGAAAGGTTATTCGTTTATGTAGTTTTTACATAGAAATAGTGATATTTACATATATAAAGCAAAATATTCAACGAATATTTCAACAAAAGTAACCGAAATTACACGATAAAACTTCTGGATCGATAGAAAAAAATTTAAGCTTATTTTACAAATAAAAATAATTTAAAAATATTTTAATTTTTGTATTAAAAATATAAAAATAGTTTCGGAACTCTATATTTCTATATTTTCATATTCGGAATTTCTATATTTTCATATATTTTGTTAGAATATTGTTCTACCTGAAGTTCAAAATCTAATATGATATTTTCATATTAGATATAATTTGTCGCTTTCCAAAAACTTTGACAATACAATTATTTCATTGGCATCACCCAAATCTTCAGTTGTCCGCAAAATAAAACGATAATTGGCTTAAATAAAACTGATACATTAAATACAACAGAAAAAATCAACTCAGAATTTGTCAGACTGATTTGGTTAACTTAATTATAAAATAAAAGCTACACTCTAAAAACAGCTTGTAAAGCTACTGCTACACTGATAATAATCCATGCGTAAAAATACAAATAAATGTCAAATTAACCAAAAATTTTGTAAAATAAACGAAAATTGGTTAATTTTTCAAAATATTTCGTTGTTTTGATATTTGTTTCGTATTTTTAGCATGTATTATTATGAGTGTATGTGTGTAAGTTTGTATGCAAAATGCACAGAATTTTTCTTATTAAGCATTGTTTAAACGGGTTATAGGGTTCTAGCATCTGCCTGAAGTTGGCTGCAGTTATACGGGCCAACAGCTGATAATACTGACAACTAGGGGCTTTGGTGAAAACGGTGTTGCCATCACAAATTGTTCACTGGCCTGAACAAGCATTGTGTGTCTAAACATTTAATTTATTCATTTTTTCCTTAGAATTAGGCACATAATCTATCAAATTGTATATTGATAAGCATGATTTTAAATTTATAAGCATATATTTTAAAAAATTTAAACATATAATATAGTACATTTTTATTTGTGTTTGATTTTAAGAAACACAACTGTCAATATTTGTTTTTATATTTTTATAAAAATTTCAAAAACAGACTGAGACTTTTGCTTATAATCAGATCAAAAACTGCAAATAAAAGTAAAATTTAGTTGGAAAGGGATCAGAAACCAGATTTTCATTGTAATTGAAAAAACTATTGGTATTTATGCGGTAAGTTTTTAAGGATTTGTTTAGAAATGCATATGTAACCATGTTTTTTTCTCTCTAGCTTAATGTTTTGGAGGAGCTATTCCTATGGAAATACGACAATGGCTTGATAATGGACAATCATTTTTGTTGGTGCAAAATGCAAAAATATAACAAGATATTGCCAAAGAAATTCCAACAAGATTTGATTATTGCTTTCAACAACAAATCCTCAGAAAAGAGAATTTTTTTGATAACAATGTCCTGCAGACAAATCATATGGTTCTGAAGACTTAATGCAATATTAAAACGTCGAGACTATTTGTATTTATTCTAAAACAGAAAGAAGTCTTTTTCGTTAAAAAAATTATAAATTTTGAGAGCTTTTTCTTTGGAAAAAACTATTAAATTCTGGGGACTTTTCTACAAAAACCATCTCATTCTAAGGATTTCTTTTGCCTCTTCTAAAACAATTTTAATATTTAAATATATAAATATATAAAAACACTTATAGTCTGAAATTTTTAAGAAAACCCTTCAGATTTAGATTAATTTGGAAAATTCATTTAACTCTGCTTAAAAAACACTGTGAGACTTCTTTATAAAAATCTTAAAGACTAAAAAACATTTATATTTCGAGATTTTTTTTTTTTTTTTGATAAAACCATCCGAATCTAAGAACTTTTGCTTAAGCAAGAACGTAGATGACTTTTTACTAAAAAAAATTCTGAAAATAAAAGGATTTTTCATAGACAAAAACCTTTGCGTAACTGATGACGTTTTCCTTCTTCTACAGAAAATATGGCAGAACCAGATAAGTTTTTTGTGCAATCAAGCCCGTGAATTCTAAAATTATTTTTTGTTGAAAAACCCTCAGGACCAAATGAGGACATTTATATTAAGAGAAGACTCAGAAGAGTATTTTTATAGAAAACTTCTATGATTCTGACCATCGTACTTTTTTGCAATAGGAAGTCTTCAGATTTTGACGAGTTTTTCCTGTTTTATTTTAAAATACCTTAGATCCAAATGACTTTTCCTGTAGAAAAACCTTTTGCATTCTATAAACTGACTGATGTGACACTTCAATGACGTTCTGCTATAATTCTAAAACTCTTTTTTGTTGAAAACCCCTCAGGACCAAATGAGGACATTTATAATAAAAAAAAGACATTAGACCCAGAAGATTATTTTTATAGAAAACTTCTATGATTCTGACCATCGTGCTTTTTTGCAATAGAAAGTCTTCAGATTTTGACGAGTTTTTCCTGTTTTATTTTGAAATACCTTAGATCCAAATGACTTTTCCTGTGCAAAACCTTTTGCATTCTATAAACTGACTGATGTGACATTTCAATGATGTTATGCTATAAAAATCCTTTTCTGTACAAAAATTAGCAGAAATTAATCATCCTGATTTAAATGGAAATTGTTTTCTTTTTCTATGAATTTCTTTTATTAATAAAAGCGTTTAAATATGTTTGACTACAGTCAAATTTTGAGCAAGTTCCATCATTTTCGTTGCGTTTAATAGCTGTTCAAAACATACAACCTCGTGGATTTTTTTTTTAATGGAAAAAGTGAATTTTGACAGCCCAATAACCTTATTTTTTGCGAAAAAAAAGTCAATCAAACCAAGGAAAATATTGATAAATACAATGGCGACTCTGCACCATCGATTTCAATGGCAAAGAAGTGGTTTACTGACATTCGTTATGGTCGCACAAGTACAAATGACGCTGAACGTTCTTGTGGCGAATTGAGGTCAAAACACCCGCAAATGTCGAAAAAATCGACGATATGGTGTTGGCCGATCGAAGAGTAGAAGTGCGTGAGATTGTTGATGCGATAGGCATTTCATACGGCAGTGCGGTTTCGATTTTAAATGATAAGTTGGGTTTAAGAAAGCTGTCTGCAAAATTTGCTCTCAATTGACCATAAACGTAATAGTGTGACAAATTCAAAGGATTGTTTGGAGTTGTTTAACAGCAATTCGAATGAGTTTTTGCGGCGTTTTGTAACTGTGGATGAAACATGTATCCATTACAACACTCCGGAGACCAAGGAGCAGTCTAAACAATGGGTTTCTCCGGGTGAACCGACTCCGAAGAAAGCCAAGGTAAATTCGTCGGCAAATAAGGTGATTGCAACAGTTTTTGGGATGCACGCGGGATAGTCCACATCGATTACCTTCAAAAGGGAAAAACGATAAAAGGCGAATATTATGCCAACTTATTGGACCCATTTAACGAGGATTTAAAAAAAACGACCCCATATGGCCAAAAAAAAGTTAATTGTCATTAAGATAATACACGGGTGCACACGTGTGCAGTCTCAATGGCAAAATTCCATGAATTGGGATACGAATTGGTACCTCATCCGCCATATTCTCCGGATTTAGCCCCCAGTGACTATTTCCTATTTCCAAGCCAAATGGCTCCGTGGAAACGATGAAATTGTTGATCAAACAAATGAATATTTTATGGACCTCGAAAAATCCTATTTTTTGGAAGGGATACAAATATTGGAGGAGTAAGTGTAATGAGCTAAAAGGAGATTATGTTGAAAAATAAATTATTTTTTTGGAGAAAAAAACTGCGTATCATGCAAAAAGTCACGGTTATATTGATCCGCCCTCGTATTTTGGTTTAACGCATTGTGTAACGAGTTAAATGTATTTAAAATGGTAAATTTCAACAAAATTTTATTAGAGTGTATTTAAAAAGCAAACATTTTTGCATATCAATATACTTTGTATATCATTATATGTAGTATGTGTGAAAGTGCTACATTACAATTTGGAAAACTAACATATAAATCTTAAATTATAAATATTTATTAGAGATGTTATGACATCCCGAATATACTTAAAAGCAGGGTTTATTAAACCTTTTGCTTAATATATCTAAAAAACTTTTTGGCCTGTGTTATTACTTCCAGTTAAGCAAAACGAAACGCAACATTTTTACATTTGCTGAATGTTGGCCATTTATTTCCTTAAAAATTTTGTTAACCATCTGGATGCTAATACTAAAAGACTGTATTAAAAAACTAATATGTAATTATATTTATACCCATTTTGTTCCTTTTTACTACTTTGTTACATTTATTTCACGAACCGAAATTAAAAAAAAACAATATTTCGAGAATTTTAAAACAAATGTTTATATTTTAAAATTAAGAACATATTATGGACTAACATATGATTATTGTTATTTTACACTTTTACTTCTTTTAACTACACAAAAAAAATCTAAAATTTTCGAGTTTACGGACGGATGAAAAATTGCAGTTTTTTCCATAAAAAATCATTTATATTCAAATTTACCGTTACTTTAAAAATGGTTGATATAAAATATTAAAATTTAGTTGTTGTCTAATAAAAATTTAAAAAAAATTTAATTTGATTCATATACAAGGTGATACATAATTTCAAATTATTCGTTTCATCCCAGCAAAAACATGGTAATGACAGGTCATTACAGGTCATTATAGATTACCAAGTAATGATAGATAATTGCCTATTACATTACATTAAAATACAAAATAAAGGCTTACTGATAATGAGTTACATACACTCAAAAAAATAAGTTTGTAGAAAAGTTAGTAAAACATCTTGTAAATCAGGTATACTATTTTTCAGCAAATTTTTTTGCTAAAATTATGTTTTAAACTAAAATTTTAGTTATACTTATTCAGCACTTAACTGTTTGGAACTAATTTCTTACTAATATTTTACTAATGTTTTACTAATTTATTTTGCTAAAAAAATTGTCTTGATTAGCACATAAATAGTGTGAAAGACAACCAGACTGAAAGATATACGCAGAATGAATTATATGTCGCGGCATGTCACGATGTAGTAGTGACGAGGAAAGTTATACTAAAAAGTACAGCTATAGTAAGACATAATATAAAAAAAGCAACCATGGAAGATTTTTATATCTGTTTTTCAGGCATAAAACAAAATTGTGGATTAAAACAAATTAATCTATTAATCTATTAATTAAATAAAATGCAAAATAAAATATTTAAATTAAATAAAGATTAAATTTGTATTTGTAAACTAAATGTTTATATATATAAATAATCTTGTGTGGTCAAATTGCAAACAAATATGCAATAAGTAGACAGACTAAAGCGAAAGACAAAGACATACATCTTAGATTTTTCTGTTTCCTTTTTGTTATTTCAAAAAAGGGTTGTATATGTTATATTTTGTTAGTTTTTCGTTTCGTTTCTATAATTCTCTGCGGCATTTGCGTTCCTTTAAAAGATAGCATCATTTAGACAATAATTGATGTAAGTAGTTCAAAGATAATTTCGTTTGTGTTATATATAATTATTTCTATTGTTTACATTAATTCATATCGTCAATTTGGGAATATGAATATTTTTATATTTTGTAACGTATTGTAAGTTATTTTAAAAAGAATCACAAAAATGTGTTTTATGATTTTAAGCAAATAAATTAACTGAAGTATAATTTTTCTACAAATTGTTTGAGTTTTTTTCAGTCTACATAGTCTGGCAACCCCGTCGTGATCAAACGTCATAATACTTGCAGAAGATAAAAGAAATATATTAATAATAAATTTTGTTTTTAAATCGTTATATACATAAAAAAAACTGTTATTAAAGTGAAGAGAATTTTATACTCTCTTTGTGGTAATAAAAGAACAATGGTGGGAAAAACTCGCAAAAGTTTAAACCATAAAAATAAAATAGTTTGCTTGCAATGTAGAACTGAAATATTGGAAAGTGAAGATAAATTCCAGTGTGATGCTTGCAATAAAACCTTACATTCTGTATGCACGAAGATGGATAAAAAGCAAATCGATAAATTGTTAAATGATGATTCTCTCGAATATAAATGTCATTTCTGTTTACCAGCTGACAATAATTTTGTAGCGAGTGAACTAGCACAAATCAAAACACAACTAAATCAGCTGAGTGATATTAGGGAGACAATTCAGTTTATGTCCTCCCAATATGATACAATTTTAAAGGGAGTTGCAAAAAATAAAACCCAAATTGATTCATTACAAAAGGAAAATAAAATGCTTCGTAACGAGGTTAATGAATTAAAATCATCTGTTAAATATTTAAACGATGTAAGAGTGCAAAAAAATTGCATTGTAAATGGAGTGGAAGTAAAAGATGAAACCACTAAACCTTTAGAGGTCGTTTTGGATTTAGCAAAGCAAACTGGAGCTAGTATCTGTGAGGATGAAATTGAAGATTGTTATTTTTTAAAAAACAACAATAATAAAACAAAAAATAATAAAACAAAGAGTAAGGAGAATACAAAAAAGTCTCTTGTTATAAAATTTGTAACTAAGAAAAGTAAAACGGCTTTTATGGATAAAAAAGCTAAATTGAAAGAAATTGAAGATTTAAACAAAGTATTTATTAATGATTTTCTCAGCAAAGAATCGTTAAAACTTTTTAATCACGCCAAAACTTTAAAAAACGTTGGTTATAAGTTTGTGTACTCTAGAGGTGGTAATATATTTGCTAAAAAAAATGAAAAAACTAAACAAATAAAGATTAAATCAATGGATGAAGTTGATAAAATGTTAATTGGTGCTTCTGGTGGAAGCGTTAGAAAAACCCGTGCTAATACTGTTTTGATAGAAGAAACTAGTGATGAAGAAGTTGATGTTGAAGATGATGGTGAGGATGATGAGGCTCCTTGAGTTCATAAAATTATTTTTTCTTTAAAAAAAAAAAAAAAAATTATATTTATAAATTTTGTTTTTATTATTTTCTTTTTTTTAATCCTTTAATGAATTCTAAATATTTTAAAAATGTTAAACTATTTAATTCGTACGTTAATAAAAAATGCTCAAAAAACTTAAATATATTATCTGTTAACATTAGAAGTGTTTCTTCAATTGGTAAATTTAATAAATTTAAATATGAAATTAGTCAACTTGCAAGACTTCCTGATATAATCGCAATTCAGGAGACCTGGTTCAATAATAATTTAAAGAATCTGTATTCAATACCCGGCTATGAGGTTGTTCATTGTTGTAGAAAGGATGGATACGGCGGAACTTCAGTTTTTATTCAGTCTTGTTTAAAATTCAATGTTAAAGCAAATTCCAGTGAAGGCTTTTTGGATGCTGTGTCAATAGAGCTACCAGATCTTAAAATCATGAATAAGCCATTAGTAATTATATCTATTTATAGATTGCAAAAATGTATTTTTGCGGATTTTTTAAAGAAACTTGAACATTTACTGATTTTGTCTAATGGTACTCCTTACCTTTTTGTGGGAGACTTTAATGTGGATTTGTTATCTAACGACTGTAGTAGTATTTCATTGCTTAATCTGTTTTCCGAGTTTGATATGTTTTCCTGTCATAATCTGGTAACACGGCCTCAAAGTAAAACGTCTATTGATCTTGTTGTTACTAATATAAATCGTGATGTTTTTGTGCACTCTATTGAAAATGAACTAAGTGACCATAATATAATATATTGTGGGTTTGGAACTGCATTAGTGAGGCAGAACGTTTTAACCGAAAAGAGTTTTAAAGTTGATTATGAACAACTGGGACATTATTTAGATGATAATCTACAGAATGAAAATTTGACTTATAGTTCATCAATTATCTGTGAGAATTTAATAAATACTTTATCAGAGGCTGCGTTACTTCACACAACAACGTCAAATAGACAAATGTGTGCACGTAAAAAACTTACTCCTTGGATGACAGACAACCTTCTTTCATTAATTTGTTTTAAAGAAACTTTACTTCGAGCTCGAAGGAAAAATAGCAAAAATAAGTTAGTATCTGAGCGGCTTAAAAGAATAAGTAAAGTCATTAAAATATGTAATAACCAATTAATGAATGAGTATTACATGAATAAACTAAAGAGCTTTTGTGGTGATACTAAGAAAACGTGGCAGTTTTTAAACAAAGAGTTAGGCCGTAATAGTCGTGGTATAAAAAATATTGTAACTGAAGATGGAACTGTTTTGTGTCAGGAAAAAGATAAAGCTTCAGAATTTAACGATTTCTTCATTAGTGCAGTACAAACTATGAACGCTATCAATGCAAATAATTCTAATGACGACATTAACATATTTCGGACATTAATACCACAGAGAACAACTTTTATTTTGGAAAGAGTCGATAATGCTAAAGTTGGAAGTATAGTAGACAATCTAAAGTGCAATACATCTCCTGGATATGATAGCGTAACTCCAAAAATGTTACTAATAAGGAAACATTTAATTGTTAATATATTAACTGATGTGTTTAATAAAATGATTGAAGAAGGAAAATATCCAGATGTTCTTAAAATACATAAGATAATTCCCATACCTAAAATTGTTGGATCAAATAAAATACAAAGTTTTCGACCAATATCTCTTTTATCGATTGTGGACAAGGTCTTTGAAAAACTTATCTTTGAACAAATCTCAAACTATCTAGATATAAATAATATTTTATTCGAAAGACAATTCGGATTCAAAAAAGGTTCTGGAACTGAGGAAGCTGTTGTTACTGTGGTTGATTATATTTGTGGAGAGCTTGATGGTGGCTGCAGCGGTGTGGCAGGAGTGTTCTTTGACTATTCTAAAGCCTTTGATCTGGTTAACCATGATATTTTAATAAAAAAACTTAATATTATAGGAGTTTCGAACAAAACTCTGGACATCTTCCGAAGTTATTTATCAAACAGGAAGCAGTTCGTTCAAGTTGGTGAGTCGAAAAGCACAATGTTACCAGTAACCTGTGGAGTTCCGCAAGGAAGTGTCCTTGGTCCTTTACTGTTCAAAATTTTTATCAATGATCTAAAAATATTGGCTTTAACGGCAAGTTATTTATGTATGCAGATGATGTATGCTTGTTTTATCCTTATAAATACTCACAAGTTCTAAAAACACAGATTGAATATGATGCAGCTATACTAACGGAATTTTCGCAATGCAACAGACTTGTTATTAATCCCTCCAAGACTAAGTTTGTAAGATTTAAACCATACAATCTAAAAAATGATGAGAAGATGTTTGTACATGTTGATGGAATCGCTATTAACGAATCTGATATGATAACATACTTAGGCGTTGTCTTAAATCAAAATTTGTTATGGGATGAGCATATACTTTCACTTAAAGCAAAAGTTTCCCCTGGCATTGGAATACTATATAAGTTTAGAAATAAGCTTAACTGCGATACAAAGTTACTTATTTATCAGTCTCTTGTACATTCACATTTTACTTATCTTCCTGCTGTATATGGTTTTAGAATAAATAATTCCTTAAAGTCACTTCAATCTGCCCAAAATAAAGCCTTAAAACTTGTATTTAATCTACCTCTGAGATATTCAACGTTAAATTTGTTTAAAAGATATGCAAACAATATACTGCCAATACGAGGCTTGTATAAACAAAAAGTTTTGATGTACGTGTTTAAGACTCTGAGAGACAATGAACATCGATCTGTACAATTTTCTCATAATTTGGCTCGTACGCAAAGAAATACTAGACAAGCTCATAATTTAAGTTTTGCAAGATGTCGCCTTGATTTGACCAAGCAAAGAATTTCATTTTCTGGGCCTTTTGAATATAATCAATTGCCTGTAAATTATCGAAACATTAATGTTATTTCAACGTTTAAAAATCAGATAAAAGAATACTTACTTCAAAATATAGAAACACTTCTAATGTAGTTAATGTAATTATGAAATCTAATGTATATGAATCTTTTTTTTTGTTTTTCTCTAAATATCTTTAAAATGATACTGTATATTTGTTTATATATATATATTTTTTTTCTTTTTTTTCTCTTTTAATGTAATATATAAAGTTGCCTTTTTGCCTCTATAAAGCCTTTAAGGCGCTGGGGCATCAAATTGTAAATTTGTAAAAATTATATTTAAATAAATGAAAATACTTAAAAAAAAAAAAAAAAAAAATATTCAGCAAAAATTTTATTAATATTTAGCAAGGTTTTTTTAATTTCTAATCTACTAAGTTTTAGCAAAGCTTTTGCAGAATCTACTAATTTTGTTGCTAAAAATTCGCTCGCTGATTTTCAGCAAAACATTTTGGTGACATTAGCAATTTTTTTGCAAGCACCCTCCTGACTAAAATTTAGCTGACTCAGCTAAATTTTTTGCTGACTTTACTTACTTTTTTATTTGAGTGTACGTAATATTATTACAAAAAATGAGTTACTGTTAATTGGTTACATAATTATCGATTTCATATTATTGATTCTAATATTGTATTAATTTGTTTTAAAAATCTGTACAAGTAACTTTAAAAGCTAAAATTGTTTAATTTTTTTTTCAAGATTTTTTTAAAAAAATAATTTTAAGATTACCACTTACTTTGTAGCTCCAAGATAACCACTTATTCTATCACTGTGAGTAACCACGTATTCCTAATATAAAAGTAATTACTTATTGTTTTACTGTGAGTAACCAATCAGGTACTCATTATTCTCAATTTTTGTAAGCGAGAGGGTAATGGCCACCCATGAATTTTGGATCATCGCGAGCAAAAGTAATCAAGGGAGTAAGTAAAATGGTAAATAGTAAATCCCTTTGTGCGCTACTTATGTACATGCTTAATTACTTGGTAATGTCTGTTTTTGCTGGGATGTATGTAACACCATGTAGTAAAGAGTTAAACATATCGTTGCTAAGTGAGTGATTTTGTGAAACCACAATCCAAAACATTTTCCAAAACATTTATGTATGGGTGAAAATGTGTTTGTGTATTGTTAAGGGATATGTGAGAATAAGTGTTTAGGGTACGGGAGTTCCTGGGGGGAAATTGCTGGGAATTCCCGTAAAAATTGATTTGGGAATTCGCTGGAAAATTTTCCAATATTTCCGGGAAGACTGAAAAATTTAAAAAAATTAGTTAATGCAGTAATATTTTGTTTCCCAGCATATTTATTTTTAATTGGCTGTGATGTAATTAATTTAACATTAATTGCCCTGGTAAAAATAGTTATATCTAGCTAGTTATATCTAAATCTGATAATTTTTATTGAAACAATTTTTTATATGGTTTGTATGTTTCCAAATCTTACTCCATATATGACTACATAAGACATATAATAATAATCCAAATATATATAGTGATCGATATGATTATATATATGGGTCCATACTAAAATTTGTTCAACTATATGTGATGTCATACGGAAAACATTTTCCTATAATTTTATGTGGGATTATATACAATCCCATACATATATTTTTATGTTGTTTTTTTTTTTATTTTTTTAAAATTTATTTTTGGTATTTTTGTTTAGAAATTTCTTTGTTTCATTCAAAAAGCATTTGGGCATTAAAAATTGTTGATTTCTAGTAATTTTAATTTTTTACTTATATACTTTTAAGCACAACTTCAAGTTAAAAAAGCTTACGTACTTTTGATTAGAAATCTTTAAAATCAGATATATTAGTATCTAATTAGATATAATTGGATGTTCCGGATATGGACACATCTCGGAATAAATTGTATTAAGTTATATCTAATATGATTAAATTATATACTTGTAAATGACCCATTTTTCGGAGTAATTTGTATGTGTTTATATATAGGAACTTAACAAATGAGATATAATTATTTCAGACTCCATATTAAAATTTTTAAACGGATAACTTATGTTAGCAAATTTTATGGAATGATCTTGTCCCAGTGCTAAAGATGTTATTTTGAATACCATAAAAGACGCAGAAAAGTAGGCGAGATTATAACTTTTTAGTAGCTGATGCTGTTGTAATGTATACAGTTTATTATGAGCTTCAAAGAAAAGTTAACCAAAGGCGTAATGATAAAATATCAGCATTAATAAATTACACACAGTCACAAAATTAGAAAAAGTCGATTTGTTCTGAATTGCGATATATATTATTAATAGTTTTTGTCTCGCTGATTCCAAATTTGAGAAAACCCCGAAAAAATGCGTTTTTAACCATTTTTTAAATTGTGTACACACAACATCAGAACAGCTTAAGCATTTCTATTACCATGCTTCAAATGCTTCAAATTTGTTTGTAATTACACAGTTCAACAAAATCAGAAAAAATGTATGCATCGGCGTTACGTCCTATCATTCCTTAAAGACATTTGGACGCAGATGACGAATGGACTTAGATATTTAAAGTTAGCTATACACTCAAAAAAAAAAGTTTGTAAAGTCAGCAAAAAATTTTGCTGAGTCAGCAAAATTTTAGTCAGGAGGGTGCTAGCAAAAAAATTGCTAATGTCAGCAAAATCTCGCTGATTTTTAGCAACAAAATTAGTAGATTCAGCAAAACTTTTGCTTACACTTAGTATATTAGAAATAAAAAGCCTTGGTAAAAATTAATAAATTTTTTGCTGAATTTTAGTAGACTGAAAAAAACGCAAAAAAAATGTAAAAAAATTGTAATTTAGTTAATATATTTGCTGAAAATCATAAAACATATTTTTGTGATTCTTTAAAAATAATTTACAATAATTACGGAATATAAAAATTTTCATTTTCCCACATTGACGACATGAATTAATTTAATATCTGAAAATATATAGAAATATATATATATAACATAACAAAAATTGTCTTTCAAGTACTTACATCAATGGTTGTCTAAATGATGCTTTTTTTAAAGGACGCAACTGCCGAAGATAATTATATAAACGAAACGAAAAAATAAATAAAAACAAACGAAACGAAAAAAAACAACAATTTTTTTGCTATAAGAAAAAGGAACCATACAAATCTACCTAAGATGTGTGTCTTTGTCTTTCGCTTTACTCTGTCTACCTGTCTGTATATGTTTGTTTGCAATTTGACCACACTAGATTATTAATCTATAAACATTTAGTTTAGAAATACATATTAAATTTAAATATTTTATTTTGTCCTTTATTTAATTAATAGACAATTATTTTCACAAGCCGGTGACAACGCAAAATTTAAGTAATTTTAATCCTCAATTTTGTTTTATGTATGATAAACAGATACAAACATCTTTCATGGTTGATTTTTTTATATGTCTTATTATAGTTGTACTTTTTAGTATCATTTTCCTCTTCTCTACTACATCTTGACATGCCGCGACATCTGCTTCATTCAGCACAATTTTTTTTTAGCAAAATTAATTAGTAAAACATTAGTATATTAGTAAAGTATTAGTATATAACAGTTAAGTGCTGAATAAGTATAACCAAAATTTTAGCTGAAAACACGATTTTAGCAAAAAGATTTGCTAAAAAATAGTATACCTGATTTACAAGACGTTTTACTAACTTTTGTACTAACTTATTTTTTTGAGTGTAGTTAAAGAAATATTTGTAAAACATTTTTTCTTACGAAATTTAAATTTTGTGACAAACTTTTTATAAAAAAAGCAAAATTAAAAATAATAACGCATCTTTTGTGCAACATTCAAATATTATCAACTATGCTCTTTAATTTAATTTAATTTAATTTGAAAGGTGCGTTAATATTCTCTATACATCTACTTAAAGCTAAAATTTTTAGTTTTACCCGAATTCGTTAATAAAATATCTAAAATTTAAAGCAGATCCAAGACTTTAATTAGTATCTTCAGAGATCGTCACAGGTTTTTATGAAAAAAACTCGCGTACTTTATCTTTTAGTAGAAATTTCATATATTTTTATGCCTTCGAAATATGGAGTCTGTGACGAATGTTAATTAACAAAATTCAGATAAAAACATTCAAATACGTTAAACACATGTTTTTAATTAATAATAACCAAATTCCAAATTCCAAAAAAAATTTTAAGCTTCAGATTAAATTTTCGGAAAAAACTAAATCATATCAAGCATTTTTGACTACTTAAGTGGTAAAAATGGGCTGAGAAGTTTCAAAAATTCGATTTTTTTGAAAATTTTTTTTGATGGGTAGGAGGGGCCGACATGTAAATATTTTCTTTATAATTTTAGGGCCCCTCACAAAAATCTAAACGCAAAATAGAAATATATCCAAAAACAAAAAGTCTATAGTGAAAGGGTTAAAAGTTACTCGTAGTTTATTCACTAATATGAATTAATAAGAAATTTGAAGGAAAAAATAGATTTTTGGAAATTTGGAATTTGGTGTTCCCATTCGTGATCTACTTCATAAAATCCATCACAATTGATAAGTCGCATCTCCGATGCATTTTTGGTGTTTAACATTATTATATGTAAAAATTGCATTTGAAAAATACGCCTTCAAAAAAAATACCAAATATTGGATTTTTAAAAGTAACCTAGGCCATGTGTCCGACCAGCATATTTTACAGTCACGATATTAACTTTGAACTATCATTTTTTAATGTCGGAGTAAAACGTTATTACAGCAACTTTGTTTATATTGCATTTCAGATATAAGCTATCTTTAAAATTATACGAAATTATATTTTTTTTTCTCAAATTTCTCACAAAAATGTATTTATATTTTTATGTAGAAGGCATTTGACAAATGTATCTTCAGGCTTTTTTAATAATTAGTTTTAGAAATTTCATCGAGGTATCTTCAAAAGTAAAGTGTATTATAAATATGTATGTGTCTTTATGTTGATTCATTAGAAAAACGTCAAAAAGAGTAGCCATTTTTAACAAAAAAAAAAAAATTTGGAATCAGAGCATCAAATAGTAAATCACATATCAGCATTTAAACCAAGGAATCTTGTGTGTTATTTAAAAACTCCCGATAATTTGAATGAGTATTCTGAAACATCAAAAAGTTATTTACAATTGTATGCTGAACCGATATAGTAACGTCTTTTTGACCAATCAATTTTCGAAATGCCAATGACATATCTAAAATTGCAGCCTTAAAAGTAGCGTTATGACAGTCCTAACGAGTCACATTTAGGAATTGGAATGTACATTTTCTGCTATTTATTAATTCGCAATGGTTATTGGCGATTTCGCTGTTCTGTTTAAAATCTATTTTAATGAAAAAATACCCGATTGCTTGCAGACCTGCTATCCAATATAAATATTGTTAATAGTAATAGTGCAAGAAAATTTTGTAGGCTATTTTTATCAATACTGCATTTTAAGATCTGCTCAACAATTCCTAATCTGAAGATTAATTTCCCAAAAAAGGTAAATATTAACATTTTTTTTTAAATGCAACACCCTTAGAAAAGAAGGCAAACTGTGCATTTTACTGTGAAAGGTGAAACAGTGCATCGGATCATTCCCACTAATTACATTAAGCAACAATAAATTGTATCCTTAAAGAAACCATAGAAAAGGAAATTAGACTATCAGAAGACCAAAAGCCAAAAATTTTTTTAAAAACCAAGCTCGAGTTTTCTATGTACATCATTTTGAAGTTTGATTATTCTTTACCATTTTTTTATGTGTAAAAGCTAAATTAAAAATTTTAGCGATTAGAGATTTTTATTTAATATTCAAAATTTTTTTGTTGAATGTCAAACATTTTGCAAATTTCAATCTGGCCACCCTTAAAATACGTGCCATATTTCTAGGAGTACAAAAAAATACTAATATATTTTTAATTCATGCACGCAAAAGAAAAGTTGGGGAATATTATGAAAGTGCTTAGTAATTATACAACTACATTAGTTTCAAGTTAGACCTACAAAATACTAGTAAAATATTCACGATTTTTTTTTGCAAGCCTAGTAAAAAACATTAAAAAAATATTCATATATTTCACAAGAAATTTGTAAAACTAACTTGAAACTTATGAAGTAATTCCTAAGCACTTTGATAATATATCCCCAGTATTTTCTGCGTGTAATACATCCTTTTAATTTGCAAGTTATGAAATAATTTATACCTGCTGCTTGTAAACTTTTGTATTACTTATATACAATTTAACACACCAAAAAATATACAAGGAAATTACAGTGGTGATTCCGCAGATTTTAATGAAATTTGGATATACTGTTGAAGACAAACAAATATAAGACACGTATTTTTATTTAGGTGCGAAACAGCATGGTTATGGCTTGAGAAGGGGGGATTCAAATATTACAAAGTGTTTGTAAAGAGTGATTTTTAAGAGCTTTCGGATTTGATTTAAAAAAAGCACATAAAATTTATAGAAATGTATGAAATCTTTATTTGAGTCAATAGAACGGTCTATATAATTCATGTAAATGTTGACCGCTGATACGCCGCAAATGGTTCATACTCTGGGTCCAATTTTGGCATGCTCTCTCCGACATATCGGCCGGTATCTCATGAATAAATTCTTAAATATTGGCTTCCAGTGCGTGAACCTTTGCGGGGTTGTCCCTATAGACAGGCACATGTCACATTAACATTACTGTCCAAAAAATAGTCTAAAGGCGTTAAATCGCACGATCTGGGCGGCCAATTAACAGGGCCCAAACGTGAAATGTACTGTTTACCGAACTCTTCTCTTAACTGATCCATTGTTTCGCGTGCTGTGTGGCATGTGGCACCGTGTTGATGAAACCACATGTCACCCAAGTGCAACTCTTCCATTTTGGGCAAAACAAAAATTGTAATCATCGCACGATAGCTCTCGCCATTCACAATAACGTTCCTGCCTTCGTCGTCTTGGAAAAAGTACAGTCCAATGATGCCACTGGCCCATAATCCAAATCAAACAGTGCATTTTTCGGGATTCACGTATCCATTCAAATATAAATGAGTTTCGTCGCTGAACGTAATAAATTTTAAGAAGTGCACGATGCACTTTCTTAACCGAGCTTGAATTTTGATAATAAAATTCTATAATCTGCAAGCGTTGTTCGTTGGTAAGTCGATTCATGGTTAAATTATAGACCAAACTGTACGTGTTTAACAGTAACATATTACACGAAAACAGCTACGCTGCCAAAAACTGTGTTGCCAAAAAGAAAGTTGCTAAAACACCACCCTTTATGAAGACATATCTACAATTTAATAAATTATATATTCTTCTACACAGTATTAGTTAAAGTACTCGAAAAAAAAATACTCAGCCGAAAGCCCAGGGTTGCCACTTATTTAAAATATGGGTAGTATAAGCTCTTCAATTATTAAAATTTAAAAAAAATTCTAGACACCTCGATAAAATTACAAAAGCCTTATTATGTGTTAATTTTAACTCAAACTAACAATAATTTCACTTACAAATGCGGTATTAAAATTTTTTTTATGATATCAACAATTTTGGGTCATACAAAAACATGTTTAATATTCCAGTTGATGCATACACTGAAGTAATTATCCTTCATGATATTAATGAAACAATTTCATACAATTTTTTTCGAATAATACTAACAAATTTTTCTTAAACTTTTTATCATAAACTTTTATTGTTTCATAAAGAATAATTCATTCGATTTCATAAATTATCCCTACATAAATAAAATTAAATTTTCTTTAAAGCTATGAAATTCTTTCAAATACTTAATTTTTTTATTTTTTCGTATAAATTTCATAATTATCATTAATTTTCATATATTTTGAGCTTTAGTTTTAAGATTTAATTCTCAAGTGTTCAAGATACTATATTTTATAATTTCAAGGTAGCATTTTATTAATTTTGGACTTTAAAGAAATTGTTTAAAAAAATCATATGAAGCGGTTCATTGGCTTAAGTCGAATAAGTTTTAAACAATTTGACGACCGAACTTAAACTTCGTGGAGACATGTGGATATGACTAAAAGTAAATTGTGCTGCTTCGAAGAAATATAGTACTAAAGCTAAACCAATAATGGGATGCCGCTCTTTAATGGGTTAAGATTTTATCCAAATTCGAAGTTTGTATTTTACTTTAAGTTATGCCAATTCCAAAAATAACAACCACTCTTATATTAATTTAAAAAACTTTAGAAAAACAAAAACGAAGACATAAAAAAATCATAAAAAACAAAAACCAAATTTTTTACTTTGGGTGGAACTAGTAAAGCTCTTAGACTTCCCAGTAAAAAAATTTCGTGTTTTTAGAAGCAGGATTAATCAAAGTTCTTACTATTATGTTGTTCGTATAAAAATAAACAAAAAATTTTGTTGAGCAATGATGCAGGTTGTAAGCAGCTTACGCTAATCCCTTACGAGGATGCAGATTGTAATGCAGAAAGTTTCATGTCGTGGATTATAAACGATCTGTACCAGTTTTCCCGATTGATTTCCGATTGTGTTTGGTGTTTTCGAGTATCTTAAAAAAATAATTAGTCATTTCACTGTTCCTGAAGAGCTTCATCGTGGCGCAGGTAAATAACAAAATTATTATATTATGTCTAAATTAATATCTGTAGAATTTTACGTAAAATAAATTATATATTATTCATTTTATTACTTTTAATCGTAAAAATGTAGACATGAAATATGATTTTACTGACAGCCATGAAATCACAGCTTTTTGTAAGCGCTAAAACCCGTGCTTATTTTTCCCAAAAGTAATGCTTCCAAGTGGGAATTTGCCATATAAAAATCATGGCATATGTAAGCAGTTTTGTAAGGGATTCTTTTTGGCTTACTTCCTTACAAACCTGCTTGCAGGTAAGCAGCGTTTTTTATTGTGTTTAACGCTAGGATATATAGGTATCTCTAAAAAGCCACATATGTCTGCTGTCGATCACAACAACTTTTTTGAAAGTCGTAATGCAAGTTTTCCTAAAATGGCACAGAGTAAAAATGGGACATATATCAACCATTTGCCGTCAAATTTTTTTTTTATTATTAAGAAATTTTATGAAATAGTTTCAAAAACTCTATGAACTCCTGATTGTCAGAATAATTCATTAGTTTTATGAAGATTTTCTTAAACTCTACAAACATTGACTTTAATGACAACTGTTTCATAGATTCTATGAAAAGTTTCAATGGACGAGATTCAGTGACAATTTTCATTAAAGCTATGAAAAAATGCATTACTGAAGTGAATATAATTATCTCAGTGTATTTATATTTGATACCCAGTTTGCATATTCTTTAATAACCTGTATAAGAATATATTGAAAAAAAAAGAAGCAAACTGGGCCATTTTGACCCCCCTTTTTAGTTCCTAAACGTGCCACTGTGAACCTAAAGACGTGTCTAATATTTTTTATCCTCCACAACATATCCACTTTTCATTAAAATCTGCGCATTAACCACTGTGTAGTTTCCTTGTTAGTATCGTGGATTTGTATTATAGCAAAGTAAAAGGTTCGTTATTAGTTTTCATCTTGTATTACTATCGGTGTTTCGGTTGGATGTT
This sequence comes from Delia radicum, assembly GCA_021234595.1. Lineage (NCBI taxonomy): Eukaryota > Metazoa > Arthropoda > Insecta > Diptera > Anthomyiidae > Delia > Delia radicum. The sequence continues at coordinate 100,528,889 of CM037854.1, forward strand.
TTCCAAAACATAAAATATGCTTATGCATTGTAAGAAAAAGTTTTGGGTGTTTAACGACAAATTTTCACAAATGTTGAAAACTAGCTTTGAAAAAGTTTAGTGCTTAAGTTTATAATGAAGAGATTTTTTTACGACAACTTAGATTAGCATAGATTTGCAGTAATTCATACAATTTTTATGCAAAGAGTATAGAGTGTAAAAATATACATATTAAAGAAAAATATGAAGGTACTAGTATTATAAATAAGCAAGTGTGTTAATTTTTAAAACAATATTTTATAAAAGTTATTAACTAGTGAATTGCTTTTGATTTTATATAAGCAGGATAAGGCATATGGAATCTGAAGAAATTTTAGTTTAAGTTTATGTTCATTCTCGAATGTTATGGTATAAAAACTTTTGTCATACTCAGTTTTTTTAGTTTCTATCATTAAAAATATTTTCTTAATTAAATATAAATATATTTTCTGTTAATAAAAACTTTCCCTTATATCTTTCAAACAAAAGCTTAAACTACAATTAAAAGAAAAACTTTGTCAACTTGTTATCCAGAACTAAAATAAGTAAAAGAAACAATGCATAACAGCAATGTAAGGATTATATACACTCCAATTAATTTCTCTTGAATGTTACCCCCAATTATAGTAATAAATTGTACTTCTACTATAAGTTGGTTAAAGTTACCCTAAATGTGTAAATTGCTACTTACAAAATGTGTACACAAATATAAAGCAACATGGTTCATTACACATAATGTGTGTAAATTTAATCTTAATGATCGTAATACATTTTTTAGCTAAAACTACAATAAAATAAAAACTTTGTCAGCTTTTTATCAAGAACTATACTAAGTCAAAGAAAGTATCATAACAGCAACGTAAGGATTATATACACTCTAATTGATTTCTCCTGAATTGTATCCAACTTATAGTACGTAACTGTACTCCTACTATAAGATGGGTAAAGTTAGTATATGTGTGTAAATTTCTACATACAAAATAGGTACAAATATGTATAGCAACATGGTTTATTACACATAATGTGTGTAAAATTACTCATAATGAACGTAATAATTTTTTCAGAATTGATATATTCATATACATATTTTTATATGCAAAAAATTCCAAATTTTCGGTCTCTGTAATTTATAAAAAATTAGTTTTAAATTTAGTTTATTTATTTTTATAAATCATAATAAAATATTACACTAAAATCTTATTTTGACAATGGCAAGAATGAACGGCAAACGTTTGTAGATGTAGCGCGTTCTTTAGCTCATCAATATTTCTTTTTCCAGAATTTTTCGCAGGAGCTTATTTGGCACAAATACGCTATAACATTTCGATTGGAAAATTAAGTCAAATTGACAAAAACGACACAAAGCGTTTAGCAACGTTTTTGTTTCGTTGAACGTTTAGTTGTGGTTATGTTATATTTTATGCATTTTCTAATTATGATTATGAAAAATATTTAAAATGTGCTGATTGTTTTCAACTTACAAAAAAAAAAAAATTTTCTTATTCTTTTTCTTTTGTTATTTTCTATTTTGAAAATCAAAATTTTTTACTGTTTGTAGGTAAAAATGTTTATAAATTTAAAAACATGTTTCCCAACATGCATATTACTATAATTTGTGCGTATTTTTGCAGACATAAATGTGTAAATTAGTTATATTAGCATTTTGTGTGTATATTTACTCATTTTATGCAGTGTTATTAAAAAACTTGTGTGTAGTGTTGCGTTATTTCTTTGGTTTTTGTTTGAAAATTATTTTCATATAAAATTCACTTCAATTTATTTAAAACCAGGAAATATGAATTTTTTTTTAATATCTGTCGCATATTCTTACTTTAACTACACTCTAATTAATTTCTGTTGAAATTTACCCAACTTATAGTAGGAAACTATACTCCTCCTATAAGTTGGCTAAATTTACACTATGTTTGTAAATCAAAAACATACACACAATACGTGTAAGTTGGTCAACAAAAAGTGTGTAAATGTACTATGCAAGTGCGTAAAAATGTTATTAAATTTAGAAATAAATTAATAATTTTACTGAATTTTGCGGTAAGAAATAATAACAGCCCAAAAAATGTTTCAAATAGAACAAAAATTTAATTTTTAGAAAGAGTTTTATTAATATTTTGAATAATAATAAATTTAATAATAAATATTTGTATATAAGTGGTTGTACATTAGGGCGGGTAGATTTAAAAATCGCTCAACGTTCAAGGAAAATCGTATTCTAGGGATCAAAATAAGAAACTTTGCCGAAGGAACCATACCTCTAAAACGAATTCTGATGTCCCGACTTTTGACCCAAAGGGTCAAATTTTGAAAAAGCCAACTTTGATATTTCAGAAAGTATTAGGAATCTCTCCAAGATTATTTTAGCTACTTCTTCTCCGGGAGACGCGCTAGCAGATTAATGCATAAATTATCATTCTAGCTGACCGTTAAGGTGTTGAAATTTAATTTGAAAGAGGGCCTTTTTAGCCGTGTTTTTATAGCAAAATGTACAAATCTCGGGATAGAGATATTTCAGAAAGTAGGAGGAGTCTTTCCAAGATTAGGGTCTCTATTTCTTCTCCGGAACACGCTCTAGCAGATGAATGTATAAGTTATATTCGATTGGGTTGGATTCGAGTGGGGCACTCTAAATGGGTCAAAGTAGAATTTTTCAAAATTTGACCCTGCGGGTCAAAAGTCAGGACATCAGAATTCGGTTTAGAGGTATGGTTCCTTCGGCAAAGTTTCTTATTTTGATCCCTAGAATACGATTTTCCTTGAACGTTGAGCGATTTTTTTGCCTCCATACAAATCGACCTGGCCTATTGTACATAGACATAGCTTCAAAGATTGAATTCTATGTTAAAAAACTCAAATCTTATTTTTTTAAATCGAATGATTTTTTTCTTAATAAATCGCAGAGAATTCATTCTTTGGAATTCACTAGTGGGGAAATCAATCAATTTAGCTCATTCGATATTATTAATTATTGAATTCATTCATTCAGAATTCAATCGTTAGGAAGTCAATATTTGGGAATTCTATCATTGCGAATTCAATAATTGGGAATGCAATCTATTTTTTACTCAAACGATTTACAATTTGCCAAAATCAGCGAAACTGAAAAGCACCGCCAAAATTGAAAAAAAACGCCAAAAATGTAAAAAACCACTTAAATTGAAAAAATCGTCAAAATTTAAAAAAATTTCCAACATTAAAAAAAAATCACTAAAATTTGGCAACATTGAAAAATCGCCAAAAATAGAAAAATATATCCGAAAATGACAAAAATTGCTAAAAGTGAAAACATCGCCAAAATGAAAAAAACTTCAAAACTTAAAAACAGCAAAAGTAAAAAATCGTGAAAATTTAAAAAAAAAAAATCACCATAAAATATAATAAAATATATTACGAATCCAGCCAATCAAATCGAAATTTAGGATCGTTGTAGGGGTAATAGGGTTGAGTTTTGAACAATTTTTCCTCCAGCTCCATCAGTTTTCGAAATATGTACCTTTTAAAAATTAACTAAATAAAAACCGTCCATAACTCAAAAAATAAAAGAGCTGCTGGAAAAATGTTTGCACCGGTGTTCTAAACTCAATACATTACAACTATTTTAAGTTTCTCGGCAATATTTTTGGTTTTTTCAATTTAAGCTTTCTTTCCAATTTGAAATTTTTTTATCATTTTTGGCGATTTTCTTCCTTTTGCAATTTTTTATTTTGAAATTTTTTCATTTTTAGCTATTTTTCTAATTTTTGGCGATTTTTTTAATTTCAAACGATTTTTTTTTTTAATTTTTCCAGATTTTCCTTTAATTTTAGGGATTTTTCTAATTTTTTGCGATTTTTTTAAATATTAGCAATTTTTTCATTTTTGGCGATTGTCTTTAAAATTTAGCGTTTATTCAAATTTGGAGATTTTTTTTAAGTTCAGGCTTTTTTTTAATTTATTATAACGTTTTTTTTTATTTTAAAGATTTTTTTTAATTTTAGCGATTTTTCTGGCGATTTTTTCAATTTTGGCAATTTTTTTTCAATATTGGCGATATTTTTAAATCGATTGAGTAAAAAGCGACTGAATAAATCGAATGAATAATTTTATTCTTTAAAGCTCTGTACATATATTATATTTTGAAAATATTTTTCCACAATTAGGCTGCAAACACTTGGAAATAAACTATAAAAAAAAACACTATCACAAATACTACAGTTATACATTTTTTTTCATTAAAATTCTCAATAAATTAAATTGTTTAGATTTTTTTGGCTTTTTTAATTTGTTTAATTTTTTCAATTTAAAAATGTCAAAATATTTATTACTATTATAAGTTAGTATATTTACAAATTTTGTGCGTAAAAATTTTATTTAACAATATTATTCTACTTTTAGGCATAATGTGTTTAATTGTAAACACATAATTGGTAAAAATACTGTAAGTGGGTATTATTGTATATAAAAGTGTGCGCAAAAGAGTTTTAACGCATTTTTATGTATAAATTTACCGAATTTGCGTAATAATACATGAAACTTTACTCGTTTTATAGTAGTAAATTTGCAATCATTTTTTAGAGTGTAAACATTTTATAATATCTTAATGAATTTAAATACAAAGTACATGTTTTATTTTAAATAATTAAAAATCCTGACGTTTTGGCTACGACCATTCGGCTATGACAATCTATTTCTGGAAGTCCCACAAATAAAATTTCATATCCTTTTACATTTTTAATACGAACTTTTAAAAATTTTGCAATTTCTCCCATAATTTTATTGAATATTGAACAATATCATACAGCAAACATATACATTTTTGATTAAATGTATCGAATACAGTTTTTTAAGAAGTCAAATGGAAGAATTTCTCAATTTATGAAATTATAAAAAATGATAAAGTGATTTTAATCTCTCCATATACTGTCCGTTGAATTTCTATGGAAAAAACATTTATTCGATACGATTTTAAACTTCTAAATTGCCATAAATACATTATTTAAATCTTCATAATTAATTTAAAATCAAATATGTTATCTTAATTTTACTTAAAAATAAACAGTCTAAAAAACTACAATATTATTTGAACTTTGCTCACTTTGAAAATGCCAATCAAACCGTCAGTGAAAAATTCAATAACGCTTTCTCCAAAATTGTTTAAACTTAAGACTAATTCATAATTTTTTTAAATTTACATATAATATTTAATAAAAGTACAAATTGATTTATTTATACGAAATTGGACCTAATTGTAGTTAATTTTATGTAGTATTATTTAGTACAATAATATCTGGTAACAATTCTGATTCAATTATATTTAATTTGAAGCAATTAAATACAATTAATCCAAATTAATCCACGTAGGTATTCCCATTTTTTGGATTAAATTGTATCTGAAGTTATTGGATCCTACCAAATTAGATATGCCACCATATAATTTATTTTACTCGGGAATAACATTTTTTTAAATAATTTGGTTTCACAAGTAAAACAGTTTGGATATAGTTATATATTATTTTATATACACTGATAGAAAAACCGTCATAACCCTAATGTATTTGACATCAGTTCTATGACAAATGTCTTCGTTTTTGACCCCATGACACTTGTCATCACGGTGATGTCAGCCTTAACATCACTTAACCAAATTGTCATCAGGGTCGAAAACTTAAATTGTGTCATCAATGGGATGAGACATCGGCATCACATAAATGACGAATCGGAGTCAATTTAATAAAAAAAAATGTCATCATTGCGATGACAGATAATTAGTTTTATCCTTCCGCTGAACGAATATGGTTGTGTATACGCTTGGACAACGCTGGGAAATATTGCGACATTACTTTGAAAATCATGGTAATGTTGCAGAATGTGTGCGAAAATGAATGATGACGATTTTGCCAAAAAAATCATCTTTTCAGATGAAGCTCATTTTGATCTTGGCGGGTATATACACAAGCAAAATTGTCGCATTTGGGGCACAGAAAACCCGCACGCATACATTGAAAAGCCGATACACCCAAAACGAGTCACTGTTTGGTGCGGATTTTGGTCCAGATGCATAATTGGGACATAATTGGACCGATCGATGTATGGCCAGCCGAGGCAGCCATTTGAATGAAATTATTTTCCATTATTAACCGGAAGGATTGTACTTTCAAATAAAAAAAGAAATTTGAGAAAATATTCAGTAGTTTTTTTATAGCATTTTCAAAAAAAAAAATGTTATTTGGCGGACCCGTTGTAATGATTACATGTCATCAATATGAATGTTATATATTGGTTTAAGTGCTTCTTGCTTTGACAACGAATGTACATCAATATGATGTATCTTATGCAAGTTTTAGAAATGCGTCTAAAAACAAAAATAAGGAATACACATTTTTACTAAAACACACTTTACAACATTTTAACGTTATTTAGTTTTATTCTTTATTCGTACTTTTATTGTTATTAATGCACAAAATGTGGCATCGAATTGATGTCACTGTTGTCATAGCACGGATGACGCGTAAAATATGACAAAATTATATGATAACGTTCGTCATTAAATTGATGTCACTTATTGCATCATTGATGTCATTTGTAATAACATTGATGTCACAATTCTGATGTTTAGGGGCATCATCAATAAGAAGATGCATTTTTCTATCAGTGTAGTTATTTATAATGATATATTGCACAATATGTATTCATATAAAATGATATCGCACGCCTAGTTCAAAAGTGACTCAACTCAAAATTTTTCATTTTTGAGAAATGGAAAAAAAAATATTTGCAACTTTATACCAATTGAAACATAAAAAAGATATAACTGTTCTGAAAATGAATTTATTCAAGTTCAAGGCCATACTCTATATTTCTTTATTAGGATATTGTCCTAACAAATAATCTATAGAGTTTTTTGTTTTCAATTTATTAATTGACTAGAAAATCCCCGAAATGGAACCATCAACAAATTCTTGAAGGTAGTCAATTAATAAATTGAAAACAAAAAACTCTATAGATTATTTGTTAGGACAATATCCTAATAAAGAAATATAGAGTATGGCCTTGAACTTGAATAAATTCATTTTCATAACAGAATTATATGTCGAAAAAAACATAATTTTTATTTTTTAAATAATAATTATAACAAACTTTTGATATAACTATTCTTTAGCAACAGTCAACAACAACAAAATGCACCGATATTTTTTTTTATAGATAAACAAGTGTATTGTGGCATAGTTTAAGCACATAAACCCGAAAAATTAAAATTTTGAGTTGAGTCACTTTTGAACTAGGTGTGCGATATCTTAAATATATAATTATATCTTTCTTTATATTACACTTCATATAGTGCATATTTAAATACTTATACTTATAAGTTTGATATAATTTTTATTAAAAATAAAAATTATGTTTTTTTTTTTTTCGACCTTTAATTGTGCAATGAAAATGAAAACTATTCCAGTTCGAGGCCATACTCTATATTTTTTTATTAGGATATTGTCCTAACAAATAATCTATAGAGTTTTTTGTTTTCTAATTTATTATTTGACCCTTTCAGGAATGTGTTGATAGTTCTATTTCGGGAATTTTCTAGGCTCCCATCATCAGAACACTTTTTGAAAGCGGTAACAATCCCATGCCAAACATCAATCATTCATGTATACTAGTTTACTCACTATGATTACTTATGTTGCATATATTTGTATACAATTGTATATAGTTGGATGTAAATTGCATCAGATAATTTGATACATTTGGATGTGGGAAAAATTCCGATACAATTGAATCAAACTATATAAATTTTCATCAAATTAGATATAACTGTATCAGATTAGATCTAGTATGATATAATTCGATGTGTTCATTTTCGGATATAATTATATATAATACGAATATTCACAAAATATTTTTTTAAATGGGTTTATCAATAAAGTCAGAAAAAAATATACATATATAAAATATCAGAGTGCCACCTTGCATAGTACCCATCATATAGAATTGTTCAAAATATTTTGGCTCCTCTTGAACATATTTCAGAAAAACAACACTTGGCATATTATCACAATATGTGTCAATATCTCAGCAAAATTTTTTATTACCACAAAAAGTTTTATATTATGAAAATAAATATCTTAACACATTATAAGATATTTATTTTTTGTTTGACGAAGTCGTTTTTATAAGCAGTCAAGCTTAAGAGCGGCTTCTTATTTAATTACAAATACATATAATGTCTTAATGTTAACTACTTATCCTAATGAAGAAATATAGAGTATATGGCCTCGAACTTGAATAATTTTCATTTTCATTGCACAATTAAAGGTCGAAAAACATAATTTTTATTTTTAATAAAAAATATAACAAACTTGTGAAAAAAGGCAAAGTACCCGCCTAGTTTACTTTCCCTGTTTTGTTAACTAACTTAACAAAATATAAAAAATGAGAGAGAAACAAAAAAAAAACGTGTATTGAATATCCACCAGAGGTGGATCTTGCACATCAACAAGTTTTCAATTTATTTTTTGATCAATGGTTATAATCTTTAATTTCAAACTCATATGTATATTAGTTCTCATGTAGTGAGTAAACTAGTTCATATGAATGCTTGAGGTTTGGCATGGGATTGTTACCCCGCTTTCAAAAACGTGTTCTGATGATGGGAACCTAGAAAATTCCCGAAATAGATCTATCAACACATTCCTGAAAGGGTCAAATAATAAATTTGAAAACAAAAACTCTGTAGATTATTTGTTAGGACAATATCCTAATGAAGAAATATAGAGTATATGGCCTCGAACTTGAATAATTTTCATTTTCATTGCACAATTAAAGGTCGAAAAAACATAATTTTTATTTTTAATAAAAATTATAACAAACTTGTGAAAAAAGGCAAAGTACCGCCTAGTTTACTTTCCCTGTTTTGTTAACTAACTTAACAAAATATAAAAAATGAGAGAGAAAACAAAAAAAAACGTGTATTGAATATCCACCAGAGGTGGATCTTGCACATCAAACAAGTTTTCAATTTATTTTTTGATCAATGGTTATAATCTTTAATTTCAAACTCATATGTATATTAGTTCTCATGTAGTGAGTAAACTAGTTCATATGAAATGCTTGAGGTTTGGCATGGGATTGTTACCAGCTTTCAAAACGTGTTCTGATGATGGGAACCTAGAAAATTCCCGAAATAGATCTATCAACACATTCCTGAAGGGTCAAATAATAAATTTGAAAACAAAAACTCTGTAGATTATTTGTTGGGACAATATCCTAATGAAGAAATATAGAGTATATGGCCTCGAACTTGAATAATTTTCATTTTCATTGCACAATTAAAGGTCGAAAAAACATAATTTTTATTTTTAATAAAAATTATAACAAACTTGTGAAAAAAGGCAAAGTACCGCCTAGTTTACTTTCCCTGTTTTGTTAACTAACTTAACAAAATATAAAAATGAGAGAGAAACAAAAAAAACGTGTATTGAATATCCACCAGAGGTGGATCTTGCACATCAAACAAGTTTTCAATTTATTTTTTGATCAATGGTTATAATCTTTAATTTCAACTCATATGTATATTAGTTCTCATGTAGTGAGTAAACTAGTTCATATGAATGCTTGAGGTTGGCATGGGATTGTTACCGCTTTCAAACGTGTTCTGATGATGGGAACCTAGAAAATTCCCGAAATAGATCTATCAACACATTCCTGAAAGGGTCAAATAATAAATTTGAAAACAAAAACTCTGTAGATTATTTGTTAGGACAATATCCTAATGAAGAAATATAGAGTTATATGGCCTCGAACTTGAATAATTTTCATTTTCATTGCACAATTAAAGGTCGAAAAAACATAATTTTTATTTTAATAAAAATTATAACAAACTTGTGAAAAAAGGCAAAGTACCGCCTAGTTTACTTTCCCTGTTTTGTTAACTAACTTAACAAAATATAAAAAATGAGAGAGAAACAAAAAAAACGTGTATTGAATATCCACCAGAGGTGGATCTTGCACATCAAACAAGTTTTCAATTTATTTTTGATCAATGGTTATAATCTTTAATTTCAAACTCATATGTATATTAGTTCTCATGTAGTGAGTAAACTAGTTCATATGAATGCTTGAGGTTTGGCATGGGATTGTTACCGCTTTCAAAACGTGTTCTGATGATGGAAACCTAGAAAAATTCCCGAAATAGATCTATCAACACATTCCTGAAAGGGTCAAATAATAAATTTGAAAACAAAAACTCTGTAGATTATTTGTTAGGACAATATCCTAATGAAGAAATATATAGTATATGGCCTCGAACTTGAATAATTTTCATTTTCATTGCACAATTAAAGGTCGAAAAAACATAATTTTTATTTTAATAAAAATTATAACAAACTTGATATAATGTAATACTTACTTTTTTTAAGCAAATTGCGTTAAAACAAATCCATAATAAAAGCTATATTAAGTAAAACATATAACACTCAATAGATTTTATAAAATAAAAGAAAACTAAAATCTGCTTTTGAGTGAATATTTTGTATTCTAAGGCAATTGCAAAGGCATACAAATAAAACTCATGCATATTTATGAGTTTTTACACGTTGATTTTCAAAAAAAAAAAAAAAATACTTTATGCATTAATTCTATTGTTGGAAAATGCGATTTTCCTTCATTTTTTTTTTTTTACAGATTGTTGTTATAATTGGGTCAAAGCTAAAAAAAAAATAAAACAAAGAAATCAATTGGTTTTGATTGCATTTGTTATAAGGCCTTGGAAAAATAAAATTTAAAAATATTAAAGAAGAAATGTTAACACATTTGTTATATCATTCATTCTTTGAAAGATAATGAAACAATTGCCATATTTTTGCCGCATGTCTTCCAATTTGCTTTATTTTGAAAAAAATTAGTTTTTGTGAAGCGTGTTACATATTTCCATATTCAGTTTTTAAAATTTTTTTATAATCACGATTTTCACGGCTTTAATTTTTTAAAAACATTCAAAAAATCCCAAAAGTATGTAACTTTGAAGAGCCGTACACTCGTATTTGAAAATCGTTTAATTTCTACGATTGTCCTTTTCCACATTAATTAAATAACACAAATGCATTTAAATAAAAAAAAAAAATTTTTTATGCAAATGCATTTTCTAAATTGTTCTCCATATTCAGAATTTTTTAAACCTGGATAAATCAAAAATCTTACACATATTTTATATAACTAATTTTTGCGTTTTTCTGTGAGGAAAATGTCATCTAATTTTCTTACTTTTTGCTAAAAAAACCTCATCAATTCTTTTCATGCAAAACGTTTGTTGTATAATTTTTAATTTAAATATTTTACACAGGTTTTAAAACAATTTAAAATCAGATACATTACTAACAATGCAAGAATTGAATTATTTAAGAAAATTTGCTTAAACAATCATTCTTGATGCAGATGAAATTTTTGCATTGCATAAAAAATATTTTTTTGAACCGATAAACCTAAGGTAATCACTTTTTATACAAAATGTATTGCGATTTTTAAACTGTTGAAAAAGCTGTTCATAACATATACTTAGAATAAATACTATGTAGCTAAATACCACTGCAACTGTAGTTAAAAACGTAGATTAAATGGCGTACATTTCAGAAAATTCAACTATGACAGTTATTTATTTTTTACTGTTCAAAAAATGAACCACAATTGCAGTAAAAATGAACCACATATGTAGTTAAAAATAAACAAATATTAATTTTTTAAGTAAAAAAAAACTACTGTATAAAATGAATGTAAAATATTAATACAGCAATTTGATTTTTGGTTTGTAACACAGTGACGCAATATTCAACTTTTTGACTCCAAACAAAAAAACATTTATCCCAGCCGAAAGTACTCGATGAGGGGAGAAAAGTAATTTCTGGATTTTGCTAGATTGGTTGCCGTTCGTTTTTTATGAGCCTCTATAGTTTTTTCGCCAAATTCGATTTGAGCACTTTTTTGCAATTTTCTTCTATTTTTCGCATGGCCATAGCTCGAAAAATGCTATGAATTTTTTTTGCAGTCTTCAGCAAAGTTGTAGCTCTTGACTCGGCCAACAAAAATGCTGAATATATTAAGTCGGAAAAATTTCATCTTCATGCTCAAAACCCCGAAAATGTCGAAAAAATTACCGCTTTTTTCACCGAAAAAAAAATATAGATGCTCATAAAAAACGAACGGCATCCAATCTAGCAAAATCCATCGAGTACTTTCGGCTGGGATAAGTGGTTTTTTTATTTGGAATTTTGTGTTGCACTGTGTAATTTTAAATGAACTACATATGTAATCAAAAATGAAATTTATTCTACAAATGACTGTTTTTTCACTTAAAGGTAAAGATACAGTATCACAACTTAAACAACTACAAATATTTAAAGCAGAAGTTCACTAAATGTTAATATGACTAATTATATAAAAAATTAAAGTTACTTAGATAATATTTGCCCAATAGAGAAAAGAAAATTAAATTTAATATAAAAAATGTTAAACTTTCCCTTTCTCCATGTTTAGAAAATTTTAATGGGGACATCTATTTCGAAAATGCATTTAAAAATTGCATTCGCATAAAAAAGGCATACAGTGGTGTTCAAAACATTTGCAACTGAAATCATGGTTTAGGTAATTATAATTTTCTTAATCAAAAAGATTTGTGGTATAAAGTTTTTGTTTTTTTTTTTATTAAATTCAGTTATAGAATATTATTTTACAAATACAAAAACATTATTTATAACTTTTCAATAATAATAAAAAGAAATTTTAACAACATAAGTCGATAGTGCAGTGCTCAAAACATTTGCAACTCCTAAAGTAATTAACAGGAAATACAAACAATGGTTTAACGCTCAGTATTTTGTAGCGTGTTCATTATTTTTTATAACTTCTGAACACCTCTTAGGCATTGAGGCAATGAGCTTTTTAATATAATCGTCAGAAATCACCACTTCGGAATACTTTATTGCCGATATTCCGTTTTACAATCATTCACATGTTCTCAATCGGGTTGAGATCGGGGGATTGAGTCGACCACGATATGATATTAATTTCATTTTCCTGCAGCCAAACTTTTTCAACCTCCGCCGTGTGCTTTGGATCGTTGTCGTGCTTGAAGGTCCATGATAGTGGCATTTCCCATCCAGCATACGGAAGCATAACTGAACTCAAATGATCTCTAACGATTGGGGCCGTCATTAAGCAAGTAATGCGGTGAATTGGGCCAATCCCATTTCCTGAAAAACACCCCCACAATATAATGTTTCCACCTCCGTGCGGTTGTGTATCTGGGATTAAACTTTTCGCTTAGTGGTCTTTGAACATTGGCTCTTCCATCTGATCCCCGGAGGTTGAATTTAGAGTCATCTGACCACAATACATTTTTCCATTGTTTGTTGAGTCCAGTTCAAATGGGTGCGTGCAAAGTCAAACCGAGCTTTAGGGTTTTTTTCCTACACAAAAGATTTTATTGTACATCTATAACTTCTAAGACCATATTCTCGGGCTCTTTTATAATGGTGGCAAGACTGGCATCTACTAAAAGTTCAGTTTTAGCTTCTCTGGGAACTGCTTTGGGATATTTCGTAAAAAAAATCTTGATTTTCCGATCTTCTCTTACAGTTGTAAAACGGGGTCTTCCACCTCTATGAGTTGTGTGGATGTTACCACTACTAACAATACGGCAAATCGTTGATTTTGGAACGGAGTACTTTATAGAAATTTCTTTTTGGGAAAGTCCACTTTGAAAATCATTGAAAACTTTTGATTTAAAATCAGAATTGTATTTATTTTCTGCCATTTTTTACAAAAATTATTCTTGCGATGTTTATGCTTACGACATCTTATTACAACTATTAAAGAACAATAATTATAATAAATTTGTTTAAAATGTAACGGCCTGAATCATATTAAAAAGGAATGCGATTACCGTTTCGTTAAGAGTAAGAATAATGAGAGTTGCAAATGGTTTGAACACCTGCATTTTGAATACATCTATTATTATTAATTTTTTTGTTGTTTAAATTTAACGGAATTATTTTTTTTTATTTTTTTAACATAAAACAATGTATGAAGAATATGTAAAAAATAAATTTTAGTAACTAAGTGTGATTTGAGAAAATAAATCAATGATAACAGCAAATGGGATCTCAGTTCCAAATGTTTTGACCACTACTGTATATTAAGTTTGAAAACAGACAACTGTATAAACCGAATGCTTTTTGGATCTGAGAAATCCGCTAACAACTTTCGAATAAAGAGTTCTTCAAAATTACATAATTTCAGGATTTTTAATTTTGTGAATATTAAAACCGTTAAAAAACTGCCAGGTTTTGAATAACTAAATATGAGAATGTATTACGGGCTCCATGGAATATTGTGTACAATAAAGTATATCAGGAAATCCATGTCATGGAAATACTGATATACAAAAAGTTTCAACACATAGTTTCTGTAGACCAGAAAAATACAGTTTACTAAAACTTATCTGAAAAAAACTTATATAAAATTAGGTTAGAAACAAATGTACATATATGAAAGTTATTTTCCAGCATGAGTTCATCCCTATAAAAAGTTATTGTTAATTTCACTTAAGGTGTGAAAAAATAAATGTTGCCAATATCTTTACAAAATGAAAATAAAAAATATTATCTACTTTTTCGTTCTTAGGTTAATTTTTCATAATACAAATTCTGAAAATCTTTAAAAGTTTTCTCTATTTCACATTTGCAATTCACCCTCAACAAAAAGCAATTTTATACACATTTACACTTTATTGTGTAAAATGTTGTACTTTATCAAATAAAATTTTTTAATTGATAAAGCAACAGTACATTCTAATAAATTGTCATGTAAATTTACCTTATGTATAGAAGGTTCTTTAAACAATCCCATTGTAATTTTTGTAAAGGGTGATTTTTTTAGCAACTTTCTTTTTGGAAACACTGTTTTTGGCAGCTCAGCTGTTTTCGTGTAACACGTTACTGTTAAACATGTTTAGTTTGGTCTATAATTTAACCACGAATCGACTTACAAACGAACAACTCTTGCAGATTTTATTATCAAAATTAAATTTTATTATCAAAATTCATGCTCGGTTAAGAAAATGCATCGTGCACTTCTTCCAATTTATGCCCTTCTGAGGCGACTATTCGGAATCGTGTGACTAAATTTCGCAGCAAATTTACATTATTGGACATTAATCCACCAACACGCAGACGTTGAGTGCGGACAGAGGAAAATACAGCAGCTGTATCCGCCAGTGTTGTTGATGACCGTGATTTATAGATTCTGCTCCGCTCGCAGCAATTGGGCCTCTGTTACTCCACTACGTGGAAAAGTTTGGTGAAGAATTTGGGTGTAAAGCCTTTTAAAATGCAGCTGGTGCAAGAATTGAAGCCACACGACCTACCACAATGGCTAACTTTTGGTAAAAGGGAGCTGGCAAAGTAGAATTAAGATCCACTTTTTTATCGGAAAGTTGTGTTCAGCAACGAAGCTCATTTCTGGTGGAATGAATACGTGAACAAGTTAAATTGCCGTATTTGGTGTGAAGAGCAGCCAAAAGCATTGCAAGAAATGAAAATACATGCCGAAAAATGCACTGCTTGGTGTAGGTTATGGGCCGGTGGCAGAATTGGATCGTAGTTTGATTACAATTTTTTTTTTGCCCATAATGGAAGAACTGCACTTGGGTGACATGTGATTTCAACAAGACGGTGAACAGTTTATTTCACGTTTGGGTGAACAGTTTATTTCACGTTTAGGGCCTGTCAATTGGCCGCCCATATCGTGCGATTTTAACGCCTTTACACTAATTTTGTGTCTATAGGGACAAGCCCGCAACGGTTGACGCACTGGAAGCCAAATATTCGTGATATACCGGCCGATATATTGGAGAGAGAATGCAAAAATTGTAGGAACTATTTAAAATCGTAGCCTCGGTCAACACTTTTATGAAATCATCTTTAAACATTGAATTACATTGATCGTTCTATTGACTCAAATAAAGATATCATACATTCCTCAAGATTGTATGTGTTTATTTTTAAATCAAATCTGAAAGCTATTAAAATAATCACCCTTTAGCCTATGATTGAGATTATAATCCATATTTCTTAATTTTAGCCTTTATTTTAATTTTAGTCTTTTTCGTTTTTTGTTCGCTATCTTTAAGTTTAAATTTTTTTTAATTGTTTTTCAATAATTTCTTCTTATTGACACAAAATTTTTTTGTAAATAGCTAATTCAAGTTACACATTTTTGCCTAAAATATGTATATATAATTTTTGTTGCCATATTTTATGTGTAATTTTTCTAAACAAATGTCTATAGTTTTATAAACATGTTTATCCACATTCAAAACTATATATTTTATATGTATTTTTGTAGATGGGAGAGAGGAGAGAGATAAAACATGTAGAGGGGAGAGAGATAAAACACCTTGCATCAAGAAGAACCGAATGGAACGATTTCGTTGTTGCCCTTTGTTCCTCTTAAGGAACCATAGGACATTATATATATATATTTGTAGACATAAATGCATAAATTATTTTTTCAACATAATGTGCGTAAATTCACGCATTTTACATGTAAACTTAGTTTAAAGTAGTAGATTGCAATGCATTTTTAGAGTGTAAAGTAAACAAAATCAATATCGCTTTGATAAAATTGTTTTGAAAATGAATTTATGTTTTTTTATGGTATTATCACCCTCAATCTTAGTGTTACTGGGTGTTTATTTTATTGCTATGCTAAGCAAACAACAGCTGAAAATAAAAATGAAAGCAAGTAGCTGAAAGAAATTATATATATATTTTTACAAGTAATTTAAAAATTTTCTTTAAAAAATTTTACTTTTAAAAGGCAAATGCTGAAAATATGTAAATGTATATTTGCATGAAAAATGTATTTAATATGGAATCTTATCATCTTATTTAATTTTTTTTAATAAAATTAACTTTGTCTATATTATATGATAAATATATTTGCTTACTCATAATCATTTTTATATAAAAAAAAACTGTCCATCAGCTAATAAAAAGTTTACAAAAATAAATACCATTAGGATGTTTTTAAAGATGTTTATATATTTATACAGCCTCGAAGAATTAGTAAACAAGAGATGCTTTGTAATCATTATATTCAAAATTTTCCAAACAAATGCTTGGAAAAATAAAAAAAAAACATTTTGTTTTGTGATCAAATTTAAATATTTATAGATTTAACCACAGATTCGCATTCAAATGAAAGGGGACCAGAACATTATGAACACTTTACTACTAATGTTCTTTAATGCCTTTTATAGTTTTTATTATAGATTAGATGAACAGACAGACCTAGTGCTGCCGCAAATTTCATTTAAGAAGTAAATTTTTTAAAAATAACAAGAGTTCAATTTAACCACAGATATTTTCCCTAAACTAAACTTTGGTTATATTGAGATAAGCTAGTTGGTTTGTGATTGTTTTGAAAATTTGTGAAAATGTAGTTTAAGATAAAGCAATTGCTATGAACTGACAATAGAATATCAATTCGACTAAAAAAAAACGAATAAATTTTTTACAGAAACTGATTTTCTGTTAACTGAGTGCGATAAAATTGGTTAACGCCATTAAAGAAAATTAGTATTTTTTAATACACCCAAAGTATCAAATTTCGATTAAAATACATAGAATACTTATGATACATTTCCGCACATTAAATAACGAAGAAATGTTAAAATAACAAACATTTTTGTAACGTACCATATGCCAACTAAGCAAATGAAACAAAATTCAAATATAAATGTTCTTTTTTTTCAAAATGCATGTCAATAAATTCTTATATTTTAAGCATTATTGTAAATACGAGGGCGGTTCAATAAGTCCGTGACTTTTCGAGCTTCCCTTATATTTATATGAAATGCAACACTGCTCCCATCAAGTTCCACCTATTAATAGACAACTGTCAAATTTTGAGCAAGTTCCGTCATTTACTTTGCTGTTCAAAAAATACAACCTCGTGGATTTTTTTTAAAAATAGAAAAAAGTGAATTTCGTCAATCAAACCAAAGAAAAGCTTGATAAATACAATGGGACTCTGCACCATCGATTTCAATGGTAAAAAAGTGGTTTACTGACTTCCGTTGTAGTCACACAAGTACAAATGACTCTGAAAGTTCAGGACTGCAATACAATACACCAGAAAATGTCGAAAAAATACGCGATATGGTAAAAGTGCGTGAGATTGTTGATGCCATAGGCATTTCATATGGCAGTGTGGTTTCGATTTTAAATAATCAGTTGGGTTTAAGAAAGCTGTCTGCAAGATGGGTACCGCGTTTGCTCTCAATTGACCATAAACGTAATCGTGTGACAACTTCAAAGGATTGTTTGGAGTTGTGTAACCCCAATTCGAATGAGTTTTTGCGGCGTTTTGTAACTGTGTATAAAGCATGGATCCATTACAACACTCCAGAGACCAAGCAGCAGTCTAACCAATGGGTTTCTCCGGGTGAACCGGCCAAGGTAAGTTTGTCGGTCAATTCGGTGATGGCACCAGTTATTTGGGATGCACACGGGATAATCCACATCGATTACCTTCAAAAGGGAAAAAACAATAAAAGGCGAATATTATGCCAATTTATTGGACAGATTTAACGAGGATTTAAAAAAAAAAACAACCCCATATGGCCAAGAAAAAATAAATTAAGCTATTTCGATAGAAAACTAAATTTAAAAAATATTTTATTAAGTTAATTTTTGTGCTCATGGTACGGTTTTAAAGCGGGAAAGCGGTAAATTTAGAATTTTTAGAATTTTTAAAAATTTGGAATTTATATTTGTTCATTACACAATTTTAAAAAATCTGAAAATACATATTAATGTTGATTGGAAACCTTTGATGCGTAACACAAAGTAAGATTGAAGCTTAAGCTTTTCAAAAAATCTCTCGTTTTAGAACAATGACATTCAGTATCTTAATAAAATACCTGTAAAGGACATCGACTTTATTAAAAACATATGGACGGCTTTTTATGAAATTTTGCGGTAGTATTAGCAAAGCCTTTAAGTTTAATCAAAGTATTTTTAAGTTAAGGTGCGTTTTCGCCCAATTTTGCGTTTTTAGAAAATCGTAAATCCAACTATCTTAAGTAAAACCAAAAAAATTGTAATTTTTAAACTGCAGTTGTATCTTAGTAAGAATTTATGTTTAAACTTATTTATTTTTAAGGTTTTGTTTCTGAGATTCGCTCTAAACCGATTTTGGCCCATTTTGTCTAAAATGGGCACCGAAAAAACTTTTGGTAGATGGTGTTGCGTGGTTTAAAGGCTCAAATAGTAAATTATATTTTGTATAGAGCCAACATCTATATCGCAAAATTCCATCTTAACCTTATTCATACCAATTGATTGACATTTTCGTTAAAATAGTAAAAACTGATGTGTTTGGGTTATGCAAAAAAGTTTATATAGGAGATTATCATTAAACACATAAAACAATGTTTGTAATATTGAATTAGTATAGGTAAACAGACAAGTGTAGCATTTATTTTCAACATAAAATACTTTGTTTAGCTTAAAATTTTTACAAAAATGGGAAAACCTAAGAATATAATATGTAATAACAGGGTCGTTCTACAAGCAACTCTTATAGGTTTTGATATCCCTTTCGATTTCCATGAAACTTGGTATATGTAATATTATCGATGTTTAAGGTTTTTGTTTTTTTTTTTAATTCATACACTCAGGGAACTTCTGCTGTAAATATCTGATGTTGTTTTAGTAGTAATACAGTATATTTCTTTTTAAGTCAAAAACATTCACTTGCAGGAGAAATTAAAGTTTTGACTACATTTGTAGTTCATTTAAAAAACCAAACCACATAACAAATTTAGTTATCGCATCGCAGACCCAAAATACTTTTATCCTGTACTTTGCTGGTTTACTCGGACTGTATTGCGTGAAAACGTGTTCGAACCTCTGTATGGATACAATTGCTCATCAGCAGTCACAACATCGTTGGCTTTATAAAGCCGATTCAAATTAGAATTGAGAATATTGAACATATCACTTATCGCAGCAGCTTTATCCGTTTCTTCTCTCCGAGTACGTGTAGCACTGTTGTCAAATCCCATAAAACGATTTATAGTGTGAAATCTCGGACTCGTCATATTATTTTATTTATTTTTTATTTATTTTTTAATATCGGAAACCAATCTGTTTTCCATAGATCAACGGTGTGCTGATAGTTGGATTTTGTGACACCTGCAGCTATCAGAAGTCCAAAGATTTCATTGAATGTACCACAAACATGCACTATTCATAAATTTTCCATACAATATGTTTGTGGTACAATTGTACCAAGGATGGCAATGAAGGCATAGATGTACGTTTACCACTCCCACCGATTAACGTGTCTTGAACAGACAAAACAAATGTAATCATTACATTCTTAAATTTATATTTGAGGCATTCATAAAGTTTCAGCTCTTTAGATGCACAAATAATATTAAAATTTTGTTTTCAAAGTTCAAATTGGTACAGCTGTACCAAGGATGTCACACAAGGGTTAAGGAAAACATTAGTTTCAACGGTAATTCTTATTTATTATGATAATTAACGATATAAATGAAATAGAAAAATTGAAAACAAAGAACTGAAACTACAATATAAAATTAAATATGATAAACATAAAGAAAAGTTCTAAATCTTCGTCTGAGTCGTAATGAATGCAGGTATTAAAGATGGCAGAATGTTAGTACGTTTCTTAGTAAACAGCCCTCTTACATGTGTTGCAGTCCACTGAATTGTTAGAATTTAGTTTCAGGGATATTTCAATGAAGAAAAATTATGCAACCATTTATATTCAATGATATTGGGGAAGATGAAGACAGCCTTTGGTTTTTAATAGATAGCGTGATGTTTCTTAGCGGAAACCACTGAAGTGCCTTCAATTCAATACAGCATAGGCGTATTTGCTTTTTTGTTGTATTTCCGCGGCGTAATGTCTAACTACATGAATCATTTCCAATATGCCATACAGACAATATGAAGAAGCGTTAAAATAGCTCAAACTACACGTTTAAATTAACCCCAGTAAAAAAAAAAATGCCATAGTTTTTGCAATGTTTATATATTTGCGAAAACCAATAAGGCATTCGCAGTATACCCAACAGAATTTCTGTAATAGTACGGACATGTTTCATGGTAATAAAACAAACTCCTTACCCTTTCATTACTTCGCAACTATTGATACGCATTATTAACACCAAATTCGAACGTTTAAATGTTTTTTATGGTATAATTAGTTTGTTTCTACATACAATTTAATTTAATAAAATTTTGTTTACAAATTCGACAATTTTAAAATAATATTCGATTTCAAAATGAACGATTAAAATAAAAAGTTTTTGATAACTCTTTACCTATAAGTGAGGGGTAACATGTTGCCGATGTAAGTTGTTTCTTCTATGGACATGCCCTTAAAATAATAGGGTTTGTAATAGAAAATGAACATATTACCTCCTCATTAAAAAAGCTCATTTCCACCAAAAACTAATAAAATATTTCATGTATAAAATTTTTAGTTACTAATTTTTAAATTTTAATTTAATACCCAATATAAAAAAAATAAAATTAAAATAAAACATCTTATTACATTTACCAGAATGAACATGCCTTATTAAAACAATAGTATTTGTAATAGAAAAGTAACCAGTTACCGACCTTAATTTCATATTCCAAAACTTATTACCGGAAAATATTTTTTACAATAAACAAGAACACCAATAAAATATTTTTTTTAATATATTTTTTTCTCTTCATATAAGTGATAAAAAAATACGTCTCAAAAAATATAGATTTGCTCAAAGTTATAAAAGTTAATTAAGGAACAAGGCATAAGAGCTAGAAATCCTGAAAATGCATTAGTATGGGAAAATATGCAAAGTCCCAAAATTAAACCACTTCCAAAACTACCCCTAGTAATATCGGCAAAAATCGTTTGTCTAAAGAACATATTGTTTCTCCATTCTAAATTTTGTATATATTTTACAGGACATATTAATCAACCTGCAAACAAAATTTTAAGGATAAAACAAATATTGAGATATTCAAGAATAATCGACATTTTCAGTGTTTTTATCCCTTTCCTTTTTAAAAATCTTACTAAAGTTTACTACAGTAGTCTCTGCTTGAATTCGCTATCAAAAATGCAGAGCTTGCAGTACATTTAAGTGAGGAATCATATATTCGAAAACTCGAATAATGCGCAGAAACGCAATTAGGACCATATTATTAAATGCGTAATTAATTAAATTATTTGTCTTCAAGTAAACATTTTTTTTCACCTTTTCTTAAAAAAAATATTTCTTTCTATTTAAGAAAATGTTTGCTTTGTTTTTTTTTTTAGTTTTAAGCCACATTCACACGTATCTTGCCAAAACACGTATTTAAGCTATTTATTCTATTCCAACGGTTCTTTATTCTTTTCCTCTCGTTTTGGCAAAACACGTATTTGGCAATGTAGTCTGAATGTCGTATTAGTTAAAAATAAGTTATGTTTTTAATATAATTTTCTGTTTAACAAAAAATGTTTTTTAAAAATTTTGTTTTGAATGCATTTTTTTTTTAAGCAAAATGCTTATATTTTCAAAATGCATTTAAGAGGTCAATTTCGTTCTGACTTTACTAATTTGCCTCAGCTTAAGGGAATCATATTTAAGCGGGACGCATGTAAACTGAATTATTTCTATCCATTTTGTATGAAATTTATTTTTGCCAGCACTCTATGCGCATTCATACTTTTTATGAAACTAGTTTAGTAAGCAAACTTCTTCACAAACTGAATAAAACTGTAAATAAATTAAATAACAGTTTTCTTAAATTAATGCAAAAATTTACGAAATCCAGAAAACCCGATTTTTTGAACCGGGTTTGAATTAAAAAACCGAAACTCTGTTTTTAAAATATGTTTTTTAAGTATTTGAAAACACATATTTTAAAATAGGTTGAATATTTAATAACAATACTATTAACAACATCGTTAGCCATGGCGTATGAGTGATATTGTTATGTACTTGCATTAAAATATAGAGTATACGTAGTGCGGATCTAAATATGTTGATCTTACAGTACCGCAGAAAAAAAGTTGAAATATTTACACTAATTTTGAGTAACAGTTAACAAATTTTCTGGTAATTATACAACAACATAAAACAAACGATTACGATTACGTTTAGGTTAGGTAAATGTTTGAAGTGATATACAAGGTGGCGCAAAAATTACCTTCCGATGTTTTTTGGCTGTAATTTAAAAAAAAATGAAAAACTTTGATTCTTCTTGTAAATTATTTTTATTTGGTATTTTAATTTTTTTTTACATCAAGTCGAGAATATGATGGCATTTTCGATCACTTTGGCCAAAACTTCCGGCGATAGGTCCTCACATTCTTGACGGATATTGTCTTTAAGAGCTGCAAGAGTCTGAGGCTTCTTGACATTAACCCGCGACTTCAAAAAGCCCCACAAAAAGAAGTCTGGAGCGGTCAAATCAGGCGATCTTGCTGGCCAGTGCAAATCGCCAAAACGGGAGGTTGTGGCACGTGCAGTGTGTGCCGTTGCACCGTCCTGTTGGAACCACATGTTTTCCAGTCCCAATTCATCAAGTTGCGGCAAAAAGAACGCGTTCATCATTGCTCTGTAGCGCTCACCATACACAGTAACCGTTTGGCACATCCTCGGCTACAGCAGCAATATTCTCTGCAGAACGGCTACTCCGGGGTCTGCAACGCCTGGCAGCATCTCGTGTTGTGTCAGTCTCTTCGAGGCGAGCGGCTCAACGTCGCAGTGTTTCACCAGTAGGCGTTGGACGGCCAGGAAATCTGCGACGAAATTCACGTAGTGCCAAAGTCACCGACCGATTATTGGTCAAATAAATAGTCACCAATATTCCGCGTTCTGGAGCAGTGTAGCGTAACATTGTTTATTAACGTGTATTTCGCATGTGTTTACTACACAAATGTCAAAACAGAACTGACATCAAGGGCCAATCGCAAAATTTATAGCATTTTCTGATAGGAGGATTACTTTTGCGCCACCTTGTATTATTAATTATTTGAAAGAAGATGAAAAATTGAATTTTTTTGACCTCATGTCTTCCAATTTTCTCTATATTAAAAACATAAAAAAACATTGTGCGAAATAACTTTCGGAGTATATATTTCGTAGTATAAACGAATATTTCGTATATTTTACGAAATTAATTTAAGTCACGAATTGACTAATTTTACGAAAATAATGAAAATTTCGTGCATTTTGTGTGTATCATTCGGAAATATCACTTAAAGTAAGAAAAAAAAATATTTCGCAATTTGTTTTCAATAAAATTGATTCTTGTGGATTATTTTTATTTGGTATTTTAATTTTTTTTACATCAAGTCGAGAATATGATGTCATGTAAATGGCCGCCGCCACAGTTGATTGTCATTGGAGACCTTTTTATGGCATTTTCGATCACTTTGGCCAAAACTTCCGGCGATAGGTCCTCACATTCTTGACGGATATTGTCTTTAAGAGCTGCAAGAGTCTGAGGCTTCTTGACATTAACCCGCGACTTCAAAAAGCCCCACAAAAAAAAGTCTGGAGCGGTCAAATCAGGCGATCTTGCTGGCCAGTGCAAATCGCCAAAACGGGAGGTTGTGGCACGTGCAGTGTGTGCCGTTGCACCGTCCTGTTGGAACCACATGTTTTCCAGTCCCAATTCATCAAGTTGCGGCAAAAATAACTCGTTCATCATTGCTCTGTAGCGCTCACCATTCACAGTAACCGTTTGGCACATCCTCGGCTACAGCAGCAATATTCTCTGCAGAACGGCTACTCCGGGGTCTGCAACGCCTGGCAGCATCTCGTGTTGTGTCAGTCTCTTCGAGGCGAGCGGCTAAACGTCGCAGTGTTTCACCAGTAGGCGTTGGACTGCCAGGAAATCTGCGACGAAATTCACGTAGTGCCAAAGTCACCGACCGATTATTGGTCAAATAAATAGTCACCAATATTCCGCTTTCTGGAGCAGTGTAGCGTAACATTGTTTATTAACGTGTATTTCGCATGTGTTTACTACACAAATGTCAAAACAAAACTGACATCAGGGCCAATCGCAAAATTTATAGCATTTTCTGATATGAGGATTACTTTTGCGCCACCTTGTATTATTAATTATTTGAAAGAAGATGAAAAATTGAATTTTTTTGACCTCATGTCTTCCAATTTTCTCAATATTAAAAACATAAAAAGAAACATTGTGCGAAATAACTTTCGGAGTATATATTTCGTAGTATAAACGAATATGATTTTTATTTTTGCTCGAAAAAATAAAAATCAAAATATAACGTTTATTTTTGCCCGAAAAAATAAAAATCAAAAAATAACTTTTATTTTTGCTCGAAAAAATAAAAATCAAAACATATTTTTTATTTTTGCTCAAAAAAATAAAAATCAAAAAAAAAACTTTTATTTTTGCTAAAAAAAAATAAAAATCAAAATTTTAAAAAGCAATGCATTTTATTATAGACTAGTTCATAAGGATCAAAATGGTATACTTGAAACAGTTTTCCGACATTTACTTCTTATTGCTTTTTTTTGTTTAAATGTTTGAAAATAACTGTTATTTTCGGTCCCTGGAACTAGGCACAGCCATATTTTATGGATCTTAAAATAAAATGCATTTCATTCATTTCAATGCACGCATTTGCATAAGATTTAATTTCGTTTAAATCGACACACATATATGTTTCTTGGCGTAACGGTTCATACAGCTTGGGGTTATATTCTATAGTTTTCGAGATATTTTCATTTGAAAATTCAAAATTTAGTCCGTTTTAGGTTCAGTTTTTAGCGAAAAGCGGGACCAAATCAAAGCCAAATTCAATTCGAAATCAGAATCGTTTACTTTAGCAAATTTCACAGCTGATTGCATTTCGATTGCACAACAAAAATTTTTTTTGTAAACAAACTAATCCAAAATACATTTTATTCAATGGCGGAACACAAATTGTAATTACATTATGCAAAATACAATGCTATTTTTGCTACTGAAAGTGTTTTTATATAGGGATGATCAGTATAATGCAAAATATTTTGTAAAAGGTTTTGGCGGAGCCATTCATTGTTTTTTCACTCACTTCTTGGTCGAAAACAAACAACAATTGCTGTATTCGGTTTGTAATACATCTCATAAAGAAAAAAGCCTTTTAATTTGTTATTTTTCAGTTTTTAAAATTTGTAAAATGTATATTTTTATTATAATTTATCTCATAAACAGCTGATTAAAGGTTACAAAATTTTCTGCTAAAAACCCCCATTTTCTGCAATAGTCTGATTTCGATTAGTTTTCGCTGAAATCTCAACTAAATTTCAACTTTATTTTGTATGGGGAAATCTGTTTGAAATCCCAAATGTTTATTAGATTACGGTCGAAATCTATCGAAATTCCATTTTAAGTGGGATTCGCTATAAAGTAATAATTAAAAATTAAAAAAAAAATTCCCCAGTAAGCACCACCTTTAACTCTTTTAACTCCAGATAAATATTTTCTGTCTAAACATATAAAATATATTTATTTTATTTTTTTTTTATTAATTAATAATCATATGATTACAAATTATATACTATATCCCTAACCGAGCACTAGCTACTATGGCTTTCGGCGCGTTGTAGCGAAAACATACCAGTGCCTCTGGTGGGAATCGAACCCACGACCCCGCACTGATAAGCCAGCACGCTACCAACTAGCCTACCGGGGCGCACGATATATACTTTTATGAAAGGCATTTTCATGTAAAGCAAGTTGATTAAAAATCTTTTCTAAAAGTGCCACATTTGTAAGGCAAATTATAACTTTAACCCAGTGGTCCAAAATTTGCACGCCTTCAATTAGGTAGCGGAAACAGTTGTGGATACTCCAACAGTCTGTTAACTCTAGATAAATATTTTTTTTTAAACATATCAAATATATATATGCGTTTATGAAAGGCATTTTCATATAAAAGCGAGTTTTGTAAAAAAAATCTTTGAGTTGTATAACTTTTCTGAAATTGCCACATTCTAAGGCAAATGTAAACTTTAACTAACTGGTATAACATTTGCACGCCACCTATTAGGTAGCGGAAGCGGGTGTGTATACTCCAACATATATTAAATTTACTGAAAAAGACCTGCTTTCAATGTGCACATAGCAACAGAAAATTAAAAAAATCTCTTTTTTAATTTTTCGTGTAGTAGCTTGTCAAGGACACAATTTTAATCAAATTCTTTAAAATTTCTGAATGAGTAATAAATTAATGCAGGCGACTACCAAAAATAAAAGTCTGTACCAAGATTTTTAAAAAATGTGTGTAAAATAAATCAAATTGCTAAAATCTGTATATTTTTGGTAGAGTTTTCTCGACATTTTTCCTAGTAATTGTTCGACTAGGCCACAATTTTCATCAGGTTTCATTGAATTATTAATGCTGGCGATAACGTAATTTGTACCAAGTTATTTCAATTGCTATAAAATGACATAAAACCTTTACAAATGGAAATTTAATTTTGTATGGAAATAGTCGAGTTCGCCAACTTCGTAATTTCTATCGAAACACATTAAAATTTTTAATGTGTTATCTGTGAATATGGTCAATTCATAAAAGTGCTAAATTTAAAAAAAAAGAAAAGGTGAAAGAGTTTTTTTTTTGTATAGTAGTCGGCTCATTACACAATGTTCATCCGAGTGAGATGAGATATTCCTACAATTTTGTATATAAATGGTTGTGTTTTTTGAGTAGTTGTTCGCCAACTGCGCAATTTCCATCGAAGCACTTTGATTAATTCATAAAAGTGCTTAATTTCAAACAGATTTGATCAAGTTATTTTCGAGTAGTAGTCGGGACAGGACACAATGCTCAGCCAAGTGAGGTGAGTTTTGCTCGGCATATTCTTTGGAAAGTTGCCACTCTTCAAAATGTATACACTTGTTATACTCATTTTTAATATTTCCCTTTTTTTGTTAATTCAAACGAACAAAAAGGGCACATTAACTACTAGAGCTACTCGACGGGGTCGAGCTGCTCTTTAACTACAGTAGTCTTCGTCTAAATGCGCATTCAAAATGCAAAGTTTTCAGCCCATTTTAATAGGGAGTAATTTATACGATAAAATTAATTTATCCGGTAGACTAGAATAAATGCGCAGTAACGCATTAAGGAAAATATAACATATATGCGTAATAATTTCAATTATTTTCTTTAATTAAATATATTTTACAACCTTCTCTTAAGAAAATGATTTCTTTCTATTGAATGCAATTTTTTTTTTTTTTAGTTTTAGTTATGAATAACCCAGTCAAATCAAGCACTGTTAAACTACTGGCTAACCGAACGAATTGTAAATAAACTACTGTCAGAAGACATGTTTGAGACGCTTTCACCAACGTTTCCAAAAAGCGTTTTACCAGTAACATCACTTCCAGCTTTGAAAGAAGCGTTGATGGAGGAGTGCAGTGGAATTACACCTGAAACAACCAAAAAATTGGCTTTGTCCATGCCATCTAAATTATCTTCTGTAATAAAAGCTTACGGAAGCCAGACGAGAAGCTATATTTTTGTTGTGTTATGTATTTACCGTATGTAAACTTATATAAATTAATGTTAATCCAAAACCTGAATATTATGTAAAACCAAAAAACTGATTATATGTAGGTATGAAATGTTAAAATTTTTAAGTTGGTTTTTTTCAATAAAATCCGATACAAAATAATTAAACTCATTAAGAATTTCCCATTAATTATTTACGGATAAAACATAAATATATCAGGGGAATGTAAACTTTTGCAAGAGTGTGTAAGAGAACACAAAACAAGCTTTGATAAGAGATATTATTTTTTAAATCGGCGTTCAATAATGTCGACCATTTGAACAATATGTTTTTTTATAAATTTTAAAAAATATCAAATTTAAGTACCGATTAAACGCCAACAAAACGAATTAAAAAACAAATAAAAACTACTATTTTGTCATACCACTTTAAAGCTTACCTTGTTTCATCCAAATCGGAAGAGTTGAAATTGAGAACAGTCAACAGGCCTTATGGAATGACTCAACTATAAAAAAAATTTTCTAAAGCTTCGAATACTCAAAAAATATCACATTCATATAATTGTGCTCCTAATATGGATTAACTGAATGCGTCCAATAATGAAATCATCAAAATTTTGTAGAATATCATAAAGGTTACATTTACACAAAGGCTTCAGTAAATTGTATTAAGAAGTAAATGGAATGTTTTGAGTAAACATTTAATAAAATATGTAGCTAGGTCTCGGAAGTTAACGCATT
>CM037854.1:100558352-100645182 GCA_021234595.1 Delia radicum
TTTTATAAGCAGTCAAGCTTAAGATCGGCTTCTTATTAATTACAAATACATATAATGTCTTAATGTCAACTACTTATTTTAATTATAAGAATAAAGGCCTTATTATTTACAAACTTGTAACCACATATTTTTTTACGAACGACTAATTATTTTGGTATTTTTTTTATATTTTTAAAACAATAACAAAAATTGATTTTAATTTCAGCAAAATAAATTAATTTAAGTAAAAATTTTATACTAAGTTTTTTTTAGTTTTTTTTTTTCAATTTACTAAGCTCCAGAAATTGTTTTGGTTGAATTCAAACAAGTCGATTTTCATTTGCATTGAACGAAGTGCCAGTAAAACATTTAGCTGAATTTCACTTTGAAAATTAGAAATTTTTCGGAAAGAATCCTCCCTGCAAAAATTTTGCTGACTCAACTAACTTTTTTGGCAACTTTACGGACTTTTTTTTCGAGTGTAGTTAACGCCTAAAATATATAATGTAATACTTACTTTTTTAAGCAAATGCGTTAAACAAATCCATAATAAAAGCTATATTAAGTAAAACATATAACACTCAATAGATTTTACAAAATAAAAGAAAACTAAAATCTGCTTTTGAGTGAATATTTTGTATTCTAAAGGCAATTGCAAAGGCATACAAATAAAACTCATGCATATTTATGAGTTTTTACACGTTGATTTCAAAAAAAAAAAAAAATACTTTATGCATTAATTCTATTGTTGGAAAATGCGATTCAATTTTTTTTTTTTTTTTACAGATTGTTGTTATAATTGGGTCAAAGCTAAAAAAAAAATAAACAAAGAAATCAATTGGTTTTGATTGCATTTGTTATAAGGCCTTGGAAAAACAAAATTTAAAAATATTAAAGAAGAAATGTTAACACATTTGTTATATCATTCATTCTTTGAAAGATAATGAAACAATTGCCATATTTTTTGCCGCATGTCTTCCAATTTGCTTTATTTTGAAAAAAATTAGTTTTTGTGAAGCGTGTTACATATTTCCATATTCAGTTTTTTAAATTTTTTTATAATCACGATTTTCACGGCTTTAATTTTTTAAAACATTCAAAAAATCCCAAAAGTATGTAACTTTGAAGAGCCGTACACTCGTATTTGAAATCGTTTAATTTCTACGATTGTCCTTTTCCACATTAATTAAATAACACAAATGCATTTAAATAAAAAAAATATTTTTTTATGCAAATGCATTTTCTAAATTGTTCTCCATATTCAGAATTTTTTAAACCTGGATAAATCGAAAATCTTACACATATTTTATATAACTAATTTTTGCGTTTTTCTGTGAGGAAAATGTCATCTAATTTTCTTACTTTTTGTTAAAAAAAACCTCATCAATTCTTTTCATGCAAAACTTTTGTTGTATAATTTTTAATTTAAATATTTTACACAGGTTTTAAAACAATTTAAAATCAGATACATTACTAACAATGCAAGAATTGAATTATTTAAGAAATTTGCTTAAACAATCATTCTTGATGCAGATGAAATTTTTGCATTGCATAAAAAATATTTTTTTTGAACCGATAAACCTAAGGTAATCACTTTTTTATACAAAATGTATTGCGATTTTTAAACTGTTGAAAAAGCTGTTCATAATATATACTTAGAATACTATGTAGCTAAATACCACTGCAAATGTAGTTAAAAACGTAGATTAAATGACGTACATTTCAGAAAATTCAACTATCACAGTTATTTATTTTTTACTGGTTCAAAAAATGAACCACAATTGCAGTAAAAATGAACCACATATGTAGTTAAAAATAAACAAATATTAATTTTTTAAGTAAAAAAAAACTACTGTATAAAATGAATGTAAAATATTAATACAGCAATGTGATTTTTGGTTTGTAACACAGTGACGCAATATTCAACTTTTTGACTCCAAACAAAAAAACACTTATCCCAGCCGAAAGTACTCGATGAGGGCAGAAAAGTAATTTCTGGATTTTGCTAGATTGGTTGCCGTTCGTTTTTTTATGAGCCTCTATAGTTTTTTCGCCAAATTCGATTTTGAGCTCATAAAAAACGAACGGCATCCAATCTAGCAAAATCCAGAAATTACTTTCTCCACTCATCGAGTACTTTCGGCTGGGATAAGTGTTTTTTTATTTGGAATTTTGTGTTGCACTGTGTAATTTTAAATGAACTACATATGTAATCAAAATGAAATTTATTCTACAAATGACTGTTTTTTCACTTAAAGGTAAAGATACAGTATCACAACTTAAACAACTACAAATATTTAAAGCAGAAGTTCACTAAATGTTAATATGAGAATAGAGAAAAGAAAATTAAATTTAATATAAAAAATGTTAACTTTCCCTTTCTCCATGTTTAGAAAATTTTAATGGGGACATCTATTTCGAAAATGCATTTAAAGGCATACAGTGGTGTTCAAAACATTTGCAACTGAAATCATGGTTTAGGGTAATTATAATTTTCTTAATCAAAAAGATTTGTGGTATAAGTTTTTGTTTTTTTTTTTATTAAATTCAGTTATAGAATATTATTTTACAAATACAAAAAATTATTCATAACTTCTCAAGAATAAAAAAAAGAAATTTTAACAAAATAAGTCGATAGTGCAGTGCTCAAAACATTTGCAACTCCTAAAGTAATTAACAGGAAATACAAACAATGGTTTTAACGCTCAGTATTTGGTAGCGTGTTCATTATTTTTTATAACTTCTGAACACCTCTTAGGCATTGAGGCAATGAGCTTTTTAATATAATCGTCAGAATTTTCATTCCACTGCTTCTCCAGCTCGACGAAAAGTTCATCACCACTTCGGAATACTTTATTGCCGATATTCCGTTTTACAATCATTCACATGTTCTCAATCGGGTTGAGATCGGGAGATTGAGCCGACCACGATATGATATTAATTTCATTTTCCTGCAGCCAAACTTTTTCAACCTCCGCCGTGTGTTTTGGATCGTTGTAGTGCTTGAAGGTCCATGAGAGTGACATTTCCCATCCAGCATACGGAAGCATAACTGAACTCAAATGATCTCTATAGATTGGGGCCGTCATTAAGCAAGTAATGCGGTGAATTGGGCCAATCCCATTTCCTGAAAAACACCCCCACACCATAATATTTCCACCTCCGTGCGTATCTGGGATTAAACTTTTCGCTTCGTGGTCTTTGAACATTGGCTCTTCCATCTGATCCCCGGAGGTTGAATTTAGACTCATCTGACCACAATACATTTTTCCATTGTTGTTGAGTCCAGTTCAAATGGGTGCGTGCAAAGTCAAACCGAGCTTTTCGGTTTTTTTTCCGACACAAAAGATTTTATTGTACATCTATAACTTCTAAGACCATATTCTCGGGCTACTTTGGGATATTTCGTAAAAAAAATCTTGATTTTCCGATCTTCTCTTACAGTTGTAAAACGGGGTCTTCCGCCTTTATGAGTTGTGTGGATGTTACCACTATTAACAATACGGCAAATCGTTGATTTTGGAACGGAGTACTTTATAGAAATATCTTTTTGGGAAAGTCCACTTTGAAAATCATTTAAAACTTTTGATTTAAAATCAGAATTGTATTTATTTTCTGACATTTTTTACAAAAATTATTCTTGCGATGTTTATGCTTACGACATCTTATTACAACTATTAAAGAACAATAATTATAATAAATTTGTTTAAATGTAACGGCCTGAATCATATTAAAAAGGAATGCGATTACCGTTTTATCCTAGAATTTGTTAGTATAAATTGTTTCGTTAAGAGTAAGAATAATGAGAGTTGCAAATGTTTTGAACACCAGCATTTTGAATACATCTATTATTATTAATTTTTTTGTTGTTTAAATTTAACGGAATTATTTTTTTTATTTGTTTAACATAAAACAATGTATGAAGAATATGTAAAAAATAAATTTTAGTAACTAAGTGTGATTTGAAGAGAATAAATCAATGATAACAGCAAATGCGATCTCAGTTCCAAATGTTTTGACCACTACTGTATAGCCAACTCTTCATAATTTATCAAAATGTTCGTGGACTAAAAAACCAAATTGTCAAAATTATTCATAGAAAGTTATAATTTAAATCATCATGTTATAGTTTTTACGGAAACCTGGTTAAATTCAGCAATCTTTAATTCAGAGATATTCTGTAATAAATACTTTGTCTATCGTCGAGATAGAATTACAACAACAACATGTGGGGGAGTTTTGATTGCTGTCTCTAGTTTATTCGCATCTGAAGAACTACAACTCTACAACCTGAACAAATATCCACAAATATTGAATTCATTGCTGTTATGGTTAAATTAAAATTTAAAAAAGTATTTACAACGTGTTCCTACATACCTCCTGATTGTGATATATCTGTTTACGCTAAACATTTTGAATTTATAAATTCTGTTGTATTGAAGTCTAATCCTGAAGACTCTATCTTTGTTATTGGGAGATTTTAGCTTACCTCATGTTAAATGGCAATTTTCACCTGATTCTGATAATTATTTACCTATAAAATCAAATGATGACACTGATGAC
Source organism: Delia radicum (assembly GCA_021234595.1). NCBI lineage: Eukaryota > Metazoa > Arthropoda > Insecta > Diptera > Anthomyiidae > Delia > Delia radicum. The sequence continues at coordinate 100,562,895 of CM037854.1, forward strand.
TTTTTTAGCAATATATTCGACTTATGTCTTTTTCAAATTAATGGTATTTATAATGGTAATTGTAAACTGCTTGATTTAGTTTTTGTCAACGAACCCAAGGACTGTAAAATTAACCGAATTCATCCAATCACATTGCCTGAGGACCGGTACCACCCTACTATCGAAATTAGCTGCAACATTCAACATATTCTCCAACGTAATTCGATAAACGAAAACATCAAAGTCTTTTGTTTTAAGAAAGCTAATTATAATGATTTAAATAGCCTCTTAAATAATACTAATTGGCTTCAATTACTCTCTATTTCTAACGGAACACCAGCTGCCATCGACAAAATGATAGAATTATTTTACAAAACTATGTATGATTATATGAAAGAGTGTATCCCTAAATTTACACCGCAAAAACTGTCTGGCCCCCCTTGGAACTCAAGACAACTTTCAAGACTTAAAAACTTAAAAAATAAACAATATAGAAAATATAAAAAATCTGGTTCCATCGTTCAATTTGGAAAATATTCTGTTCCTCGTGCTGAATATAATTACTTAATACAAAACTATACAACGAATATTTAGCTAAAATAAAATTCAACTTCAACGCGATGCAAAGTCATGAAACATTTAAATCAGGAATCTTCTGATAATCTTATTATTAGCAACATGTTCGCAGATTTTTTCGCAACCACATATTCAGATGCCCAATATAACAATTCTGCTGACTATCCATTCAAAATTAACTCTAACCAATCAATATCATTGTCTCCCATTGATACTTTCGCACATTATTACTTGTTTGAAAGTTTTTAAATCATCATTTTATAGTGGGCCTGATAACGTACCAAGCTGTATACTTACTAATTGTGCTCCAGCTGTTGCTATACCTTTATCTATTATTTTCAACATATCAATAAAGCATGGTTATTTCCCCAAATTTTGGAAGGAATCTTACATCATTCCCCTTTTTAAATCAGGAAATAAGTCTAACGTAATTAAATAAATAAATTACGTACGATTCCAAAACTTTTCGAAAAATGTATTACCGATTTTCTAGTACACCCAGAATCATCGTTGCTCACACCTTTTCAACATGGGTTTCGTAAAGGCCGCTCAACAATGACTAATGTTCTAGAACTAACAACCTTAGTAAACCGAGGATTTTCAAATGGCCAATTTACCGATGTTATCTTTACGGACTTTAGCAAAGCCTTTGACAAAGTCAATCATAAACTTTTGCTCGAAAAATTGCACTTAATGGGTTTTAATGGCCTCATTTTAAGTTGGTTAAAGTCATATCTTCAATTCAGAACGCAATCTGTCCGATACATTGATGCTACTTCAAGGAATATCTTGGTAAACTCTGGAGTACCGCAAGGTAGCCATCCTGGACCTATTTTATTTCTATTATACATTAATGATCTGCCAGAAGTCATCAAATACTGCAATATATTAATGTACGCTGACGACGTAAAACTTTTCTAAGTTCTAAAAATTCTTTTGATCAAGTTCTTCTGCAAAGTGACCTTGATAGTTTGTTTTTTCCTGGTGTAATCTAAATTTAATGGATTTAAATTTAAATAAATGTAAACACATGCATTTCTCCAGGAGATGTGATGCTTCTAATTACTATGTGTTAGGTGGCTACCAATTGGAATTAGTTGATGTATTTTTAGATCTTGGAATTCTAATTAGATGTTAAACTTAATTTTATCCAACACATTGAAATGTCTGTCAACAAAGCTCGAGGTGTGTTAGCTTTTATAAAGCGATGGGCTAAAGAATTTTCTGAGCCATTTGTTACTAAACAGCTGTTTTACAACACTAGTACGACCTATTTTAGAATTTGGCTCGATTATATGGGATCCTCAATATAATAATCATATAAATCGCATTGAATCCGTGCAAAAACAATTTCTTTTGTTTTGCTTAAGGGACATATACCGAAACGATTCATTCGTCTTACCATCTTACGAAACAAGGTTACGTAGAATTAGCTTGCCAACATTAAAAAGTAGAAGGACTATGTTAAATGTGACATTTTTGATAAATTTGATAAATGGAGATGTTTGTTCAGAGTTTCTTTTACAAAATTTATCATTCAATGTTCCTCTACGCACTCTACGCTTCTTTAATCCGTTATACATAAAATTTTCTCGCACAAACTATGAAAATGCTGATTCATTTAGGAGGATGTGTACTAATTTTAACGAACTATATAATTTAATAGATTTTTCAACAAACATTAATCAAATAAAACGCAATATTATTATGTTTTTGAATAATTAGTTAATATGTATATCATTTTTATGTTTTTGTTATTATTATGTTAGTTATGTTATTGCAAGTTGTATTATGTTTCTAGTCTGTAAGGATTTATTCCATAGACTTAAATAAATAAATAAAATAAAATAAAAAAAATTAAGTTTGAAAACGGACAACTGTATAAACCGAATGCTTTTTGGATCAGAGAAATCCGCTAGCAACTTTCGAATAAAGAGTTCTTCAAAATTACATAATTTCAGGATTTTTTAATTTTTGTGAATATTAAAACCGTTAAAAAAACTGCCAGGTTTTGAATAACTAAATATGAGAATCTATTACGGGCTCCATGGAATATTGTGTACAATAAAGTATATCAGGAAATCCATGTCATGGAAATACTGATTTACAAAAAGTTTCAACACATAGTTTCTGTAGACCAGACAAATACAGTTTACTAAAAACTTATCTGAAAAAACTTATATAAAATTTAGGTTAGAAACAAATGTACATATATGAAAGTTATTTTCCAGCATGAGTTAATCCCTATAAAAAGTTATTGTTAATTTCACTTAAGGTGTGAAAAAATAAAATTGCCAATATCTTTACAAAATGAAAATAAAAAATATTATCTACTTTTTCGTTCTTATGTTAATTTTTCATAATACAAATTCTGAAAATCTTTTAAAAGTTTTCTCTATTTCACATTTGCAATTCACTCTCAACAAAAAGCAATTTAATACACATTTACACTTTATTGTGTAAAATGTTGTACTTTATCAAATAAAATTATATTGATCGTTCTATCGACTCAAATAAAGATATCATACATTCCTCAAGATTGTATGTGTTTATTTTTAAATCAAATCTGAAAGCTATTAAAATAATCACCCTTTAGCCTATGATTGAAATTATAATCCATATTTCTTAATTTAGCCTTTATTTTAATTTTAGTCTTTTTCGTTTTTGTTCGCTATCTTTAAGTTTACATTTTTTTTAATTGTTTTTCAATAATTTCTTCTTATTGACACAAAATTTTTTTGTAAATAGCTAATTCAAGTTACACATTTTTGCCTAAAATATGTATATATAATTTTTGTTGCCATATTTTATGTGTAATTTTTCTAAACAAATGTCTATAGTTTTATATACATGTTATCCACATTCAAAACTATATATTTTATATGTATTTTTGTAGATGGGAGAGAGGGAGAGAGATAAAACATGTAGAGGGGAGAGAGATAAAATACCTTGCATCAAGAAGAACGGAATGGAACGATTTCGTTGTTGCCCTTTGTTCCTCTTAAGGAACCATAGGACATTATATATATATATTTGTAGATATAAATACATAAATTATTTTTTCAACATAATGTGCGTAAATTCACGCATTTTACATGTAAACTTAGTTTAAAGTAGTAGATTGCAATGCATTTTTTAGAGTGTAAAGTAAACAAAATCAATATCAATATCGCTTTGATAAATTGTTTTTGAAAATGAATTTATGTTTTTTATGGTATTATCACCCTCAATCTTAGTGTTTACTGGGGTGTTTATTTTATTGCTAATGCTAAGCTAACAGCAGATGAAAATAAAAACGAAGCAAGTAACTGAAACAAATTATATATATATTTTACAAGTAATTTAAAAATTTTCTTTAAAAAATTTTACTTTAAAAAGGCAAATGCTGAAAATATGTAAATGTAGATTTGCATGAAAAATGTATTTAATATGGAATCTTATCATCTTATTTAATTTTTTTTTAATAAAATAAACTTTGTCTATATTATATGATAAATATATTTGCTTACTCATAATCATTTTTATATAAAAAAAAAACTGTCCATCAGCTAATAAAAAGTTTACAAAAATAAATACCATTAGGATGTTTTTAAAGATGTTTATATATTTATACAGCCTCGAAGAATTAGTAAACAGAGATGCTTTGTAATCATTATATAACAAAATTTTCCAAACAAATGCTTGGAAAATAAAAAAAACATTTTGTTTTGTGATCAAATTTAAATATTTATAGATTTAACCACAGATTCGCATTCTAATGAAAGGGGACCTGAACATTATAAACACTTTACTACTATTGTTCATTAATGCCTTTTATAGTGTTTATTATAGACTAGATGAACAGACAGACCTAGTGCTGCCGCAAATTTCATTTAAGAAGTACATTTTCTAAAATAACAAGAGTTCAATTTAACCACAGATATTTTCCCTAAACTAACTTTGGTTATATTGAGATAAGCTAGTTGGTTTGTGATTGTTTTGAAAATTTGTGAAAATGTAGTTTAAGATAAAACAATTGCTATGAACTGACAATAGAATATCAATTCGACTAAAAAAAAAACCGAATAAATTTTTTACAGAAACTGAAAACTGAACAAACATTTTTGTAACGTACCATATGCCAACTAAGTAAATGAACAAAATTCAAATATAAATTACTGCTAAGCAAGCATGTTTTTTTTTCAAAATGCATGTCAATAAAATCTTATATTTTAAGCATTATTGTAAATACGAGGGCCGGTTCAATAAGTCCGTGACTTTTCGAGCTTCCCTTATATTTATATGAAATGCAACACTGCTCCCATCAAGTTCCACCTATTAATAGACAACTGTCAAATTTTGAGCAAGTTCCGTCATTTACTTTGCTGTTCAAAAAATACAACCTCGTGGATTTTTTTTTAAAAATAGAAAGAAAAAGTGAATTTCGATTTTTTTTGCGAAAAAAAACCGTCAATCAAACCAAAGAAAAGCTTGATAAATACAATGGGACTCTGCACCATCGATTTCAATGGTAAAAAAGTGGTTTACTGACTTCCGTTGTAGTCACAACAAGTACAAATGACTCTGAAAGTTCTGGACTGCAAATTGAGGTCAATATACCAGAAAATGTTCGAAAAAATACGCGATATGGTAAAGTGCGTGAGATTGTTGATGCCATAGGCATTTCATATGTTTCGATTTTAAATAATCAGTTGGGTTTAAGAAAGCTGTCTGCAAGATGGGTGCCGCGTTGCTCTCAATTGACCATAAACGTTAATCGTGTGACAACTATCAAAGGATTGTTTGGAGTTGTGTAACCGCAATTCGAATGAGTTTTTGCGGCGTTTTGTAACTGTGTATAAAGCATGGATCCATTACAACACTCCAGAGACCAAGCAGCAGTCTAACCAATGGGTTTCTCCGGGTGAACCGGCCAAGGTAAGTTTGTCGGTCAATTCGGTGATGGCAACAGTTATTTGGGATGCACACGGGATAATCCACATCGAATACCTTCAAAAGGGAAAAAAACAATAAAAGGCGAATATTATGCCAATTTATTGGACAGATTTAACGAGGATTTAAAAAAAAAAAAACAACAAACACGGGTGCACACGTGTGCAGTTTCAAGGGCAAAATTCCATGAATTGGGCTACGAATTACGAACTCATCTCGCCATATTCTCTGGATTTAGCCCCCAGTGACTATTTCCTATTTGCAAACCTAAAGAAATAGATCGGAGGAAAGAGATTTAGCTGCAACGATTAAATTATTGATTCAAACAAATGCCTATTTTATGGACCTCCAAAAATCATATTTTTTGGAAGGGATACAAAATTGGAGAAGAAACGTTGGACTAAATGTATTGAGCTAAAAGGAGATTATGTTGAAAAATATATTTTTTTTTGCATCTGCCCTAGTTTTCAAAATTAAAAAAATTCAAAATGAAGTTGTTTGAACAAATCAGTGTAAGAAATAATATCTATGACATGTTAGACGGTATCCTTAGGAAACAAGCACCACGTAGCAAATATATATTGCATACTCAATCGGTTTAAAAATGGAGTTGCATTAAGTTGACCAGAAAATTTCGCGTTTCCACCGAAAACAATCCGCAAAAACTTACTCCAATGAACGTGAAACACTGCCAGAGGAAGACAGTAACCAAATATAGTATAAAACGATTTTGTAGAAATACCCAAAAAAAAATGCAGACAACTGAGAAAAACTTCATGAAAAAAAAATGTTCAAATAATTTTGGAAGATAAAACAAACTTTTCTTTTGCTTATAACAACGGAAGTAAAAATTCAAATCGGGGTTTCAAAATTAGAATTTGGCCGTTCGGTTATGGAATAACCTACATATGCTTCAAGTGTAATATTTTCTAAAAAACTACAATTATGCTCTTTTTACTGGATTATTAACCCTCTAACCAGCAAGACCGTCTCCAGGCGGGTATTTCAAAATTGGCCATAAATGCTCCAAATGAGTGTTTTTTAATAAGAAATTAAGCTATTTCGATAGAAACAAAATTTAAAAAATATTTTGTTAAGTTAATTTTTGTGCTCATGGTACGGTTTTAAAGCGGGAAAGCGGTAAATTTAGAATTTTTAAAATTTGGAATTTATATTTGTTCATTACCACATTTTCAAAAATCTGAAAACATATTAATGTTGATTGGAAACCTTTGATGCGTAACACAAAGTAAGATTGAAGCTTAAGCTTTTCAAAAAATCTCTCGTTTTAGAACAATGACATTCAGTATCTTAATAAAATACCTGTAAAGGACATCGACTTTATTAAAAACATATGGACGGCTTTTATGAAATTTTGCGGTAGTATTAGCAAAGCCTTTAAGTTTAATCAAAATATTTTTAAGTTAAGGTGCGTTTTCGCCCAATTTCGCGTTTTTAGAAAATCGTAAATCCAACTATCTTAAGTAAAACCAAAAAAATTGTAATTTTTAAACTGCAGTGTATCTTAGTAAGAATTTATGTTTAAACTTATTTATTTTTAAGGTTTTGTTTCTGAGATTCGCTCTAAACCGATTTTGGCCCATTTTGTCTAAAATGGGCACCGAAAAAACTTTTGGTAGATGGTTGTTGCGTGGTTTAAAGGCTCAAATAGTAAATTATATTTTGTATAGAGCCAACATCTATATCGCAAATTCCATCTTAACCTTATTCATACCAATTGATTGACATTTTCGTTAAAAGAGTAAAAACTGATGTGTTTGGGTTATGCAAAAAAGTTTATATAGGAGATTATCATTAAACACATAAAACAATGTTTGTAATATTGAATTAGTATAGGTAAACAGACAAGTGTATCATTATTTTCAACATAAAATACTTTGTTTAGCTTAAAATTTTTACAAAAATGGGAAAACCTAAAATATAATATGTAATAACAGGGTCGTTCTGCAAGCAACTCTTATAGGTTTTGATATCCCTTTCGATTTCCATGAAACTTGGTATATGTAATATTATCGATGTTTAAGGTTTTTGTTTTTTTTTTTAATTCATACACTCAGGGAACTTCTGCTGTAAATATCTGATGTTGTTTTAGTAGTAATACAGTATATTTTTTTTAAGTCGAAAACATTCACTTGCAGGAGAAATTAAAGTTTTGACTACATTTGTAGTTCATTTAAAAAACCAAACCACATAAAATTACTGTTATATGCGTTTTCATTAATTTTAACAGTTTTTTTTTTTGTTCTTATTTAAAAACTTACAACAAATAAACGTTAGTCAATTCTTTACTACATTTATGGTTAATATTAACTACATATGTGGTTAATTTTTTAACAGTTAAAAATAAATGATAATGTTAGAGGTCCTGTTCTCAAGGGAAAATTCATTTGATTTTAATTGCTTTTGCACATAATATTATAATTGCGAAAACTCATATTGTTAAAATATTCGTAATTTTTTAACTCGTACTCCGATTTTAAAAGTTGATATCTCATTTACAAGCTTATTGTATCTTTCAAAGATATGTTAAGGCTTGCTTATACGCTTTTTAAAAAAGGATGAACAGATTAAAAATATCCTCGATTCGCGAATATTTCAAAATGAATCTCTTTTTTTGAATTTTTACTTGCAGATTGATTAATATGTCATCTAAAATATATAAAAAAAATAAAATTGGATAAATTATATGTTCTATACAAAACCATTTTTCCGATATTACTACAACTATATTCAATATAAAACAGCACATATTTTTAAAACTTAAAAAAATATAAAATTTAAAAAAAAAAATAACCATTTCATAAATAAAATAGTAGGGAAGTTTGGGTAATTTGGAACTAACTCATTTTTAGCTCCTCCAAAGGATCCACGTCTATTTCTGTTTTAGCCTTTGATGGATCTATTCCAAAGGTGTAGCTTCTTAACCCAAAAGAGAACAACAAATTTATTCATAAGTTGGTTTTTTTTAGGGGGGTTTTTTCAATGAGGAAAAGGTGGGTCAATATGGGTAATTTGGGACTCCATAAAAACTATACTAAAATTAACCCTTGTGTGACATCCTTCCTTACAACCCTTCCACTGACATCCTTGGTACAGCTGTATAACAGCTATATAACTTATATTGAAAAAATGGTCTATTACATTGAAACAAAAGAAATTTTAAGTTCATATATGCTTTGCATTACAAATCTTTTATTATTATAATTTTTTTTTTTTTTTTTTTGGACGATGCTATGCTAAGCACATACAGGATCACCACATTTCGAGCACGTCTGACGTGTTTTACGATATATTTTATCGTGAATCACACACAGCTTAACACATCCTTTTATTGCAGTTGGACCTGATGATGACGATGTTGAGGCAACAGTTGTTTTCATAACAAGTGATCCGCCCAACATTTCGGTAATTGCATTTTTAGTGATTGTTTGAGACATAATGTGTTTATTGTTTACACGACGATTTAATTCTTTTTGCACGAGCTAATTGGAAAGCGAATGTAAGCTTTCACGCCTGCCTCCGTTTTATTAGATGGATGAAAAGTCGAATATATAATCTGCGTAGCTAGGGCAGATACGTCTAAAATGTTAAAGAAAAACGCGTAGAGCCAGCGTTGAGTTTTGCGCTTGCATGTGTACGTCCCAAGCATTTGATCCATCGAGTCTACGCCGCTTTTGTATTTATTGTAATAATGTATGGCATCGGGCTTCTTTTGAGTACCTCGAGTGCTCATATCGTAGTGTACCGTGGAAAGCAGTAACACACGTTTATTTTTTTTTTTCGAACATAACTGACCATAGACGTATCGTTGTTGTCAGAATTGTGGAAACCAAATAATGATGAGTGTACTTCACGTGTCGTCTGTTTGATCGAAATTCTTCTGGAACGCAAGTCATATTTTTTCGTAAAGTTCCCATATATGCTAAGCTGTTGGACATAAGATTTTTGCACAGCGGAATAATGATGTAAAAAAATTATCTCCCACGACTGTTCGACCAGTGTTTGTAATACCTCTGAACTAACGTTCACAACATTCTCTCCAACATTTGTTTGTTGCTGAGCTCCTGGTGGTTTGCCGGTATAAAGTTCTCCTTGCAATTCAAATTTAGTTATCGCATCGCAGACCCAAAATACTTTTATCCCGTACTTGCTGGTTTACTCGGACTGTATTGCGTTGAAACGTGTTCGACCTCTGTATGGATACAATTGCTCATCAGCAGTCACAACATCGTTGGCTTTATAAGCCGATTCAAATTAGAATTGAGCATATTGAACATATCACTTATCGCAGCAGCTTTATCCGTTTCTTCTCTCCGAGTACGTGTAGCACTGTTGTCAAATCCCATAAAACGATTTATAGTGTGAAATCTCGGACTCGTCATATTATTTTATTTATTTTTAATTTATTTTTTAATATCGGAAACCAATCTGTTTTCCATAGATCAACGGTGTGCTGATAGTTGGATTTTGTGACACCTGCAGCTATCAGAAGTCCAAAGATTTCATTGAATGTACCACAAACATGCACTATTCATAAATTTTCCATACAAATATGTTTGTGGTACAATTGTACCAAGGATGGCAATGAAGGCATAGATGTACGTTTACCACTCCCACCGATTAACGTGTCTTGAACAGACAAAACAAATGTAATCATTACATTCTTAAATTTATATTTGAGGGCATTCATAAAGTTTCAGCTCTTTAGATGCACAAATAATATTTAAAATTTTGTTTTCAAAGTTGAAATTGGTACAGCTGTACCAAGGATGTCACACAAGGGTTAAGGAAAACATTAGTTTCAACGGTAATTCTTATTTATTATGATAATTAACGATATAAATGAAATAGAAAAATTGAAAACAAAGAACTGAAACTACAATATAAAATTAAATATGATAAACATAAAGAAAAGTTCTAAATCTTCGTCTGAGTCGTAATGAATGCAGGTATTAAAGCTGGCAGAATGTTAGTACGTTTTTAGTAAACAGCCCTCTTACATGTGTTGCAGTCCACTGAATTGTTAGAATTTAGTTTCAGGGATATTTCAATGAAGAAAAATTATGCAACCATTTATATCCAATGATATTGGGGAAGATGAAGACAGCCTTTGGTTTTTAATAGATAGCGTGATGTTTCTTAGCGGAAACCACTGAAGTGCCTTCAATTCAATACAGCATAGGCGTATTTGCTTTTTTGTTGTATTTCCGCGGCGTCCCGCTCCGTAATGTCTAAATACATGAATCATTTCCAATATGCCATACAGACAATATGAAGAAGCGTTAAAATAGCACAAACTACACGTTTAAATTAACCCCAGTAAAAAAAAAATGCCATAGTTTTTTGCAATGTTTATATATTTGCGAAAACCAATAAGGCATTCGCAGTATACCCAACAGAATCTCTGTAATAGTACGGACATGTTACATGGTAATAAAACAAACTCCTTACCCTTTCATTACTTCGCAACTATTGATACGCATTATTAACACCAAATTCGAACATTTAAATGTTTTTTATGGTATAATTAGTTTGTTTCTACATACAATTTAATTTAATAAAATTTTGTTTACAAATTCGACAATTTTAAAATAATATTCGATTTCAAAATGAACGATTAAAATAAAAAGTTTTTGATAACTCTTTACCTATAAGTGAGGAGTAACATGTTGCCGATGTAAGTTGTTTCTTCTATGGACATGCCCTTAAAATAATAGGGTTTGTAAAAGAAAATTACCTACCATATTACCTCCGCATTAAAAAAGCTCATTTCCACCAAAAACTAATAAAATATTTCATATATAAAATTTTTAGTTACTAATTTTTAAATTTTAATTTAATACCCAATATAAAAAAATAAAATTAAAATAAAACATCTTATTACATTTACCAGAATGAGCATGCCCTTATTAAAACAATAGTATCTGTAATAGAAAAGTAACCAGTTACCGACCTTAATTTCATATTCCAAAACTTATTACCGGAAAATATTTTTTACAATAAACAAGAACACCAATAAAATATTTTTTTTTTAATATCTTTTTTCTCTTCATATAAGTGATAAAAAATACGTCTCAAAAAATATAGATTGCTCAAAGTTATAAAAGTTAATTAAGGTACAAGGCATAAGAGCTAGAAATCCTGAAAATGCAGTAGTATGGGAAAATATGCAAAGTCCCAAAATTAAACCACTTCCAAAACTACCCCTAGTAATATCGGCAAAAATTGTTTGTCTAAAGAACATATTGTTTCTCCATTCTAAATTTTGTATATATTTTACAGGACATATTAATCAACCTGCAAACAAAATTTTAAGGATAAAACAAATATTGAGATATTCAAGAATAATCGACATTTTCAGTGTTTTTATCCCTTTCCTTTTTGAAAGTCTTACTAAAGTTTACTACAGTAGTCTCTGCTTGAATTCGCTATCAAAAATGCAGAGCTTGCAGTACATTTAAGTGAGGAATCATATATTCGAAAACTCGAATAAATGCGCAGAAACGCAATTAGGATAATATTATTAAATGCGTAATTAATTAAATTATTTGTCTTCAAGTAAACATTTTTTTCACCTTTTCTTAAAAAAAATATTTCTTTCTATTTAAGAAAATGTTTGCTTTGTTTTTTTTTTAGTTTTAAGCCACATTCACACGTATCTTGCCAAAACACGTATTTAAGCTATTTATTCTATTTCCAACGGTTCTTTATTCTTTTCCTCTCGTTTTGGCAAAACACGTATTTGGCAATGTAGTCTGAATGTCGTATTAGTTAAAAATAAGTTATGTTTTTAACATAATTTTCTGTTTAACAAAAAATGTTTTTTAAAAATTTTGTTTTGAATGCATTTTTTTTTTAAGCAAAATGCTTATATTTTCAAAATGCATTTAAGAGGTCAATTTCGTTCTGACTTTACTAATTTGCCTCAGCTTAAGGGAATCATATTTAAGCGGGACGCATGTAAACTGAATTATTTCTATCCATTTTGTATGAAATTTATTTTTGCCAGCACTCTATGCGCATTCATACTTTTTATGAAACTAGTTTTGTAAGCAAACTTCTTCACAAACTGAATAAAACTGTAAATAAATTAAATAACAGTTTTCTTAAATTAATGCAAAAATTTACGAAATCCAGAAAACCCGATTTTTTGAACCGGGTTTGAATTAAAAAACCGAAACTCTGTTTTTAAAAATATGTTTTTTAAGTATTTGAAATACATATTTTAAAATAGGTTGAATATTTAATAACAATACTATTAACAACATCGTTGACCATGGCGTATGAGTGATATTGTTATGTACCTGCATTAAAATATAGAGTATACGTAGTGCGGACCTAAATATGTTGATCTTACAGTACCCGCAGAAAAAAAGTTGAAATATTTACACTAATTTTGAGTAACAGTTAACAAATTTTCTGGTAATTATACAACAACATAAAACAAACGATTACGATTACGTTTAGGTAGGTAAATGTTTGAAGTGATATACAAGGTGGCGCAAAAAATTACCTTCCGATGTGTTTTGGCTGTAATTTAAAAAAAAAAATGAAAAACTTTGATTCTTCTTGTGGATTATTTTTATTTGGTATTTTAATTTTTTTTACATCAAGTCGAGAATATGATGTCATGTAAATGGCCCGCCGCCACAGTTGATTGTCATTTGAGCCCTTTTTATGGCATTTTCCATCACTTTGGCCAAAACTTCCGGCGATAGGTCCTCACATTCTTGACGGATATTGTCTTTAAGAGCTGCAAGAGTCTGAGGCTTCTTGACATTAACCCGCGACTTCAAAAAGCCCCACAAAAAGAAGTCTGGAGCGGTCAAATCAGTCGATCTTGCTGGCCAGTGCAAATCGCCAAAACGGGAGGTTGTGGCACGTGCAGTGTGTGCCGTTGCACCGTCCTGTTGGAACCACATGTTTTCCAGTCCCAATTCATCAAGTTGCGGCAAAAAGAACTCGTTGATCATTGCTCTGTAGCGCTCACCATTCACAGTAACCGTTTGGCACATCCTCGGCTACAGCAGCAATATTCTCTGCAGAACGGCTACTCCGGGGTCTGCAACGCCTGGCAGCATCTCGTGTTGTGTCAGTCTCTTCGAGGCGAGCGGCTAAACGTCGCAGTGTTTCACCAGTAGGCGTTGGACGGCCAGGAAATCTGCGACGAAATTCACGTAGTGCCAAAGTCACCGACCGATTATTGGTCAAATAAATAGTCACCAATATTCCGCGTTCTGGAGCAGTGTAGCGTAACATTGTTTATTAACGTGTATTTCGCATGTGGTTACTACACAAATGTCAAAACAGAACTGACATCAGGGGCCAATCGCAAAATTTATAGCATTTTCTGATAGGAGGATTACTTTTGCGCCACCTTGTATTGTTAATTATTTGAAAGAAGATGAAAAATTGAGTTTTTTTGACCTCATGTCTTCCAATTTTCTCTATATTAAAAACATAAAAAAACATTGTGCGAAATAACTTTCGGAGTATATATTTCGTAGTATAAACGAATATTTCGTATATTTTACGAAATTAATTTAAGTCACGAATTGACTAATTTTACGAAAATAATGAAAATTTCGTGCATTTTGTGTGTATCATTCGGAAAATATCACTTAAGTAAGAAAAAAAAATATTTCGCAATTTGTTTTCAATAAAATTGATTTGAAAAGCTGTCAATTAAAAATTAATTGAATCAATTGCTTGACATTTATATTTGAGGCATTTGAGGAAAAAAACCAGGTAACGCCAACATATTGTGGTTGTTCTTTGTAATATTTATGTATGCAGTTGTTCCTATAAATTTTATTATATTAGTAATAAATATTTTTTTTTATTTATTTTTTATTTTATTAATTAATAATCATATAATTACAAATTATATACTATTACTCTAACCGAGCACTAGCTACTATGGCCTTCGGCGCGTTTGTAGCGAAAACAGACCAGTGCCTCTGGTGCGAATCGAACCCAGGACCCCCGCACTGATAACCCAGCACGTTACCAACTAGCCTACCGGAGCACAAGTAATAAACATATTAAAGCAATCTAAAACTTCTTCGAAATTTAGAGAATTTTGTACGCAAAGTTTTTTTTACGTTTATGGTTGTTTTTTTTTTTTTAATTTACTGTACATTTTATTATGTTTTTTTAATAGGGCCGGTAAAAATAATGTGGTGGTGATATTACACAATTTATTTCCTTCAGATGGTTTATTAATCACACCTCGCCTGTCACAACATTATGACTGCATCGAAAGACTTTTATAAGTGAGTTTCCTTGTCGAATGCAAAACCGGATGTGTTGAGAAGTAAAAAAAACGTGGGTTTTTAGATATTTTTGGTAACTATATTTAATAACGCCGCAGACGGAAGAAAAATTATTTGTTAGAGGTTTTTTGGATGCTTATATAATGGCTATAATTGATTTCGTCATGAAATTTCCGTTTCATTAGTACCCATACTTGATGCTTAGTAGCTTTATTTGCTATTTTAGTCTCCCATAGGGCTTTCAATAGAACTAGACAGGGACCGTAAAAATTATTTCTTTTTTCATAAAGGTCAGATGATAAAAGTTATTTTTTGATTTTTATTTTTTCGAGCAAAAATAAAAGTTATTTTTTGATTTTTATTTTTTCGAGCAAAACTAAAAGTTATTTTTTGATTTTTATTTTTTCGAGCAAAAATAAAAGTTATTTTTTGGTTTTTATTTTTTCGAGCAAAAGTTAAAATTATTTTTTGGTTTTAATTTTTTCGAGCAAAAATAAAAGTTAGTTTTTGATTTTTATTTTTTCGAGCAAAAATAAAAGTTATTTTTTGTTTTTTATTTTTTCGAGCAAAAATAAAAGTTATTTTTTGATTTTCATTTTTTCGAGCAAAAATAAAAGTTATTTTTTGATTTTTATTTTTTTCGAGCAAGTATAAAAGTAATTTTTTGGTTTTTAATTTTTTTTTTACCAAAAATAAAAGTTATTAGCTTTAGTTATTATGATTTTTCAGTGATGATAGATATACAGCAAATATTTTGCAATGTTATTTTTTGTGATAACTGTATTAATATATATTATTATACATTTTTTAAGTATCTAACTACAAGACAAACATCTCTATTTGTACGAGCAGTGCGCCAATCGTCATATTAAAAAATCGTCATTTTTAGAACAAGAATTCTTCAAAAAAAATCGTCATATTAAAAATAAGTTTTACTGATTATATAACTCGAAAATATTACAAAAGGCAAACATAAAATTTATATATTATATGTATATATTTATATATTATACATATATATATATATATAATATAACTGCGTTATTTGTTATTTATTCGTTATAAAATAAAAATTTATAACTTATGGAATTTCAACTCAAGAAATTGAAATAAATATCAAAAATAACTTTTATTTTTGCTCGAAAACATAAAAATCAAAAAATAACTTTTATTTTTGCCCGAAAAAATAACTTTTTCTTTTGCCCGAAAAAATAGAAACCAAAAAATAACTTTTATTTTTGCTCGAAAAAATAAAAAACCAAAAAATAACTTTTATTTTTGCCCGAAAAAATAAAAATCAAAAAATAACTTTTATTTTTGCTCGAAAAAATAAAAATCAAAACACATTTTTTATTTTGCTCAAAAAATAAAAATCAAAAAAAAACTTTTATTTTGCTAAAAAAAATAAAAATCAAAATTTTAAAAAGCAATGCATTTTATTATAGACTAGTTCATAAGGATCAAAATGGTATACTTGAAACAGTTTTCCGACATTTACTTCTTATTGCTTTTTTTTGTTTAAAAATTTGAAAATAACTGTTATTTTCGGTCCCTGGAACTAGGCACAGCCATATTTTATGGATCTTAAAATAAAATGCATTTCATTCATTTCAATGCACGCATTTGCATAAGATTTAATTTCGTTTAAATCGACACACATATATGTTTCTTGGCCGTAACGGTTCATACAGCTTGGGGGTTATATTCTATAGTTTTCGAGATATTTTCATTTGAAAATTCAAAATTTAGTCCGTTTTAGGTTCAGTTTTTAGCGAAAAGCGGGACCAAATCAAAGCCAAATTCAATTCGAAATCAGAATCGTTTACTTTAGCAAATTTCACAGCTGATTGCATTTCGATTGCACAACAAAAATTTTTTTTGTAAACAAACTAATCCAAAATACATTTTATTCAATGGCGGAACACAAATTGTAATTACATTATGCAAAATACAATGCTATTTTTGCTACTGAAAGTGTTTTTATATAGGGATGATCAGTATAATGCAAAATATTTTGTAAAAGGTTTTGGCGGAGAAATTCATTGTTTTTTTCACTCACTTCTTGGTCGAAAACAAACAACAATTGCCGTATTCGGTTTGTAATACATCTCATAAAGAAAAAAGCCTTTTAATTTGTTATTTTTTAGTTTTTAAAATTTGTAAAATGTATATTTTTATTATAATTTATCTCATAAACAGCTGATTAAAGGTTACAAAATTTTCTGCTAAAAACCCCCATTTTCTGCAATAGTCTGATTTCGATTAGTTTTCGCTGAAATCTCAACTAAATTTCAACTTTATTTTGTATGGGAAATCTGTTTGAAATCCCAAATGTTTATTAGATTACGGTCGAAATCTATCGAAATTCCATTTTAAGTGGGATTCGCTATAAAGTAATAATTAAAAATTAAAAAAAAATTTCCCCAGTAAGCACCAACTTTAACTCTTTTAACTCCAGATAAATATTTTCTGTCTAAACATATAAAATATATTTATTTTATTTTTTTTTTTTATTAATTAATAATCATATGATTACAAATTATATACTATATCCCTAACCGAGCACTAGCTACTATGGCTTTCGGCGCGTTGTAGCGAAAACATACCAGTGCCTCTGGTGGGAATCGAACCCACGACCCCGCACTGATAAGCCAGCACGCTACCAACTAGCCTACCGGGACGCACGATATATACTTTTATGAAAGGCATTTTCATGTAAAAGCAAGTTGATTAAAAATCTTTTCTAAAAGTGCCACATTTGTAAGGCAAATTATAACTTTAACCCACTGGTCCAAAATTTGCACGCCTTCAATTAGGTAGCGGAAACAGTTGTGGATACTCCAACAGTCTGTTAACTCTAGATAAATATTTTTTTTTAAACATATCAAATATATATATGCGTTTATGAAAGGCATTTTCATATAAAAGCGAGTTTTGTTAAAAAAATCTTTGAGTTGTATAAACTTTTCTGAAATTGCCACATTTCTAAGGCAAATGTAAACTTTAAACTAACTGGTATAACATTTGCACGCCACCAATTAGGTAGCGGAAGCGGTTGTGTATACTCTAACATATATTAAATTTACTGAAAAAGACCTGCTTTCAATGTGCACATAGCAACAGAAAATTAAAAAAATCTCTTTTTTTAATTTTTTAATCAAATTCTTTAAAATTTCTGAATGAGTAATAAATTAATGCAGGGCGACTACCAAAAATAAAAGTCTGTACCAAGATTTTTTAAAAAATGTGTGTATAAATCAAATTGCTAAAATCTGTATATTTTTGGTAGAGTTTTCTCGACATTTTTCCTAGTAATTGTTCGACTAGACCACAATTTTCATCAGGTTTCATTGAATTATTAATGCTGGCGATAACGTAATTTGTACCAAGTTATTTCAATTGCTATAAAATGACATAAAACCTTTACAAATGGAAATTTAATTTTGTATGGAAATAGTCGAGTTCGCCAACTTCGCAATTTCTATCGAAACACATTAAAATTTTTAATGTGTTATCTGTGAATATGGTCAATTCATAAAAGTGCTAAACAAAAAAAAAAGAAAAGGTGAAAAAGTTTTTTTTGTGTAGTAGTCCGCTCATTACACAATGTTCATCCGAGTGAGATGAGATATTCCTACAATTTTGTATATAAATGGTTGTGTTTTTTGAGTAGTTGTTCGCCAACTGCGCAATTTCCATCGAGGCACTTTGATTAATTCATGAAAGTGCTTAATTTCAAACAGATTTGATCAAGTTATTTTCGAGTAGTAGTCGGGACAGGACACAATGCTCATCCAAGTGAGGTGAGTTTTGCTCGGCATATTCTTTGGAAAATTGCCACTTCAAAATGTATACACTTGTTATACTCATTTTTAATATTCCCTTTTTTTTTGTTAATTCAAACGAACAAAAAAGGAACACTAACTACTAGAGCTACTCGACGGGGGTCGAGCTGCTCTTTAAGTACAGTAGTCTTCGCTAAAAGCGCATTCAAAAATGCAAAGTTTTCAGCCCATTTTAATATGGAGTAATTTATCCGATAAAATTAATTTATCCGGTAGACTAGAATAAATGCGCAGTAACGCATTAAGGGAAATATAACATATATGCGTAATAATTTCAATTATTTTTCTTTAATTAAATATTATTTTACACCTTCTCTTAAGAAAATGATTTCTTTCTGTTGAATGCAATTTTTTTTTTTTTAGTTTTAGTTATGAATAACCCAGTCAAAATCAAGCACTGTTAAACCACTGGCTAACCGACGAATTGTAAATAAACTACTATCAGAAGACATGTTTGAGACGCTTCACCAACGTTTCCAAAAAGCGTTTTACCAGTAACATCACTTCCAGCTTTGAAAGAAGCGTTGATGGAGGAGTGCAGAGGAATTACACCTGAAACAACCAAAAAATTGGCTTTGTCCATGCCATCTAGATTATCTTCTGTAATAAAAGCTTAAGGAAGCCAGACGAGAAGCTATATTTTTGTTGTGTTATGTATTTACCGTATGTAAACTTATATAAATAAATGTTAATCCAAAACCTGAATATTATGTAAAACCAAAAACTGATTATATGTAGGTATGAAATGTTAAAATTTTTAAGTTGGTTTTTTTTCAATAAAATCCGATACAAAATAATTAAACTCATTAAAGAATTTCCCATTAATTATTTACGGATAAAACATAAATATATCAGGGGTATGTAAACTTTTGCAAGAGTGTGTAAGGGAACACAAAACAAGCTTTGATAAGAGATATTATTTTTTAAATCGGCGTTCAATAATGTCGACCATTTGAACAATATGTTTTTTTATAAATTTTTAAAAATATCAAATTTAAGTAAAGATTAAACGCCAACAAAAACGAATTAAAAAACAAATAAAAACTACTATTTTGTCATACCACTTTAAAGCTTACCTTGTTTCACCCAAAACGGAATAGTTGAAATTGAGAAAGTTAACAGGCCTTTTGGAATGACTCAACTATAAAAAAAAAATTCTAAAAGCTTCGAATACTCAAAAAATATCTTATTCATATAATTATCTCCATAATATGGATTAACTGAATGCGTCAATAATGAAAACATCAAATTTTGTAGCATATCATAAAGGTTACATTTACACAAAGGCTTCCGTAAATTGTATTAAGAAGTAAATGGAATGTTTTGAGTAAACATTTAATAAAATATGTAGCTAGGGCTCGGAAGTTAACGCTTTTATATTTGTGTGTTATGTACATAAAATATGTATCTAAAATCGTAAAATATGGACTTATAATTTAAAAATATGCAGTTATTATTGATTTTTTTTCCAACGTTTTCAATATTAGTTGCACAATTTCGAAATTTTTGTTTTATAAAGGGGTTAAAAAATTTAAAATTACAAATAATCATCGTAAGAAAATTAGTAATTGCAGTATTCTGTTATTTTCATTTTCGCGATAAAAAAAATTATATGTATATGTATATGTATAAATTTAAATTATATTTTATTTATAAATCTCATAAATTTTGTAAAATTTAATTTTAGTAAAACATAAAAATATATTCTTGAACAATAGAAAAATATGCAACAAAAAATGCCAAAAAAATGCCAAAATATGCATTTATAGCTAAAATATGCATTTATAGCTAAAATTCCGAGCCCTATACAAAACATGTTTCTATATTTACATAGAAAGCTTGTTTGCTTTAGAAAAGAATATTACTTATCACAACAATGCAGGCAATTGTGACACTCGAAATAGCACGTCGGTTGATATTTTGAAATTATTAAGTTTTTAGTAAAAATGTATCTCCAAATTCTATGAAAATATATTAGTATAGATGCCAATTTAGTAGATGGACAATTTTAAGATGCTTGTATTTACCCTGCAGGAAATGTCAATAGTGAAAAAGTATTGATTCACTATTGACTGTGTCACCAGTACTACTAACCAAATATTCCCCAGGCAATGTAATTTGCTATAGACATTTAACATGTACGTGTCATTGAAAATCACTAGTGACATTAGAACTATTGACTAGGTAGTGAATAGGTAGTTCTTATGGAACCATATGTAGACATTGGAACCAAAGATTCACTAGTGACTAGGTAGTTCTTATGGCACCATATGTAGACATTAGAAACATAGATTCACTAGTGACTAGGTAGTTCTTATGGGACCACATGTAGACATAAGAACTATAGATTCACTAGTGACTAATTAGTTCTAATGGGACCATATGTAGACATTGGAACCAAAAATTTACTAGTGAGTTAATAAAGTAAGAAGTGTAGACGCTTAGTTGACAATGTCAACAAAATAGTAGACAAAAGTGGAGACTTGGAGACACTTGACCCCAAGTAATTAAAAAAAAAATTATTATTTTTTTTTTGAAAAACTATTTTTATTTATTACATAGTATTGACCATAAATAATTAATTCACTTTGTGTAGGGAGCCAACGGAGCCAACGATCTTCTATTTGGCGTATTTTATGCTTGATACCTCCAGTCATGCTTTGGACGACATTCATGTGAATTTTTTACACTGCTATGAATTTTTTCTTTATTTATTCAATGCATTTGGCATCCCAACCAATTTCATACATTTTTTGGAATAACTAAAAGACCACAAAGTCGTCCATTGGACGTTGTTTTAGGACGTTTGCAAGATTTTGGTATTTCGGCACAAAAGATATGTTTTTTGCATAAAGCCATTCTAACGTCTTGACATAATGACAGCTTCTTCAACCTTTCCAAAATAATATATTCTCTTAGAGTGTCTATCTCTAATAAATTTTTCCAGTTTTACTAAACATTTATTAATATAAACATCTGCGTGTACAGCCATTACTTCTCAATCCTGGATATAAAGTTGTGATATTATTTTTGCCGAAATTGCGGCCCACTAGCGTGGCCCATTTTGATCAATTGGTGGAATTTGCTGGGTGTTATCAAAAAGTACGTTAAAGTGCGTCATTTTAGGAAGAACTTAAGACGCAATCAAACAAGTTGACGAATTGGGTAAAAATTCCCCATATTTATAATTTTTAGTTAATAAATGAACTATATAAAGGGTCCGTCATCTAACGTTTTTTTTTTTTTCAACTAGTGCTTATTTCGTTAATGGTAACACTTAGCTCACGTCTGATTTGACAGATAATTAGTTTTATCATTCCGCTGAACGAATATGGTCCGTATGTTTCGTTATCTTGTGAAAAAAGTGAAAGAAACTGGCATCCTCATCGATAAACCAAAGCGTAAAAAGCCAAAAACAGTGCGTACACCCGAGAATATTGCTGCTGTGGCAGAAAGTGTGCGTGAAGCGCCATCAACATCAATTCACCGTCGTTCTCAACAATTGAGCATTTCGGAGACATCATTGAGACGAATTTTGCATAAAGACCTTGGTATGACGCCACACAAAGTCCAATTGGTTCAGGAGTTCAAAAAAAAAAGTTATTTGGCGGACCCTTTATAATGCAAAAGTAGCAAAAGATAATAAGCCTTGAATGGTCAAAAAGTCATTTGCTTGCATAAAAAGGACTACATGGACCTAAAAAGTTCCACAAAACTAGTAAGAAAAAGATGAATATCTTTTGATAGATGCAATCAATATTAACGGTTTATATTTCAAAGAAAATGTTTAAATATCTTTCATATGGTAGTTTTTTCTTAGTCCAGTTATAGCATTTTTAATAAATTTATGTAAACCTAGTTTTTAGTTTATGCCATTTGTTTTTTTAAATGTATTTATAATACATAGTTTTTGTAGTACACATCTAAAGTATATTAACTTACTTTTAATTTGTACTTATTTCATTTCATAATTGGCCTATTGCAAAAATCTATAAGTGTAAAAATGATTTTTTTTTTCTGCAGTGCAATATTCAGCATGTATACCGTCCAAGCATGTCGTAGACATTTTTTCTTAAACTGTTTTAGTCAACCACTTTAATTTTGAATTTATTCACTTTTGAATTTTTCCATCAAAAGAGCTGTATAATAGACTGGATCATTTTGCAAAAAATTTCTCTAATCGAAAGGTAACATCCCAAAGGTGAGAATCTCTGATGCAGGATTTTGTCCCGATCAGAAAATATATACAAAAAAAAAAAATATATATATATATATAAAAGTAAAGTTAAATTAATAATTTAAAAATATTTATATATAATATTTCACACCAAATATTTAAATAAAAGATATAAATTACCTAAACTTAAAAAAATAATTTTGTAGTGTATATGACTAACCAACATTACTGGTCATTTAGTGTCATATTAATACCTTTTATGTGATTGGCTGAAAGCCTGATTATTTTGATAGTCACATACACGACCTACCTTTATTTTATCGTGGGAATAGCAAATTCAGCTTTTTTCCACATAGTGTTAAGTTACAATTAAGTTACAATTATAATAAAATAAAGACACTTGCTCACCAGAGCTTAAACTGTTGAGTTTTATTTTATAAATATTATATGGCGATCCTGCCATACGAACAAAAATGCCAAAAATACAAAATTCATATTCATCTCTTAACAACAAAAACTCTTAATAACTGGTTGCCATTTAATGATTTAAAAAAAAAAAACAGCTTTTATTTGTTTTTAAATTAACTATTTTTCAAAAAATATTTAAAAATATAAGAAAGACCAGTGAAATAAAAGTGATATAAATTGTATACTTGACTATAAAACAAAAAATTAATTTTAAACTTTTTAAAAAAAAACTACATACAAAAAAAAAAAAACAAAACGCTAAAGAAATTAAAAAGCTAAAGAAGTTGAAAACTCTTAAAAAAAACAAGAAGAAACATTTTAAAATGCCAAAAAAAGAAAAACAAAATCAATAAAGGATTGTTAAAAAAAAATTAACTCCTCAAAACAAAACACTGGGAGGAACAACATCTTTAATAACAACTACAACACCAATTGCAAATTAAGACCAGCCGCAGCAAGATCATCATCATGTTCAATACTACAACTACTTGAAAGTCAACATTCATCTTAGTCATCAAAAAAAAAAAAAAAAACAACTTCATCATCAGATGTAAAACTACATAAACTATGTTTCATAAGTAAGTTTAGTTATTCAATATTAAATTTTTTTTATATATATATCTAATTAATGCTAACAATTGAAGATTTGTTTTTATACAAACACAAAAGAAAATAAAATGTTTAAATAAAACATTTTGAAAAAGAAATTAAAAGTAAAGAAAATTCTTAACGATTATTATGTATGTTAATATAGATTAAGAGAATTTTTTATTACTACTGACAAAATGGGTAAGACTGAATCGAAGATTGAGAACCCAAATGCAAATGTAATTAACGAAATAAAAGTGGCAGTGGAAATCCCAAGCTTCTATCTGATCATAATAATTGTAATTCTTACAATACAATTACTGACTACTCTATATCAACTGCACAAAAGATCCCTGAGGAAAAGTTACTTCAGAGCTGCATCTATGGGGAATGACATTGATAAAGTTTAGGGACATTTTCAGTAATTCTATACATTGATGATCCTAGTGCGTGAAATTTAGTTAGATGTTTATTTTTAGAAAAACGTGATATCTTTTTCTATCTTTTTTTTTTTTCTTTTTCGACCTGTTCCATTCTTATGGACTGGCAACAGATTCTTTCAAAATTACGAACTATAAAGGAACATTTTGATAAATCCTTCAAGTGCCTAAACACTGATAGGCCGGTCAAGGATGAAACCGTTAATAAGCATATGAAAATTTTATATGAAAGATTTGAACAGATTAGAATTATATTAAATGTTAACTATTCTCGGCTTACAAAAGCACATCAAATTGCAGCAGAAGGTTTCTTTGTTGATATACGTGGCAAATTCGCTAGTTTGTTATCACGAAGGGGTATAGAAGTAAAGCTTCCTTTAACACTTCACGGGGAGTTGACGGAAAATCAACCCGGAAGCGGATCAAACTCGATAGAGAGTAACACTTCTCGGGAATATTCTCAGAACCCCGAAACAATGCCACAATCGGTAGTCGAATTTTTGGGATTAGCCTCCAGAGTCCTCCCGGACTTTGATGGCAGGGCCGAAAACTTACAGAGTTTTCTTGATGCCCTAAGTTTAGTGGATTCCATTGCGGAAGGCCACAACGCTGTGGCAGTAAATTTAGTAAAGACTAAATTGAAGGGTGCTGCTCGGAATATATTAACCACGGAAACCACCCTACAGGAAGTTATTGATAAATTGAAAACCTTCGTTAAGGGAGAATCTGTTGATGTACTGTCAGCAAAGCTGATGAACATAAGACAGACAGGTAAGAATGCCAATGCTTACGCTAAAGAGGTGGAAGACCTCACAAAGGCACTAGAAGGTGCCTATATCTCGGATGGTCTGTCTGGCGATGTCGCGAGCAAATATTCGACCCAAATGGCTGTTAAGGCCATCGTTAAGAATGCACAGAACGATAGGGTAAAACTAATAATCGAATCAGGGCAATTCTCGAATATGAATGAACTAATTGCGAAGTTCATCGGAAGTTGCACCGAAGCATATGGGCAACCGAATTCCATCCTCAAATTTAATACGAATTATGTAAAACGCGGACGCGGATACAAACGCGGACGTGGAAATTATGGCTATAACGATAATTATAACCGTAACCATCAGAACATGAATCGAAATTCCGTTCGAGGTCGTGGTAATGACCGATACGGCCGTGGGAACTACAACAGTTACCACAGAGGTGGTAGAAGCGTGCGCCACGTAACCGAGGATAATTCGGGAAACGGGGCACAACCCCTGAATGTGGAAAACTAAAAAATACAATTTTTAACCTCAATCTATCTCTTTATAGTTACCTCTGTATTAGAACAACATTAAACGGCGAAAAGTTCACATTTTAGTAGATACGGGAGCTGATATTTCAGTAATAAAAATCGGTAAAGATCTTAACGAACAAATAGATTCCAATATAACAACTAACATAAGTGGTGTAGGTCAAGGTTTGACAACTACACTAGGAAAAGTTGAAACGGATTTCATGATTGAAGATCTCCTAATAGCACATGAATTTCATGTTGTTGGGGACAACTTCCAAATTCCATCAGACGGAATAATAGGTATGGATTTTATAAGGAGATACAATTGTATACTCGATTATCAAGAGGATAAAGATTGGATTATTTTGCGACCTAAAGATTATCCAGAGGATATTGCCATACAAATTAGTAGTGCGCCACAAATCTATTCCATATCGCTTCCAGCGAGATCGGAAGTAATAAGACCAGTTAACATTCAGACAACTGAAGATAAAGTGTTGATACCGCATCAAATACTAGAAAATGGTATTTATATTGCAAACACAATAGCTTCAAGGTCGATGCCTATGATAAGAATTGTCAACACAACTGACAAAAACGTCATTATTCCAGATGTTCAGATACGAACGGAGAGTCTTAAGGACTATGAAATCGTTCAGCAAAACAGAGATTGCCGAAGAGATCAGGAAAAGTTAGAGAGAATGTCTAAAAATTTTCCAAATTTCATAAGCGAAAAATTAAGCGATTTATGTTCAGAATTTATTGTTTTCGCATTAGAGTCTGATAAAATTACTACTAATAATTTTTATAAGCAGAAGCTCAGACTTAAAGATGACGAACCCGTCTATATGAAAAATTA
Source organism: Delia radicum (assembly GCA_021234595.1). Classification (NCBI taxonomy): domain Eukaryota; kingdom Metazoa; phylum Arthropoda; class Insecta; order Diptera; family Anthomyiidae; genus Delia; species Delia radicum. The sequence continues at coordinate 100,589,331 of CM037854.1, forward strand.
CAGAATTCCTCACACACACAAAGAGGAAGTAAATAGACAAGTGGATAAACTTATTACAGATGATATAGTAGAGCCATCTGTCTCCGAATATAATAGTCCGATTTTATTGGTTCGGAAAAAATCGTTGCCCGGAACTTCACAAAAAAGATGGAGACTAGTCGTCGATTATAGAGGAATCAATAAGAAGCTTTTTGCGGACAAGTTTCCACTTCCTCGCATAGATGACATATTAGATCAATCAGGTAGGGCTAAATATTTTTCATGTTAAGATTTAGTGTCTGCTTTTCACCAGATAGAACTAGAAGAAAACTCTCGGGATATAACATCCTTTTCAACCGAAAAAGGATCTTTTCGATTTAAAAGATTGCCATACGGTATAAAAATAGCTCCGAATTCATTCCAAAGAATGATGTCTTTGGCTTTTTCTGGGCTAACACCAGCCCAAGCATTTTTATACATGGATGACCTTGTCGTAATTGGTTGTTCTTAGAGGCATATGTTGCAGAATTTAAGGGATGTGTTTGGCATGTGCCGACGATACAATCTGAAATTGCATCCAGATAAGTGTTCATTTTTCTGTCGCGAAAGTGACATTTCTAGGACACAGATGTACGGACAAAGGTATCTTACCTGATAACAGCAAATTTTCGATAATTAAAAATTATCCCACACCGAAGAATGGTGATGAAGCTAAACGCTTCGTAGCATTTTGCAATTATTATAGGAGATTTATTCCAAATTTTGCTGAATCATCTCGGCATATTACTAGATTATCTAGGAAGAATGTGAATTTTGAGTGGACTAAGGAATGCGAAAATTCCTTTAATTATCTCAAAAATCAATTATTGAGTCCGAGAATATTGCAATATCCTGATTTTCAGAAGGAATTTTGCATAACAACAGATGCAAGTAAACATGCTTGCGGCGCTGTTTTAAGCCAAGATTACAATGGTATTCAATTACCTGTAGCCTATGCATCTAGGTCATTCACGAAAGGTGAAGGCAATAAATCGACGATAGAGCAGGAACTGGCGGCCATCCACTGGGTCATTCAATACTTTAGACCATACATTTATGGGAGAAAATTTTTGATCAAAAGCGATCACAGACCGTTAACCTATCTATTCTCTATGAAGAATCCGTCATCGAAATTGACTAGAATGAGATTAGATTTAGAGGAATACGACTTTACAGTCGAATACATCAGGGGTAAGAGAATTATGCGGCGGATGCGCTGTCGCGAATAGAATTTTCAGATATTAAGAACACTGAGATTAACAAAATTTTGAAGGTCACAACAAGACTTCAATCGAGATCTAAAAATGAGAATATATGTAAAAGGAAAGTTACACGGAATAAAGAATCAGATATAATCAGGGTATACGAAGCAATTAATGCAGACGAGTACAGAAGAAATGCAAAATTGCATTTTACAAAGGACAAATTTGTGATCCTTAAGGGGAAAAATAAATTATCCTATAATGAGTTACGAGACGTTATTTCTAATGGAAAAGTAGACTTGGGTCAACTGTTTCCAAAGCTTGAAAAAATAGCTGGTAATAAAGGGATCTCGACTCTACAATTATCAATAAATGATAGATTGTTTAGTGACGTCACGATAGAAGAATTTAAACAGACCGGTAATAAATTGTTGCAACAAATGAGAATAGTACTCGTACCCGATTTGATGAAAATCGATACTGATTCGGAAAAACTTGCGATAATGAGAAAATATCATGATAATAAAATATTTGGAGGTCATCCAGGCATAAGCCGTTTGACAAAGAAGATAAGACAAAGGTACCATTGGAAGAACATGACGAGGGATATCACTCGTTATGTGAATAATTGTAAAGACTGTCAATTAAATAAATCCGGCAGGAAAATTAAGGAACCCTTAGTTTTGACGCCAACGCCAGCAAGGGCTTTCGACATTGTTTTGGTCGATACCATAGGTCCCTTGCCAAGGTCTAATAGTGGTAATGAGTATGCTGTGACTATAATTTGTGACCTTACGAAGTATCTGGTAGCAATTCCTGTGCCGAACAAGAGTGCGAATGTAGTATCTAAGGCTATTATGGAATACTTTATACTTGCGTACGGTCCAATGGGGAAAATACTCACGGATATGGGCACGGAATATGTGAACCAAGTCCTTAAGGAACTCTGCGAGATTATGGGCATAGAAAAGATTACATCTACTGCATATCACCACGAAACACTGGGGTCTATTGAACGATCACACAGAACTCTGAACGAGTACCTAAGATCGTATATGTCCACTGACAAATCGGATTGGGACGAGTGGATAAAGTTTTTCGCGTATTGTTATAATACGTCACCGTCGACAGTTCACGGATATTGTCCATTTGAACTAGTCTTTGGAAAGATTCCACCGGAGTTTGAAATTTTGAGTAAAGGTAACATTGATCCTATATATAATGTGGAATCTTGCGCGAAAGAGGTCAAGTATAGGTTGCAATTTGCTCAGAAGAGGGCGGAAAAATGTCTTCAAAATTCGAAGATATTGCGCGAAGGATATTACAACAGGAACCTAAATGAGATAGATGTATCCATTGGTGACCTGTTTTTGATCCGAAATGAAAGCGGACATAAACTGTATAACCTTTATAGGTTAAACTGGATAACCTTATAGGTTATTCTTATGTTTCGATGATACTGGAAACATAAGAATAACGGACGATAACGGTAAAACGACATTAGTACATAAAAATAGGGTAAGAAAATATAACCAAAAAAAAATTTACAATAACAGTAGATTTTATTTTATATATCTTTTTATATAAATTTTAATATTTACATATTTTTTAACTATACCAATTATAATTTTATTTTATTTTTTTTAATTAACAAAATTTAAAATTGCTTTTCTTCCTATATATACATATAAAAAAATGTATTATAATATAATTATTAAAATAATCGCATATTTAGTGAAAAAAAAGATTTTTTTTAAAAAAGGGAAGGAATGGGACGCCTGAACTTACCCGAAATGTAAATGAAAATAAAATAATGGAAAGAAAATAAAATTTTGTATTAAGTAAAAAAGAAAAATTAAAAAATGATCATTGATTAAGTACTGATCATTCTTTTCACAAAGGGAGGTGTAGTGTATATGATTAACCAACATTACTGGTCATTTAGTGTCATATTAATACCTTTTATATGATTGGCTGAAAGCCTGATTATTTTGATAGTCACATACACGACCTACCTTACTTAATTATTTTATCGTGGGAATAGCAAATTCAGCTTTTTTCCACATAGTGTTAAGTTACAATTAAGTTACAATTATAATAAAATAAAGACACTTGCTCACCAGAGCTTAAACTGTTGAGTTTTATTTTATAAATATTATAATTTAGTAGAAAAGTTAGTAAAACGTCTTGTAAATCAAGTACACTATTTTTCAGCAAAAGTTTTTGCTGAAATTGTGTTTTGAGTTAATATTTTAGTTATACTTATTCAGCACTTAACTGTTTTGACCTAATGCTTTACTTATACTTTCTAATGTGCTGATAAGCATATTAACAATGCGGACGACAACCACATTCAAAGAGATACGCAGAATGAAAAAGATGTCGCGGCATGTCCAGATGTAGTAGACCCAAGGAAAACTGTACCAAAAAGTACAACCATAGAATAATTAGACCGGACACTAAATTTCAAAGCCTGGCAGCACTGACAAATTTTCTCAAAATTACTGTTGATGGCAGCTCTTCAGAATATAGTGTTAGAATGGAACAAATATAAACACAATGCAGTGTCTATAATAACTAATGGTTAATTCAACGGGTTTTACTAGTATTTATAAAAAGTGTTATTTTTTTAAGTTATTGGGTACTTAGTAAAGGCCTCTAATTTTCATATGCCTTTTACTGAGTAATTATATTTCCATCTTTTCCAAAATTATCGGACCTTTGAATTAGGTGTTGCTTTAAAGCAACGGTAGTGTAAAATGTTTTAAACTGTAAAATTTTAACTGTCTATTCAGTAATCGGATATAAATTTGGCAATTAAAAAAAAAAAAACAAAACACTTATTTTCCTGTAAATTTATTTTAAATAAATTGAATAAGAGCGCAAAATGTCAAAAAACGATTTTCCTTGAAAAACGCCCGCTCTAATTGGGTGATTGGATTTCTATATTTTTTTTATGATATGATACATTTAACATATAATATGATATTACATATAATATGATGTGATACATTTAACACAGTCAATTGCAGATGTTGTGATTTTGTTACGATTATTACGATTACAGGTTTAATAATAATACTACTTTCATGGTGTTTTTTTATGGGGTTAAGTTGTAACGACACGTTTTTCGCAAGAGGCTGGGTAACTCAGCGTCGTACAGGGTTCGTTACAAACTATTTTTTTTTCCTTTTAAGAGAGAACACAATTTTGTTATTTGTTTGGTATATTTCTTTCCTTTTTATTTATACGCTTTGCTTAAGATTTATCTTCGTAGTATTTTGTTTGCTTCTTATTCTATACACTTAATTTTATATGCCGACAAGTTATTCACGACGACAAACGACACACGAATCACGAGTTCCGGTACACTTTAGCCAGTAGAGTTGGATAATGAATGTGTAGTAGGTAATGTTTCTAAACTCCCTAGGTCGCAGCCGAGTTCCGATGTCCGGTCAAGATTCACGTTACCTCTCTTATAAAATAAACAGATAACCCGATCTACGATTTTATTTTTTCCGAAATAAACGCGAGGACTACATCAAACGCGATTGGAGAAAGATCTAAGGTTTTTACCCTCGGGTTTCTCAAGAGTAAAACTCGACGAAATTACGAACCCGAGAACCAAAAGTTGCAACTTCGGCTCTCTCACAAGTCGGCCCGAAGGGACTAAATTTAATCACGGTATAATAAACCTACTATGGAGAAAGATCTAAGGTTTTTACCTCGGGTTTCTCTAGAGTAAAACTCGAAGCAAGAGGGGAAAAAATACGATTACACACCAAGAGGACAGAATGTTACATAAAAACAGATTTTTTTGTCCATTTAGGGGAGTTTATCAACTCCTTACTAAAAATTTATTGTTGGAATTCGGTAACTCCAACACAAATAATAGCAACCCGATAATGACCACAAAAATCTGAATTTATTTATTTAGAGAATTTTTAAACTCCTTCAATAATAGTTCTTACCTCGTGGGCGTCTACTGGCTAACTCAATTTCTTCTCGTCACAACACCGGCTTTTATATGATTTTGCTAGCAACACGGGTATACACACTCGTACATACAAACTAAACAAGATAAACAAAACATACAGATGACGTGGGCGTACACAGCTGCACTGACATTTCAACAGTGTCGTATTTTTGTACAGCTATTACCTTTAACTATACTATTGAATACTAGATGACGCTAAATCTACATTAAATAAACTTATTACATTATTTCCTTTTTTAGGATACCAGTAATTTATAGGGAAGAAAACTAAACTAATAAAATTGATGTGTTGTTTATATAAAACAAATGGGAACTGGACAATAACTTCAATAAAGCTAATACGATAGAAATATGATAGAAAATATTTGTTTATGTTGGCAAAAATTACATTGGTAATTTTTGTCATTACATTGCCTCCCTTCTTTCGGGACGTAGAGGAACTGTAGGCTCTATTTTATTGGGTTCAGCCAAATGACTTGGGTGTGTCCACTTCGGGCGATGATTATGCGGTACAGATTGGCTCCCACTGATCTGGTTGTTTTTATTTATTTGTTTATAGTTCCGTTCGTTGATCAGTTCGGCGATAATCTTCTTTACTTCGATTGGTACCCTCTTGCCATGCTAATTTTTGATTGGTTGCATCTATTGTGGTATCGGGTTTTCGGGATGTTCCTACTACCTGTCAGTTATTGCCCCTCTTCGGTGAAGGTACATAAATTTGTCTTTCGCCGTGATAACGTGGGTTGACTCCACCACCTCCTGAACCAGCCACATTACCGCCTCTTTAGTGAAATAGGTTTGGATGAGGACGTAGAATGAGCATGGGTGGCCCAGCTGTATTCGCCTCTTCATAATTGCCATAGCCCGAAAACAAAACTACACAAGTTTTATCCGAATTTGCAGTGATTTTAGCATCATCATAATTTCCATCATTCCAATATTTGGCCAAACATAGATCTCCAATTTTCCATGGCCAATTACCACCAGACATCATACCAAATTGTGGTGGCGCTTGTTGCGGTGGTGCCACATATACGTTGGGATTTTGAGCCATGTAAGCCACAGCAGCTGGTGGTGGTGCTTGGGCATTGAATATTTGTGCCTGAGGATGCTGCTGCTGCGACGGCGGTGTTGCCACTTGTTGTGTTTGCTGTGATTGTGACGCAGCTTGTTGCTGCCGCTGTATTTGTTGCATAGTCAAACCTTGACTTTTTAATAAATTCTTGGCGTATTCATTAGCCTCTTTACTTTGAAAACCCATTATTTTACTCGGATCATAAGCAAAACCATTACCTAATTGGGCAACATAAGCCGCTGGTTGTGGAAACGGTACTGAGGTGGCAGCTTGTACAACTCTAGTTTGTGGTTGAGATTTCGAGGAATAGTGTTGGGATTGTGTGGTTTGTTGCTCTTGACGAGTTTTTGGGTTTATTATATCTAATTTGTATTTTCTGGCTTGATGGGGTTTATTTCCCGTGTCCTTATTATCCTTTTGTGAAGGCTGCAGCACTTGCGGCTCTTGACGAGATTTTGAATTTGTTAATGGAGGTTTTTGGGTTTTATTATTATTTCGACTTTGTTGTTGTGTTCGATTCGTATTATTGCGTTTGCCACCTTTTCCTGTTTTATTAACAGGCTGTGATCTACGTTTTTCTTGCCTTTGATTGTAATTGGAACGTGATTGCATTGTTGCTTTGTCCCCAGATCTTGGCGTAGAGCGATTAGCGGCAAAGCTAGACGACATATTATTTTCAAATCTATTTCCGCCTGAAGATGTAACGTTAGCATTGTTGTTAGTATAAGGTTTGGACGAGTTATCCCGAGAATTTAGTTCATTGTATGAATTATTGTTTACCGTTTGGGGTTGGGATTGTGTTGTATTTGCAGAAGATACAGTCTCTTCAGCACTGTTAGAGAAGGGCTGTACGATGACCATGCATTTCTCTGTCCTTGGATATTCAGGTTCACAAGTCAAACTTAGACCGGCGCACTTGATAGTAGTGTTAAACTTTCGTAGAAAATCTAAGCCCAGGATCATATTTTCGGTTGATTCGGGCAGAACAAGGAATGTGCATCTGGCGGTAACATTTCCCAGGGTTACAGTGAATTTTGTGCTGGTAGTAAGAGTTTTATGAGATCCATCAGCTAAAACCACCTCAACGTCTTCTTGAACATAGGTAGGGTTCTTTAGTTGTGTGACAAAATCTGGTTTAATAAACTACGGGTTGCTCCAGTATCGATTGTGGCAGTAACCATTTTTTTTCCAATAAGCAAGGTTGCAGTTAATCTGAGTTCTTCGCATTTTAAAAAGGTTTCGCCTCGGTGGGAATTTCCCGATTGGTTAACGCAACATTCTTCACTACGAACCCCTCGTCGTCCACAGTTTACGCAAACATTTGGGCCCGAAAGCATACGATGGTATTCCCCCCGGCCTTTTTGAGGAGCATTGGGAATACTTTCTAACTCATCGGCTAGTGAAATTAGATCACTCAATGATGAAAAATCCCTTCTTCGGATATACCATTGGTAATTTGACTGAGCATTGCAGAAAATTCTTTCGAGTTTTTGGTCTTCAGTAAGACTGGTATGTCGCATAAGGCTTTGTAACGAAAGGACGTAATCTTTAAAATTTTCCCGGGGGCGTTGAATTCGTTTGCGAATTTCATCCTCTAACCTTTCAAAGTATCGTGGAGGAAGAAAAAAGTTACAAAAATCGAATTTGAACGATTTCCACGCTAGCCAATGTTTATTATTGTTTCTAAACCAGGTAAGGGCTCTGTCGCGAAAGAATTCTGGCATTGTTCGCGTTAGCTCATCAAGATTGATGCCATACATCCCTGATAATTCTTCAAGCCGTTCTATGAATCCCAAAGGATCGCGACCACCATCATATTTCAAACCCCATTTTCTTACTTGGTCTATCACGATTACCTTATTTTCTGGCAATGTATTTTTAGACGGTATGACAATTGATGAATCTTCTAGCTGTTGGTGAGTTTCACTTTTCACGGGTGATGTAGATTGGTTACCGATTCCGTCTTTCGGCAACTGCAAAGTTATCTTCGGTGACGGTGGTGCCGTAATGAACTCATGCTTTGTTTGTAATTCACAAAGCCGTTGAAGTCGGGCTGGGTCATGTTCTGTTCCTAAAAATTTTCCAAACCGTTTTCTGAGTTCGTCCACATTTCCTGTGGCATTTAATTCGAACTCCGTTAAATATGCCACTAGATCGTCTTTTTTTAAAGTATATGCCCACGCCGACTTTAACATTTTTAATCGCATATGTTCGTAAAAATTTTTCATAGACAATCCCGCACTTTCACTGATTTCTTTGTAATTTTTAGTTTTTTTTTTTCTTTCTTTGTCTCCTTTTTTTTCTTTGTCTCTTTTTTTTTTTTTTTTTTTTTTAACAGTTTATTTAAGTCCCTGCTCGGGCGCCATTGTAACGACACGTTTTTCGCAAGAGGCTGGGGTAACTCAGCGTCGTACAGGGTTCGTTACAAACTATTTTTTTCCTTTTAAGAGAGAACACAATTTTGTTATTTGTTTGGTATATTTCTTTCCTTTTATTTATACGCTTTGCTTAAGATTTATCTTCGTAGTATTTTGTTTGCTTCTTATTCTATACACTTAATTTTATATGCCGACAAGTTATTCACGACGACAAACGACACACGAATCACGAGTTCCGGTACACTTTAGCCAGTAGAGTTGGATAATGAATGTGTAGTAGGTAATGTTTCTAAACTCCCTAGGTCGCAGCCGAGTTCCGATGTCCGGTCAAGATTCACGTTACCTCTCTTATAAAATAAACAGATAACCCGATCTACGATTTATTTTTTCCGAAATAAACGCGAGGACTACATCAAACGCGATTGGAGAAAGATCTAAGGTTTTTACCTCGGGTTTCTCAAGAGTAAAACTCGACGAAATTACGAACCCGAGAACCAAAAGTTGCAACTTCGGCTCTCTCACAAGTCGGCCCGAAGGGACTAAATTTAATCACGGTATAATAAACCTACTATGGAGAAAGATCTAAGGTTTTTACCTCGGGTTTCTCTAGAGTAAAACTCGAAGCAAGAGGGGAAAAAATACGATTACACACCAAGAGGACAGAATGTTACATAAAAACAGATTTTTTTGTCCATTTAGGGGAGTTTATCAACTCCTTACTAAAAATTTATTGTTGGAATTCGGTAACTCCAACACAAATAATAGCAACCCGATAAATGACCACAAAAATCTGAATTTATTTATTTAGGGAATTTTTAAACTCCTTCAATAATAGTTTCTTACCTCGTGGGCGTCTACTGGCTAACTCAATTTCTTCTCGTCACAACACCGGCTTTTATATGATTTTGCTAGCAACACGGGTATACACACTCGTACATACAAACTAAACAAGATAAACAAAACATACAGATGACGTGGCGTACACAGCTGCACTGACATTTCAACAGTGTCGTATTTTTGTACAGCTATTACCTTTAACTATACTATTGAATACTAGATGACGCTAAATCTACATTAAATAAACTTATTACATTATTTCCTTTTTTAGGATACCAGTAATTTATAGGGAAGAAAACTAAACTAATAAAATTGATGTGTTGTTTATATAAAACAAATGGGAACTGGACAATAACTTCAATAAAGCTAATACGATAGAAATATGATAGAAAATATTTGTTTATGTTGGCAAAAATTACATTGGTAATTTTTGTCATTACAAAGTGGAAAACACATTTATAAGATCCTTGATAGCCACTCTCAGTGTATAAAAGGTAATGACATGTCAGTACTTTTTCCTATACTAGTAATGACACCAGCTTACTCTCTGCATTACTTAAACACAAATAATATGGACTTAATAATAACATGTTAATGGTCCCATTATTTCAATACAATATACTGGGTAAGTTATATTTTTCATTTAAACATTTTTGGTAAATTACAAAAGATGATTTTTTTTTTTTAAAGGCGGTTTATACTTTGATATAAACATCATATATATATGCCATATGAAAGTTTTAAGTACTGCCTTTAAACTGAACCTCCAAACACTTTTTCCCAACATTAACACCAACCCAAAGGATTTTAGGTACGAGGATTATGAATCTGATATCTAATTTATAATATATAAGGTGGCGCAAAAATAACCTTCCGATGTTTTTTTTTTTTATTATGTATTTATTATGTATAGCATTTTCTGATAGGAGGATTACTTTTGCGCCACCTTATATATCGCCCTAATATACATATATAAATATTCGTCCATTATGGCGCGATCACTTGGACGATATTATTTCCTCGACTTTACAGAAAAAAACTACAATCATTATTCACAAACAGAAACGATTTTTTCAACCTACAAAAAAGTTATAACCTTAGGTTAAACCCTGCATGATAAAATGATATATTATATCTCCTTTAGTCTTAAAAGTTATATTTTTTTTTAAAATAAAGTTATGTGTATGTGTTTGTGTTTGTTTAGAAATGCTCTAACAAAAATTAAGTATGTGTAGTTTTTATGAAAATATCTTAATAGATTTTTAACGACTATTAAGAAGAAATTGAATTTTTGCATAAATTTAGTTATTTTGTGTAGATATCCAATAAATCTTAAGATGTAAAAATAGCGCGAATCGACAAAATAAAACAGTATTTTTATCTCCTGAAAACGTAATATTAAACACATAATAAGTCTGGCCAGCACAGCGTCGATATGTAATTTTTTTTCAAAAACTAAATTTTAAGGTTAAAAACGGAAAATTTGTCCGATGTAAGATTTGGTGCGATTGTGACCAAATTTTACAACTGAGATTCCGCTATGAGTACTCAACTTTTGCGTACTCAACTATTGTACATATCATATTTTTTATTGTTTTCTTTCGTTTCTAGAAGAATGGCATTCGTCTTCTTGTAAAAGATGCCATCATTTAGACAAACATTGATGTAAGTAGTTGAAAGATAGTTTTGTTTATGTTATATATAATTATTTCAATATATTGTCATATATCAAACTAACTAATGTTGACAGTGTATGAAAATGTTTATATTTTGTAAAGTATTGTAAATTATTTTTAAAAGAATCACAAAAAAAAGATTAAGATTTTCTGCAAAAAAATTAACTAAAGTACAATTTTTCTACAAATTTTTTGAGTTTTTTCGCCTACTAATATTTAGGAAATTTTATTAACTTCAGCAAAGATTTTTTAATTTTTAATAATAATTTTTAGCATTTTCTTTGCAAGCAGCCTCCTAACTGACTAACTTGCTGGCTTTACTAACTTTTTTTTTGAGTGCAGATCTAAAAAATTATCTGGATACGTTTAATAAGAAAACTTTATTAATACAATACGTTACTGAGCAAACAAAAACCTTTGCAAAGCTTTTCGTTAAAAAAAATCAAATGTTCCTAACATTGATGAAAAGGTTTGCAAAGAAAAAAAAAACTTAATTCGGTCACTAAATAATGAGGCTTTTATTACACACTACAACATTTTTTAACACATGATTTTGGGACACAATTCTGGGAATTGCAAAAAAAAAAAAATTGGAATTTTTATTTTCATGCAAAATAAAATTTATAAAGAAAAAAAACAGCATTTTGTGAATTTCTAATCCAGTTATTGAGCAAAAAATGTGAAAATGGGAAAAATGGTCATTTTTGCATTTTTTAAGGCACTGGTTGGACTTTTTCGGTAGGCAAAGCATTTCGTTTAAAAAATTAAATGTTCGTAAAATTGATTAAAAGATTTGCAAACAAAACAAATTCTGTTACAAAATAATGAGGCTTTTATTATAGATATCGTAAAAATTTTATATTTTGTTATTATCAACAACATGTTACCCAGCCAAAAAAAAAAAACTTATATTGCTAAATTTGTTTTAATCAAATATCAAAATAGTTTTTAATAAATTAAATTTTTATTTAATATTGGTATCGTCTTTAAAATTTAAAAAAAATCGCATAAAGTCATAAAAATATTTATCATTTAACATAAAAATTATAGTGCCTCTTGAAAATATTATTATTCTTTTATTTTCACTCAAGCTGTGAACAAGCCAACTATTATGATATTCGATATCATGTTTTTGATATTATTTAAGTACAACACATATGGTTGTATTTAATTCAACTATATGAGCTACTTCAAAAAATTTCGATACCTTTAGAAAGTTTCAGATTGTTTCATTTATTTTATTTTTCACTTCAAAATGGAGCCACAATACTTGGGAGATACATCCACGAAAAAAGGAATTTGCATATCGGTGCTTGGTGAAAAGTTTTACAGTGGTTGTTTAAAGTTCCGCAGTTTTTTCCATTTGTTTTTTGAGTTTTTGCTAGTACATTGCGTAAACTGAGTTTTTTGTAAACAGCACCTTCAAGTATAAAATGAATTTTAAAAAATTTAAACGTAAAAATTTTATAATTTTGTAAACATTTTGCAAATTTAAATTGTTTTTTCGCATTTTTGTATAAAAAACATTGCTTGAGAACATAGTTAGCTACATATGTACATGGGACTAATGCATTAAGTGGGCCAATTACCATTACATTGATAGCAATGGTAATGACATTATTTTCATTATCATTTTCTTTTTTTTAATTAATGGTAATGATTAGAGCAAGGAATTTCATGCAAATGCATATTTGTAGTCAGTATCCTAAAATCGATTTTGACCAAATATTTTTCCGAATTAAAAATTTTGCAACAGAATGGCATCGATTTGTTGTTGCATATGATTTTTCATTTTCTGTTGTATATTTTCAATTTAATAGTATATTTTGTAAAAATAAAAATTAATTTGTAATTAAAAATAAAAAAAAATAAAACATTTGCAGCCCTGAATGTAGCATCTTATTTCCTGCATATTTTAAGCGTCTATTTTTGTTTTTTAGTGGCATCAAATTTCCTGCCCTAATAAAGAGTTAGCGATATAATTTCATTGATTAATGAAAGTGATTTTAAATTTCATTGCCATTAATAATGAATCAATTAAAAAAATAAGTACCAACAAAAAGTAGGATTTTAAATTTGTGAAAAATCGCTCAAATCAGGGATGGAAAGTGTCCGCTCAGACTCATGCTTATTTTAAATAACTAATGAGAATGAAGTTTATAAAATTATATAGATTTTAATTTTTTGTCTGTCTAAACACAGAGAACGAAATGGAATATAACGGGGAGCGAAATTTGAATTTGGAGTGAGTATTAGCACATATATTGTTAAAAAAAAATGTATACGTCCTCCTGAGACAATTTTCTAAATATAAATATTTCGGGATCATGGTGTGTGTTTTATAAATCAACTTTTGTACGTTTTGCGCTATCACACCTAGTTTTAGAGATATAACACATTCTTTAAAGTGGAAATTTTAAAAAGCCTGCATCTCAAAAAATAAACGAGATAGGACAAAACGGACAAAATTTTTGCGCCTTAGGTAACTTGAAAAAACGAATGATGCAGAAGTTCTTATTTTTGGGGGCTACTTTCAAGTGCAATTCTTTGAATTGAATCCCAAAATCATGTGTTGTACTGTGTTATTAACATCGTAAAAATTTAATATTTTGTTATTATCAACAACATGTTACCGAGCCAAAAAAAAAACATATATTGCTAAAGTTGTTAATTTACCCGAGGAATTATTTTTTATGAAACAACCATAGGGCGTCTTAATTACTTGTTTACCCATATACATAAAAATACAAATTTAAACACTCCGATAATAAAACACAACATTGATTCAAAATGATTTCCGTTTTTCGATATCTCACTTAGTTTTCAAGATACTTGCCATTTAATAAAATTGTGTTTTTTTTAAGGGCGGGTATCCGCCAAACTAAACGAAGTAGGACACACTAATAATTTTAATGCAATTTTTACAAACCGGCCACATAGTGATTTATTATTTATTTTTATTTTTACTTTTAATATAAATTTAGAAATTTTGATAAAACATAGTTCGTTCGAAGTTTAATATAATTTCGTTACCTGACAGTAATGTTCTAATTCCATTCGTTCCACATTCAATATCGTTCTTAATGTTTAGTTTTTTAATTCCACTTATTCTCCGCTTCATTAGATTTCGTTTCCAATACACTGTGTTGCATAACTATAAAACAAAGTTCGTTCGAAGTTTAATACAATTTCGTTACCTGTCAGTAATGTTCTAATTCCACTCGTTCCACATTCCATTTCGTTCTTAATGTTTAGTTTTAGAATTCCACTTATTCTCCGCTCCATTAAATTTCGTTTCCAATACACTGTGTTGCATAACTATGATTATTGTGTGCCCCGGTAGGCAAGTTGGTAGCGTACTGGCCCATCAGTGCGGGGGTCGTGGGGTCGATTCCCACCGGAGGCACTGGCCTGTTTTCGCTACAACGCGCCGAAAGCCATAATAGCTAGTGTTCGGTTAGGGCAATAGTATATAATTTGTAATTATTTGATTATTAATAATTAAAAAATAAAACTACAAACTTACAAATGACTTTTGCTATTTTTTTTATAATATCACAAACGTGTTTATAAGACTATTAACTGTTTTTAAGAATGTAGTAGTAGTAGTAAGTTCTTTATTATTTCAGATTTAAATAATTACAAATTACAAATTATTATAAAAACTGATACATTCAATAAAGATTATACAGCATGCTTTAAAACCGTCTGCCGGAAATTGGTTTATAATTTACAAAATTTGATTTTACATTTTCTTTTAATTAATAATCAGAGAATTAAATTCACTAATAAAATTGAAAAATATATATTTCTTTAATAATTAAATTATTTTACTAACAAATTTCTATATGTGAGAGCATTCTTTAGCCAATTCGTGTTTTCACCACCATTTAGAATTCGGATAATTTCAATATTTGATAATGCAGTACTACCAAAATATTTCAATCTTATAGATTTAACTAAGGGGCATCTACCAATAAAATGATATGTTGTTTCATTTTCATTCATGTTACAAAGAGAGCAAAATCTGAAATTTTGTACTCTATTATATTGATTTCCATTTAGCCACAGCATATCTCCTCTTGCTCTCCTTATAAAACTTATTTGTTCTTGACTGTGCTTTTCATTACAATACGTTAGGCCTTTAGAGCAGCGGTGGGCACAAAGAGAAATGAGAATGTATTAGTTATTTTACAATAAAATGAGATTGTATTGGTACTATTGCACTGAACAAAATCACTTGGTTTCGTTCGTTTTTTTTTTTTTTTGTTTGTTTACATTGTTGAGTTTTCCCAACCAAAATCCCACATAATGAATGAAAATAAATACAATTAAAAAAAAATTATAGTACGCTTGTCTTTATTAATTAAAATATCATTGGTTGTTGTCAAATATTATCTGTGTACTTATTTTATTAAACAAAGCGACATAAACCTACTCCATCCAATGCTGGCAAGCAACTAAACAATTTTTTTGTTGGTTTTTTTCGGTTTCTCTTTTTATTTTTATTTACGTTCGGGTTGTGTGTGTGTGAAAAACGATTAGTCTTCGTTGTTTCAACAAGCGTTTGCGCATCACTGCTTTAGAGTGATCTAGATGTTTAAATATTCTTTGTTCACTAAGCTGAGCATTTCTTTCATGTTCTTGATACATAGTTAACTTCATTGAATCAATGAGATTTATACACGTTTTGTTCCATTCCGTTTTGCCTCTTTCTATGTCGGTTATCTCAATGTTAAAATCTTGCAATCTTTTTCTGAAATCATTGTACCAAAAAATATTTCGTGCTATAATTAACTTGCATAGTTTGTCTGGCAGCCTTCTGTCATCATAATCAAATATGGTTTTCGAGATATACTGAAGATGAAGACTGTATGTGTAGAAATGATTTTCTTGTTGTTGGGTTTCTAAAGCTATCACATAGTTTGGAGTGTTGCTTGGGAGTCTTAGAATCCGTTTAGTAAAAAAACTTTGTAATTTATCGATTTCATCAAACGAAGAGTTTCCCCATATCTGTGCGCCATAAGTCTGTATCGATCTACACACCGCCAGGAACATTTTCCATTTAGCTTTAAGTGATACTTCTTTTCTTATAATAAAATTTTTCCAGGTGGCATTAACTACTAACTTTGGCAGCATCATTTTTAACACTAACATGTTTCGAGTATAACATTTTTGGAGTTAAAGTTATGCCTAAATACTTGTACTCCGAAACCACCTTAACACTTTCACCATTAAATATCCAACATTCATTTGACCCCAATTTCCCTCCTTTTCTAAAACCATTATTTCAGATTTAATGAGATTAACCTCCATTCCCCAGACACGACAGTATTCTTCCAGATTTTTAATCATATTTTGTAAAGTTATTACATCATCGGCCAGCATAACTATATCATCAGCGTACATCAGGACTCGTACGTTTATATTATCTACCATCAATCCACCACACAGGTAATCATGCATGTCATTTAAATATAAAGCAGTAGAGACAACAAGCATCCCTGTTGTTTCAAAATAATTGGAAAGATCAGTACCTGTCCACACTGCCGATTTCGTGTTTTGGTAAACCTGTTCAATTACATTTACTATTTTTGATGATACTCCCATCTGATGTAGCTTATAGAACAGCAATTTCCGTGGTACTCGGTCAAAGGCAGCTTTAAAGTCTACAAAAAATGCATACACCTTTCGTTTTTTCTGCGAATTTTATATTGACTATATCTGTGAAGTTGTAAATATTGTCGATCGTAGAATACCCTTTACGAAATCTAGCTTGATATTCGTTAATATATAATTTCGGTTTGACCACTCAGATAACCTTTCCTGCATTATCCCCATCATTATTTTACCAATGCAATTCATAAAAGAAGGTTTACATCACCTTTTTTATAAATGGGATAAATAATGCTATTTTGAAATCGTCATAACTTTTTTTACCTTCCAAAAGTTGAGTATATGCATTTGATAATGAGTTCAGGTAGATATCACTAGCATCTTAAAAAACCTCGTACGGAATTCGGTTTTCACCTGGAGCTTTGTTTACTTTAGCTTTTAAAAGTTGATTTTTTACTTCATTTAAAGAAATAGGCGCATCAAGATAATCATCTGTAATGTTGTTTTTTGCATAATAAATATCAACACAGCTCACTATGGGGTTCAGTAACTCTTTAAAGTAATCATGGACTCTTTCAACATTTACCTCGCATTCAATACAATTTTCTGCTTGCCTCAATTCTCTAGCTCAAGCCCGAAACCTTTTACTATCAGTCACTGCATTAACTGTCGTTCCACCTGGCTATAATACTCGTTTCTTTTCTTTTTGCATAGATTCTGAAAACTATTTTTACTCTCAGTGTACTTTTTCTTATCACTTATGTCCTCAGACCTTCGAAACGATTTTAATAGCTCCATAGATTTATCCCTTGCTTTTTTTACATTCTTGGTCAAACCATTTATTTTGAAATACAAATTGCTTGGCTGTTATTTTTGGAGCTTGCTATGAGTCCAATATTAACTTTGCAAGGTCATTCAAATCAATTACTGGCGTTTGTGCTTTCAAAATTTCGAGATTATTATTTAATTTATTGTTGAATATTTATTTTTTCTGGGGGTTCCATTTAAGTTTTGGCAAAAGATTAATTTTTTTTTTTTTTGAGACTTGTTGACAACTACTTATGGACACAACAAGTTTTATTGGTCCGGACCAGATTTGTGTTACAACCTCAAAGCTCCCCAAAATGTTTAATATTTCCATAGAAACTGCACAATAATCATTCACTGATTTACCATTTTCACTGACAAACGTAAAATCACCATCCTCATCCCCAAACGTTCATCCGTTTAGGATTACTAAACCATAATTTTTACAAAACTCTAAGAATTTTCTACCATTTGGGTTTATAGATTTGTCTTTTGATTTTCTTTATTCAAGGCCAGCTGGAAACTTTACCAAATTGTTGTCTAGGTACTGTTGTTCTTCACTTATTCTCACATTTATATCGCCCATAATAATTGGGTTCTTCACATCAATTGTCTGCATATACTCTTCAACTGTATTAAATTCTTGGTCCCAGTTTGAGCCCCTTATATAAAGTGGCATGATACTGAATTCGAAGAAATTGTTTTTTATTATTATTAGATCTAAATCTCCATTAGTTTTATGTTCATATTTCACTCCTTGCTCTAACAAATCCTTTCGAACTCCACAAACGTATCCCCCTATGCCTCTTCCATATCTACTGTTTCGAGTGGCAGGTTTCCAAATAGTTTCAAATTTTTTAAATTTATTATTAAAATTTATGATATTTTTCTCCTCGACATGAGTTTCCAACAACATAAAAGTTTCGTTTTGCTCCACGTACTTAAAAAAATCTATTTGAAAATACTTATTTTCAAGCCCATGTACATTATACGATACTATTTTTAAATTAGTTTTCTTATAAAAATTATCTAATTCTAAATTAACATTTTCTTGTTTAATACATTTTATTTTATTACTGTGCTCTTTTTTTAATAGTTTTTTGAATTTATTTTGGCAAAAATTTCATTATAATCAAAGGTAATACTTTCCAATTTCTCACCATACAATTCAGCTAAAACTTCTTCTCCAGCTTTTCCACCGCACATAAGATTTGTATTCTTGTTCCAGGAAAAACGTTTATCATTTATTACCAGCTTATCATCTTTCCCCGTAACTCGCATGCTTTTGTTTTTATTAAGAATAGCTTTCTTTAACTGTAGCATAATCTTCTTGTCCGTCTGCCGTTCCATGCATAATTCACGTTCAATGTATATAGAAGTTCCTTTTTAATTTTTAGCGTGCTTGAAAACTTCAGATACCATATTTACTTACTTCAACTCTACCAAAACCGTCATCTG
This sequence comes from Delia radicum, assembly GCA_021234595.1. NCBI lineage: Eukaryota > Metazoa > Arthropoda > Insecta > Diptera > Anthomyiidae > Delia > Delia radicum. The sequence goes on from CM037854.1 coordinate 100,608,395, forward strand.
TTCGTTTTTTTTTCAAAAATTTTTCTAGTTTGTTCAATTTCAACTCCATTTCTGATCTTAAGATTGTCCTTAAACATTTTTTTCACTGCGCCATAGCAAGATTTTTGGCTTACTAATCCTCTGATCATTTTCTCTGTTCACTTTCAGCTTTTGTATTACCTCCTGCAGTAATTTGTTTTCATCTGCCAATCTAGTTACTTCTGTTTTAACTTCTCTAACGTCTTCTTTTACTTCCAACAAATCCCTTTTTGTGGGCATATTTTTTAACTTTTCATCCAAAACTGTCGACATTAAACTCATTAAGTCACATGCCGACATCTTTCTTTTTAAGAGTGTGATAACTGATCTATTATTGTATAAATTTAAGAGATTACTTAATTGATCTAAGAGAAAAATTGTGTAATAATATCTTGTTAGGGTTTCTCAACTATTATTACATATAAAGGCAACAAAAAAGAAGAATAGCAATTAAAGAATAATTAAAGAATCGGTTTTCTTTATTGTGTTATTTTAATCTATTTGCAAGAAAACTCCGCTTTTTTTTTTTGAAAAACGGCAAATTTCAGGCTATTTAATAAATTGCTTTAAGTTTTCGGAAAATTGCTAGAAACATACCCCGTTTATATGTGGTTTGTCACAAGTTTTGCAAATAATTTAATGATTTTTTTCTAATGAGAGAAAGTTCAATCCTAATGGTTTTGTAGAGACCTAAGTAAGGAAACACAATATTTCTCAAAAATAAATCTCGGAGGCGGAACCGTAATTTTTTGGGGCGCTTTTTGTTTCGATTGTATGGCTGAATTGGCATTTCCCAGCACTAGTATGAATTATTCTTTGCATATTAAAGTATTAGGAGAGAAACACGTGCCATTCATTGAAAATAGCTGCGAAGAAGAATTAATTTTCCAGGATCAAAACTACATTTAGAATATTTGGGAATTATTACCCATTCAAGTATACCTAGAAAAGCGTCAATATGAAATCATTTTTCATATAAAAGAAGTAGTTATTGATGCGTGGATGTCTATAACGTAAGAACTTCGAATAAATCTCGTAGATAGTAAGTCTGATGATTGATTTAACTGATTGGATTTAAAAAACAATGCAGTTATTAATACACCCAACTCTTTTTTGCACGGTCTTTTTTTACACGATTTTGAAATAACACGGTGCACAAAAAGACAAACTCTTCTTTTTTACACGGTTTATTTGTTCTAACACGAATCCAAAATAATTTTAAACTAAAAAAATCAAAAACTCTCAGGATGCCTTACATCAAATGGCTACTTAGTAAAATACTTTGGGTGCATTTTTATAAATATAGATTTGATAAAACGACAAAATTTGCTGCATTTTTTTTATTTATTTGTGTTTTGGCAACGCATATTGAAATGCATTGAAATTTCAACGTAACCTCCAGATTTGTACAGCTGGGTACCATGAACTGCATAAGCAACTCGAAAAACCAAAAACCCAGCATTTGATTACAGACTTCCTAACTAAAACCAAACCAACTACAGACGACCTTATTATGGAACGGAACTCATCAATGGATTCAAACTCCTCAGATATGTTAGATATACGAGTATCTAGTGATGAAAGCAATAGTAGTCTAGTTGGCAATAAACATGGCTAATTACTAAGCAGTTATGCTATTTGCTAATAAAGCTTTTTTCTTTTATTTCTCAAGTTAATTTTTTTCATGTACAATATTTACTTATAGATTTAAGTTTTCTGTTACCTTTTTTAATAAAAATATGAATTAATTTATTTTTTTAATTTATGTAACACGTGTTTAATTTTTTTACACGGTTTTTAGAACAACGTATAGGAATTTTTTTATCTAACGCGTTTTTTTTTTTTTATTTTGGAACACATCCCTGATTTAAGTATGGGATTCGTGCTTTTTTTTACACGTTTATTGTTGGAACGTATCTACCGTGTAAAAAAAGAGTTGGGTGTACTGCTGTTTTAAAATATTTGTCTTAAATTTTTGTAAATTTTGATATATTAAGTTAAGTGTATTTATAGTTATGAAACAAGAATTGATTTTGTTTTTAAAAAGTAAAATAAAAATAAATGAATTGTTTTTTTAGTTAGGCATTATTAATTTTCCATTGAATTTACTTTTGTGCTTAAACTTTTTCCATTGATTTTACTCTTCTACTTTTTTTAACATATGAAATTTAGTGAAATTAATATGTAATTATAGTTTTGCAACGCAGTGTATTAAGCACTCCAATTCCACACATTACTCGTTTTATTCATATTGCTTCGAAATAGAAACATATTCTTTAAAAAAATAATGTATTTTTACTTTCTAGCCCAGGATTATTTTAGTACCAAATGCTTTTTCGTATCAATTCTAATAAGATTTTAATGCATTAGTGTTATTTCGTTATCATTAATAACGATTTTTCTAATGGGAAATATTTCATTAACATTGAAGGGGAGTGATTTTTTTTTTTTTTAATTTAGAATTATTTAATATGATTTCCTGCAATTAAGTGTAAGTATATTTTTTTTTGTTCTTTGATGGTGCAATATATATTTTGAAATAAGATAAATACAACGAGATTTATAAATTGTTATAGCTTTGATTAAATCAAGCAAGAGCTGTAACTTGAATACTTTAAATTTGTTTTAAACTTAAAATTTAATTTTCGCGCCGTTAAAGATCAATTATTAACGCGAATGTATTTGGCATGCTAAAAAACATAAACATACAAAAAAAATTTTTTTGAAAATATTTTAACTCAGTGTCAAAAAAAATTTTAAATTCATCATATACACTTTTATACATTCATATTGTAAACCAGTATTACGGTGATGGCATTAAAGTGTGTATCCAAGTAAATGTTAACACAGAAAAAGTTACATTAATAGAGACTAACTTAAGCGATAGTTTAAAATACAACATTTTATTGATTCAAAATTTATACAGATTTATATTCTGTACCATCTTATATAAAAGTTAAGCGATTAATATAATTGATGTGAGCAAGATTATTCAAATTAAAGATCATTTGTTTATTTATTAATTAAAAAAGTTTTCTATCCGCTAATTTAAAGCAGACTTTATCTACTGACAGGTCCTTACATGTTTCATTTCGCGTCACCGAAAATCTTCAGAGAACCAATGTAGAAGGGGTAGAATATTTTTACCCAAATTTTGAAGTAAAAAATGTCAACGCTTTACCCGTATTCTTTTTATTTAGCCGATAAGACCTAAAAAACAAAATTGGAAGAATTGAACTAATTCAAATCAAAAATAAAACATTTTGAACTAATAAACATTGATCTTGAACTTAAATAATCTTGCTCACATCATAATTTACGATAAAAGATCGAAAAATAAACTTCTGGTTTTAATTTTTTTAAATTTAAAAGTAAAACATTTGATTAATATAATATTTTAAAATTTTTCTGGTATGTATTCCATAAGCAATTTCTGTTGCGATTTTTCGGTCTACTTACAGTAACTCACAGCTTATTTCGTGTGAGACTATATTTTTACTTCTAATTAGAAAAAAAAAACAACAATGCAATTCAACATAAAATTATTTTGAGTTTAGAGCTTTGTATTTGGTTTCCTTCACACGCAAACCTTTCCGTCAGACCCAAATAGGTTATACTTCTGGGATACCGTTATTTTCTCTGATGAGAGTAAATATAACCTATTTCGGTCTGACGAAAAGGTTTGCATGTGGAGGAAACCAAATGCGGAGCTCCAAACTCAAAGGTTGCACTTTATTGAAGGGAATATGGTGCGGAAAAATTTTGCATAGGAAGGAATTTCAGCTTCTATCAAGACAACGACCAAAAGCACAAGTCGGGTGTAGTCCATACATGGTTGATTTGGAATTGTTCACAAACTTCACCAATGTCACCAGACATAAATGTAATTGAAAATATATGGCATCTGCTTGTAACAAAAATCAGAGTTTATAACATATCCAACGTAAACGACCTAAAAGAGGCCATACACACTGAATGGTATAAGATTTCCCCGGATTACACGAACAAAATTATTTTCTTCGATGAATTCTCTGTTAAGAAGAGTGATAAAGCAAACAAGTTACCCCACCAAATATTAATTCCCCTTTTTTTAATTTTTAGGTAAGATTTGTTTTTAAGTGTAGTATATACACGAAATAAGCTCTGACTTTGATTTTGTATGAATTTTTGTTTTTGTTATAATTTTTCTTTTTTATGGACAGGCTCATCAGTGATTTTCCATTTAAGTTGTATTATTATTATTTGTGTCTTATAATTTTTCAACAACCTGCGGCTGTAAGAATCATACCTGCGCTCATCTTACACTACAAACGTAACAATACCAAGTCATGACCGTTTAGCGATCACACCCAAGTATGGCCTCGAATCTAATGCAGCTAAATTGCAGTTTTCTTTCCCATTAGGTTTTTCTGTTATTGTATCTTATACTCAGAAGTGATAACACTAACAACACAAATATTCTATTTTTATACGTTTTATTGGAAATTTCGATTGTTTTTTTTGTATAGTACTATTCCGGGGCATTATCAAAGACTATCCGCTATATAAAACTTTCCTTCGGAAGCTGTGAAAAATACACAAATACATAACTTTTGTCGTATATAATACAGCATTAAAATTTTTGAAAAAAAAAAACAAATATTTAGTAGTTTTGCTCGTTTTTTTGGCTTTATTATTCTTCTTAGCTTTAGCATTCTTCTTATTCGAAATTTTTTGCACTATAAATGTACTAAGTCCATCCATTTTTTAACTTGGCGCAAAAAAAGTTTCGAACATTGCACGCGTCGTGCTATTTCGCGGCCAAAAACCTTTCGGTAAGTTCTCAAAATGTTGTCCACATTTTTGGCCTCGGAAGTGCTTTTTTCATGTTTTATGCCAATTGTTAGACCCTTATTAAACTGTACTACCACATTTAAGACAAACTGACTGAATGTGTAACTTTTTTGTGATTAGTTTTAAAAGTCGAACTTCTATTATTTCGAAGAGCTTAAATAACTTTTTCACGCCCTTGCTGTTGATTATTTATTGTTAACTAATTATGCAACTGATTTTGACAAATCAAAAAATTTTATTATCTAATACATTTTTCAAACATAGTCTGATAAAAAAAATATATTTAAATCAATCGCAAAAAAGTTTTATATAAAAATGTGTGATAACGTTTATTTGGGTGCACACTTTGTGTATCAAATTAAAGAAGTTTAGCCGGATATGAATTTGATAAAATTTTATAAAAAATCTTCGTAAAAAACACACACACATAAAAAATCAGAAAAAGCTACTAAAATATAGTAAGCAATGACGTTGCAGGAACACTGCTGAAAATAGCAGATTTTATTTGCTTAAGTTTAGTCTGCTAAGAACAGCCAAAATAAATTATCTACAAGAAATTGTGAAATTTTCAAATAAAAACATACGCTTTTGAAATCAGCAGTTTTTTTTAGCAAACATTTATTTCAGTTGATTACTAATCTAATCAAAGTAGTAAAGTAGCTGCCACAATGATAATATCCATAAGCAAGAACTAACCATTTTATGCTCTGTATATATAATATTATATATATTGAAACAACTGTTGCAACTATAAACGTTATTTTTAAATGCCAATCATAAAAATATAAAATATGCAATCAACATATTATTTGTTTAAATATCGCTGATTTTAAATAGTGGAATTCAGTACATTTTTTTAAATTTTTAAAAATATGACGTGATATAAAAAACATATATTATACACTCTTAGAAATTATCCTGTAAAAATAGCAGAAAGAGCTATTAACTTAAATTGACGTTGCAGAAAAACTAGCTAAAATAAAAATTTGTTTTTTAAAAAATTGTGGTAAGATATGAACAGCAAAAACAAAAATGTTGGCTTGACAAAATTTTTGTTTTACTCGAGCTTAATTTTAGTTAACTGTAAATGATAGCAGAAAAGAGTTTTTTTTTAAATATTTGCAGTCAAAAACAGTAAACAAAAACTGCAATATCAATAATTTTTTTATATATTTACCTTAAATTTAGTTGAGTGTAAATGACAGTCTATTTTAGTAAAATATATTGTCATTTGTAGACTGCTGACTTCAGAAGCGCAGAATTTTATTCACATAAAAATGAAACAATTTTTTTTTTGATTTGTTTTATCAAATTTTTTGCTGATTTTAGAAAATGAATTTGTAGCTTTCAATTAACTAAAATTTAGCTCAAATATAACTGAATATATGTAGATTTAACAGATTTTTTTTTGTTTTATTATGTTTAACAAACAAAATCGGCTAATTTCATAAATTTGTTTGGTTTTTGTTTCCCATTATTGTACTTAAAATATTTACTTTTTACTTACAAGGGAGGTATCCAGACCCTAAATGGCAGATTTTAATGAATTTTGGATATGTTGTAGAAGACCACAAAAAATGTAAAGGACCACAAAAAATGTAAAGCAATCTAATGTTTAATGCTATAAACACATAGACGACTGCAGCTACACGACTACAGCCTGTCAAAAATAAAATACACACGTTTATATGAAAACGATTATTTTGGCACCAACACAACTACACGGCTACCCGACTACTTTTGCCGCTGTAGTCAACTTAGGTTAATTTCTATTTTTGTTGGCTGCAAAACAAAAATAGTGTTGACAATAAAACAAAATATGTAACAAATTAGTGCTTAAAAATATTTTATTTTGTTAAACACAAAAAACGTCGCAACATCAAATGGTATAATTGCATTAATATTCAAGAGGGGTTATATAAATTTATTTTCACGTTATAATAATGTATTATAAATAAGTAATTGTATTTTTAAGTGAACTTTATATACATGTCTACAACCAAGCATGTTGTTCTATTTTAATAAAGAAAAAAAAGATGTAATTGGCACTACTGAAACAAAATGTATTTGTATCAGGGATGTTAAATGGAGTTTTCAATTTTGTACCAACATCCAAAAAAAATTGTACTTTTTGGACGTTGACGGTACCATTTTTTTTTAATTTATTAAAACAACAAAAAAAAATACATAAAAATTCTCTTGTACAGAAAAAAACAAAACCTTCCAATAACATACATTATATGTATGAATAAAATAAGGCATAAAAAAGTCTTATGAATATATGAGACCAAATCATGGAATTATTTGTTTAGTTAATAAACTATTTGGAATTTCTACATCATAGCAGCATAAATTTGTCGCTCTTAACCAATCCTTAGTCTGTATGAGACTTGATAATGTTGGCTAATGTAGTCTGTTTCTTTCCTTAGTTTTTATTATATTTTGAAAAGAAAAAAACTCTTTCCATATTTGCAGACCAGTGTGGAATGGATAAAATTCCAGCAACGACTAGAAATGTCTGGAAACATATTGACATTCAGTTCATTTTGAAAATTAGCTACTACCGACCAAAAACTACAAACGTTTTAATTTTTTAACGACTTCAGTTAAAAAAATTTTAGTTTTTACTCTGGCTCAAGTAATATTTTTACTAAGAAGACAAGAGTGGAGCAAAATTAATGATTAATCGGTTTTTTGTTAAAGTTCTGCCTATTATGGAGGCTATAACTTTTCTAAAACATTGGGTTCTGATGAGATCTTTAACCAGATCGAAATACTAGTATTAACCTAGCTAATATGTTTGATTTGCTTTATTTTTGTAAATATACCGAGGTTGAGAGCTCGTTCTAAATTAAACATATATAAGATTGTTTGGAATTTTCTTTCATTTCTTTAACAATAATTTAATTTTCGTTTGAGTTTGAATTTTAACGTCTTTTTCAGACAATTGCAGTTAATACTATAATTAATATGCAATTTTATTTAATTTAATTGTGAAAGGCGTGGTAGAGAAGAATGAGTGTATTTTCTAAAAATCATAACTACATTGCAAATATTCAATTTTTTCTGAATCAGACTGCGCAGTTTCTGGTATTGAACGTTCGTCAGTGACCCTGTTTTTTTTTTGAATTTTTGAATAATGTAATATTTGTTATGTTTTTATTTGTTCGATTGCGTCTATATGAAATTTTTCTGTGCAATCACTGACCGTGGTATAGATAAACTGATTTCTAATGCCACATGCACTCGCACTACACGTTAGACAGAGCGCTTTAGCCCTCTGAGCTATAGTTAGGTCGAGTTTTGTTGTGATTAAAACTAGTTTTATTCAATACACGGTGTTTTTGTTCTTGCATACATAATCTCAGAAGTACAACTCCAACAACACAACAGTTCTATTTTTAGAAACTCACCTCACTCTAATGTCCACTGTTTTCCCATATGTTATAAGTGATGCCATATCTATATATCAATTTTCACTTCTTCAGAATTTTAATAAATTCAAAATAAAAGTGAAGTTGGCTGCAACAAGTGTCAATATATGTAAGAGCTGCCAGATAAATTTTGTAAAAAATCGTAAATTTTTAATCGATATTAAAAAAAAAAAATTGCCAACTTTATTCTTCAAAATCCTTAAAATGATGATAAATCGTAAAATCTGGCGGATATAGTCGCATATATTTTAAGAGCTCATTACATAAAACGAATAAATGCAATGAAAAAGGACACAATAACAATTTGTTTGCTATACTAAAAATTCAAAAAGGGGAAAAATTAAAAATGTTTAAATTGTACCAAATGAGTAGCGGTAGTACCACGGTACTTTAGAAGGTCAAAATGTACCAAACAAAGTACAATTGTACCAACTTTAACATCCCTGATTTGTATAAAAAACAGCTATTGATATTTTTAAATTGAATCGTGATCAGCTGTTTACTATGCTGCTGTCGTTTCCAAAATAATAAGTAGCTGACCACACGGCGACGATTGCAGTCAACGGCATTTGCAGTCGTGTAGCTCTGCAGTCTGCTGTGGTCTATGTGTTTATAGCATAAGGGTTAAAAAGTGGGCTAAAAATTCATTAGTTTTCTCAAAATATGTTTTTTAATTTTACACAGGTTTAAAGTACTCAAGAAAAAAATATTTACTACCCATCTTGCATGTATTATTTACAATATAGTTGAAAATGCTCTTCGGGAAAAGTCGCATAAAACCGAACAGTTTTGAATATCGGAAAAAAAAGCTCACAGATCTCCTCGATTAAATTAAATAGGCCTTACTATAAATTAATTTTACTCAAAACGTATTTTTTTGATTAACAAAAATTCATGGAAGACATAATTTTTACACCAATAAACGTGCCTTCAAAAAAGCTTTTACTTGATATAAAATTTGTCTATAGTTACTACCCTATGGGGAATGGGACCGGTTCTGTGTGTGCCACAGACCGGTTCTGCGTGTGCCTTATGTAAACAACTGTCAAGTTTAACATTGGCTTGTCATAGGAGGGCGTCATATGTCGTGCTTTAAACCACATAGTGGCATGCCACAGGACTAACCAAAGATGGGCATACCATAAGACTTTCGCAAACGGCACATGTCGTATAAAATAAACGAAAACTAAACAGCTACAGCATTCTGGTTAAGTTGTATGCCCTCCCTTAACCAATCACAGGATTGGTAATGTTAGGACAATTCACACTGCTTAATCCACTTCAGTATTAAATTATACCAGTCCTGTGACAAGTCCTTCTTTAACCAGTCACTTTTAAGACAATTGACTCCTCATTCTCCATAGGGTATAAATAGAACGAAATAAACCGAAATAAAAAATATAAAATTGCGTAATTTTTCAGCCCACTTATTGTTAGTAACGTCTAAACATGAGATTGGGCAGCTAAAGAAAAAAGACGTGTCTGTTAAATTCGTATTCTCTACAAATATCTAAGGTTCATTAGGATCTGCGATTGCGGATCGGGATACCTCTCTTTACATTAAATTTGTAGTATGTTTATATTACTACCTTACATATGTGCTTAATAATAAAAATTCAAAAAATTTCCTTAATGTTTACTATTTACTTTCAAGTCAGCGCATTTTATACATCATTTCCTTACATTGTATTTTGCAGGGGTTTATTTAAAAAAATTTTTTTTATTCTCTTTTTAGACAATGTATGCAACAGATAAAAGGTAAAATATTTCACGTTCAGCGTCTGATATATAAAACTTTATGTAACAATGTTGTTATATTTGAATTTAAGCATTCCACAAAGCAGTTGTTAGCGTACCCAGTTGGAAATATCATAAAACACGTCAAAGTTTTCGATGACTTGCAGGTTCGCTTTCATTTACAAAGCCGATGACCCCTAAACTTTTATGAATTGTGATTTCTCATAGTTTTTTAATACTTTCCACTCCTATTGTTGATACAAACTCTTTTCCGCGGCTTAAAATTAAAAAAAAAATTAAAGCTTTTAGAAATTGATTTCGGTGCGGAAAGTTTCTAATCCAAATTGGCTTAAGAGGTTTACTGACTTTAGGAATCATTATAAACAACAATATCTAAACAATTATAAAAATGTAAAAAAAAGGTTTTTTAATACCTTTCGCAAAAGAAAATCACAATATTAATATTATTTCGAAATTATAATTTACTTTTCGAAATTATAATTTACTTTTCTTTATATACATCGAGATTATTTTAATGGTCTTTTTAATTTACAGCAAACTTTCAACCACCGTATATGTAGAGAAATAAATCAAATCAAACATATTAGCTAGGTTGATACTTGTATTTCGATCTGGCTAAAGATCTCAACAGCAAAATAAGTTTTAGAAAAGCTAGAGCCTCCAGAATAGGCAGATCTTTGACAAAAAAACCTACTAATCAACAATTTGTCTCCATTCGCGTATTCTTGGTTATCGAACACGTAGCTGGGATCTTTTCCTAACAAGCATCATGACGTTACTGAACTTTGAAGACCACAAATGTTCAATTTATATAAAACAAATTTTAGTTTTACTCCGGCGTAATATATATATATAATATATTACATTTTACAGTTTTATTAGTTGTTTTGTTTATATATACACTCAAAAGAACTTTTCCACAAAAAATCAACAGTTTTTTTAAAAGTTTACTCTGTAAAGTTGTTTCAGTGGAATATTCAGTTAAATTACCAAATAAATATATTTTTTAACTTTCTGTCTGTTATTCAAAAAACAAAATATACAAAAAAAAAAAAAAACTAACTTAAAAACGGTAATAGTTACAGTATTCAGTTAAAATTTCTATTTTTTTTTTTTTTTTTTTTTTATGAAGATATTTATTTACAATCTATTTTACAATATTTAGTAAATTTGATCACGTAAATTAACTTAACATAAGTTATTAAGCTTCAGTAAGCTTAATAAACTAATACTAACATTTTGTGTTCATAATTTATCATTAGTGAGGGTTCTTTTTACAATATTTATAATATTTAAAATCTTAATTCTTATTTCCTGAATGGTAGGTCTAAAACGTGATGTCGTGTTAGCCTCCTAATTTCCTCCGTTTCGTCTAGTAAAGATATTGCTAATATGTTATTGTGATTACTTAGTCTGTCTAAATATCGGGTGCTAAATTTATTTATTTCATCCCTTATAAATGGAATATTAAGATCTCTATGAATTTGTTTGTTAGTCATATACCATGGAGCATTTGCAATAACACGTAGCGTTTTTGACTGATAACGTTGCAATATTTCCACATTAGAGTAGCTTGTTGTGCCCCACAACTGAAGGCAATATGTCCACACCGGTTTTAAGATACACTTGTAAAGAATAACTTTTTTTTCCATGCTTAACTGGGATTTATATCCTAATAACCACCACATTTGTTTTGTTTTTATGTTCAGATGTTCTCTTTTTGCAGATATATGTTTTTTTCCATGTCAGACGTTGATCAAGATGCATGCCTAAGTATTTAACGGATTGAGCTTTAGGTATTTGAGAACCGTTCATGTACAATGATGGACATTCTTCTTTCCTTAAACTGAAAGTGACGTGTTTTGATTTTTCAGTATTAATACATATCTTCTATTTTGTTAACCATTATTGCAATTCATTCAAATAGTCTTGCACGAAGTTAGATGCTTCATTAGGCGATGTAGATGATGCTAGTATAGCAGTATCATCTGCATATGTGGCTATTGTGATATCACTAGTTACAGGAATGTCAGATGTGTATATGGTGTATAAAACAGGACCCAATACACTTCCTTGTGGGACTCCTGCGTTGATCTCGCATATTTTTGACTTATCATCGCGTACTTTCACATAAAACTTTCGGTCTTCCAGATATGATTTAAGAAGAAGCTGAAATGGTGTTGGTAAAACTTTTTTAATTTATATAAAAGACTTATATGCCATACCTTGTCAAAGGCCTGTTTGACATCTAAAAATACTGCAGAACAGTATAATTTTCTTTCTAATGTGTCTGTTATTACATTCACTAATCGATGGCATTGCTCCGGTGTTCCGTGCTTATGACGAAAGGCAAATTGATGGTCTGGTATTATATTTGTCTTTTCGATAATGGGTAACATTCTACTACAAAATAATCTTTCAAAAATTTTTGAAAATGTTGGTAACAAACTAATTGGTCTATAAGATGATATAACGTGTTCAGGCTTATTGGGCTTAGGTATCATTATTATTTCGGAATGTTTCCATTGAGATAGAAAATGTGACAGTCTTAATATTGAGTTATATATTAACGTGAGAAACAATACGCTTTTTTTTGAAAGGGATTTTGCTACTATTGGATCAATTTTATCATATCCAGGCGATTTGAAATTGTTGAGTTTAGTGATTTCATCTAGAACTTCTCTTGGTGAAAACGATTTTATTGGGGATCCATTTGGCAAGGAGTTCCTAAAAAAGTTTTTATATTAGTTTCATCACTATTGTCGTTAAAATAATTTGGTTGAAATATATTTTCCAGATGATCAGCAAATTCATCAGCTTTATGTTAGCTACTACGACACCATGTTCCGTCAGGTCTTTTATTGGGACATCTCTTGTAGTCGGTTTTTTTTTAGATATTTCGTTGCCTTCCATAAGCTGTGCTCATTATTATTGGTTGCACTTAAATTTCTTAAAAAGTTTGATAAATTTTCATTCTTAGTTTCAGTTATGCGTTTTTTAGATGACTGGTCGCTTTATTCAAATTTGTCTTGTCTCTCGGATTCCTACATTAATTGCCAAATTCTTCGAAGTCTTCTTTTATTTCTAATTAAATCTCTAATTTCAGCAGAAATTATAACATTATTTCCATTTTGTGGGGTTGTTTGCGGAGTAGAAAGAAGTGCAGCTTCCTGAATTATGCTTGTAAATTGTTCAACGGCCATATCAAGTTCATTACCTGTTTTAAGCGAAATATTTAGTTCCAAATTTGTATCCATCCAATGTTGAAATGATGTAATATTTGTTTTTGGTGTAATGATTTTACAAACTCTGGAAACAGTTTGTATATCTGTGTTGTAATTAAGTATAATTGGCGTGTGATCCGAACTTAGATCATCACAATCTAAAATGTCTAAAAAGTTACTTGATATACCAGAGCAAACAAAAAAAATCTAATAAATCAGGGATTTTACATGGGTCGCGAGGCCAGTATGTAGGTTTACCAGTAGATATTGCTTTGTAGTTATGTTTAATTATGCACTTATATAGTTCTTTCCCCTTAGGGTTGTTAATTCTAGAGCCCCACCAGGTGTGCTTGGCATTGAAATCACCATCAACAATGAAGCGTGAACCAAGTTTGGTAAACAAGTTTTCATAATTTTCAAGAGACATGGTGTGTCGAGGTGGAAAATAGACTGCATAAATGGCAACATCATTGTTGTTGCATTTGATTTTAATGCCACTAGCCTGAATTGATGATGATATTATAGAATCGACTATCTCAAACTTTATGGAAGACTTTATTAATAATGCAGAACCGGCGTGAGCGGTACCATCGGGATGATTAGCTTGTATTAGGTCGTAACCTCTAATATTAAAATAAGTTTTCTCAGTGAAATGAGTTTCTGAAATTAATAAAATGTCAATACATTGTGAAGAGAGAAAAATTTGAATTTCCCTTTTGTGATTGGATGCACCGTTTGCATTCCATGTTGCAATTCTTAGGTTTATTTGCATAGTTTCCTTTGTTTTTGTTTGTTTAAATAATGAAAAGTTTTGCTAATATAGCGCAGTAGATGTCTATTCACAACCACGGTTTATTAAAGACTGAATTTCTATTTAAAACAAAAAGTTGTTATGTTATACTGAAAATTGAAATAAACGAATTATGGATTTTCTCAATTAATTTTTCAATGAAAAAAAAAAACTAAAAAAAAAAAAATACAATTGTTTTAAACGAAAAGTAAGTAGTCCTGTTTTTAACTGCTTTTCTGTAAATTTAATGTATATATTCAACTCCATATATTTACAAAAATAAATCAAATGAAATATGTTAGTATTATTTTGATCTGGCTAAAGAGCTCATCAAACCCGAAGTTTTGGAGAAGCTAGAGGCTCCAGAATAGGCAGAGCTTTAACAAAAAAACTATTAATCATAACTTTCATAAAGTTTTTTGTACTTTTTAGTGAAGTTTCATGTTAAACGCATAATGTGTTCGATTTTTTGAATGTGTTCGTTATAAGGTACAAATTTCTTTTAAAATTCGTAAAAGTGTCCAAAATATTAGTTCGTTATATAAAAAGTTTGTTTATTTCGTGTGAAATATGCTAGTAAATGCGTTGGGACCAGAAAAATTGTTCGTTTTATAACAAGTTCGTTTTCACCGGTGTTCGTTATGAGCAAACTTCACTACACTATAAAAACAGCCCCTAATATGCTTTCCGTCAGTTTTAAAGTTTTTTTTTTGTATGACAATCAAGTAATCAATTTGTTATATTGATTAAACTTTAATAATGTTAACCGATTTTAACATTTTTATTTTTGTTGGACTTTTTTTTGTTGGAGTTTAGTATCGACTTTTAACTGGAAATTTTTAGATGTTTTTTTAGAAAGCTCTTCTTCAATGCATCGTTCTTGTCAAATTTGTTTAGTCTCTTATTTTGCGACTAATGAAAATATTTATAACTTTCTTATTTTTTTTTATAATGCTCTGATTTTGTCAAAAAAGTGTTCAGAAATATCTTGTTTTCAGAAAATGTTCAAAAAAGTGTTCAGAATTATGTTGTTTTCAGTAAAAATAAACTTGGTCAGAAATGCTTTTTTATTTATTTTTTTAATTAATAAATAAACGTAGCACGATTTTTGTTTAACAATAAACAAATGATCTTGAACTTGAATAATCTTGCTCACATCATAATTTATGATAAAAGATCGAAAATTAAACTTTTGGTTATCATTTATTTTTTTTGTATTATTGTTACTAATCCCCATGTTTGGTATCAGATTTGTTTTTAAACGAATTAAACAAACAAAAACTATACCACTTTTGCGGAAATGATTTGAATTCTCGTTTGATAGCTACTCTTAAAATATTAAAATACCGCTACACCTTTGGCGGTCCTCATTGAAACCAATGGACATGAACAGATTTAGGTTATAAATATCTTCACTCAGGGAACTTCTGCTGTAAATATTTGTAGTTGTTTGACTTGTAATGTTGTATCGGTACTTTTAAGTGAAAAAGCAGTCATATAACAAATTTCAGTTTTGACTACAATTGTAGTTCATTTAAAAAACAACCTTCATCAAATTTCTGTATTATGATTATACATTAATTTTATAAAGTAGTTTTTTTTTTATTTAAAAAAATAAAACTAATAAATGTTTGTTTAATTCTTACTGCATATGTGGCAAAATTTTTACTAAAATTGTGGTTAATTTTTTTAACAATCAAAAACGAGTGATAATGTCAGTTGAATTTACCGAAATGTTAATCGTCATTTTTTCAAGTGAAATTTCATTTGTTTTGAACTACATTTGCAGTGGTCTTTATATACATAGTATTCTTAGTGTAGGAGTACATGCATGCTAGGCGGCATTTGTGTGACATCAAAAAAATTTTATATTTTTTTAAAATTCCAAATATTATATATATGAAATTTTAATAATTATAACTCCCAAACCAATTAAAATACGAACTTGCAGAAAATTACGTATTATCCGTAGAATATGAAGTATTTGAATTTATTTGCACTTTCTTATTTTCCCAAAAAAATTTTGTAGCCATATATCTCTTTAGACTGAAGCTTAAAAGCAGTTTTTTAGACACTAGTAATAAAAATGCATATTTGAAACAAGGTTCAAAATTTACCAACAAATGAAATTTTGACAACTTATTTTTTAATTTTCAACTTTAAACCGGCTCTCGCTCAAATTGCTATGTTAAAAATTCTTAAGGTATACAAAAATTGGATGTATATATCTCTTTACACTTAAGCGATAAATTATAAATTTAAACGCAGTTTTTAGACACTAATGATGATATTGCATATCTGCAACAACTTTTGAAATTTATTAATTCTTTAGAAGAAAATTCTAAGTTCTAAAATAGGTTTCAGCTTAAAAATTGGTAGGACTAAAGTCATTAAGATTTGCAATTATGTCAGATATAAAATATCATTCTAGTATTCAAAAAGAGTGTTAATCTTAAAAGTGATAATACCAGCCATGCAGAAATTGCCAACCGTACCAAAAAAATATTACTTTCAAACCACTACTATTTTTTTAAATCCCTGTGTTAAAAATTACAATGGTACAACAAATATTGTAATAGGAAGGCACTATTTTGTTTACAAAGCATGTGTTTTGACAAATTCTTTGCCAACATTATTTTTATTAATAATAAAATTTAGTAAAATAATCTTTTTTTTGTGGTAAAATTGCGCTTTTAAATAACAAAACAATAAAAATGTTTCATTATTTTCTAAAAATATAACAAACTTTCTATTAGTTTTTTAGATGCTTTTATAAAGGGTCCGCCATCTAACGTTTTTTTTTCAACTAGTGCTTATTTCGTGAATGGTAACACTTAGCTCATGTCTGATTTGACAGATACTTAGTTTTATCCTTCCGCTAAACGAATATGGTTGTGTATACGCTTGAACAACGCCGGGAAATATAGCGCCATCAACATCAATTCACCGTCGTTCTCAACAATTGAACATTTCGGAGACATCATTGAGACGAATTTTGCATAAAGACCTTGGTATGACGCCATATAAATTCCAATTGGTTCAGGAGTTGAAGCCAACTGACCATCCAATGCGTTTTCGCTTCGCTAAGTGGGCCTGCGATCGACTTACAGAAGATGCCGATTTTGCCAAAAAAATCATCTTTTCAGATGAAGCCGCAGAGCTGATGTCGTTTGGCCACCTCGGAGCTGCGATATGACACAGTTGGACTATTATTTGTGGGGTGCGGTCAAAGATAAGTGTTACGCCAACAAGCCAGAGACAATTGACGCTTTAAAGGACAATATTCGTGAAGCCATTGGTGAAATACAGCTGCACACAATCGATAATGTGCTTAAAAATTCGACCGATCGTGTAGGCTACTGCATGGCTAGCCGAGGCAGCCATTTGAATGAAATTATTTTCCATTATTAACCGGAAGGATTGTACTTTCAAATAAAAAAAGAAATTTGAGAAAATATTAAGTAGTTTTTTTTATAGCATTTTCAAAAAAAAAAAAAGTTATTTGGCGGACCCTTTATAACTAAGATAAAGGAAAGAGTTTATTTGATATCAGTTAATTAAATATTTTTTGCTAATAATTAGCTCATTGATTTTCTGCAAACCGTTTTTCTTGATATTACCAACTTTTTATAAGCATTTTTTTCTGATTTTACAGATTTTTTTCAGTGTATACTAGAGTGTTCCAGTACAAAGCAAAGAAAGTTAAACGAGATAACTTTTTGATTAATCACAAGTGCGCCCAAGGTAGGCTGGTTGGAAGCGTGATGTCTTATCAGTGCGGGGGTCGTGGGTTCAATTCCGACCAGAGGCACTGGTTCAGCTAGTGCTCGGTTAGGGAAATAGGATATAATATGTAATTATATGATTATTAATAAATAAAATAAAAAAATAAATAAAAATATCCACTTTTTTTATTTATATTAAACTATTTTAGTAAAAATACACGCAAAGAAAAAACATGGTTGAGGGAACCATATTCGAAGAGCATCATACATTTTTAGATTTATGATTGCGACAACCATGTTACTATGGTTGTGACAACCATACTCTTAACTGCTTTTGTATCATAACATGATAATTAGATTGCCTTATTATGGTTCCAAGTATATCCTAATATTATCATATTATAGTTCTGGAAATTTGTATGAATTATCATAAAATAATATTCTCCCAGCATTCTATTGAAGCTGAATTAAAAAGATATGCATGTTTTTTAATAGTATATTTATTTAATAATTCACATATTTAAATAAACTTAGGTTTAAAATAATTTAGGTAATCCAATTGTCTTTGCGCAGAAGAATAAGCTTTGTGAAATAGTGTGTCAGCTATACAAGCTATACATGTGATTGCAGCATAAAGCACGTATAAAAATATTGGTAAGAATACAATTTCACAATGCATTAATAATGATCAAAACATGTTTGCAGCAATCATAACAATTGCATTATAACCATAGTATAGTCCTAGTTATCATAGTATGATCATGGACATGTATTTCGTCATCATTTATTACCATGTTATGATTATTGCAAACCTATTATGATTATTTCGTACTATATACCTAAAAGCACGTGCATTTTGTTTAAATTTTTTTTCACATTTTTTTCTTTAACAATATTTTTTGAGTAATTATAAACAATTAAATAATAAAGCACTTTTTTTATCACTTTTTTATAATAAACAATAACTTTATTTAACGGGTGAGCGATAATTAATCTTTTGGCTAGTCTTCCAGGGCAGACCGAGTTGAGAATACAATTTATTCCTTCTTCCACAAACAAATCACCATTAGATTACCAGCACTACGTCCTTTGTACGCAACAATAAAACTTTTGCCTAGACTTCCACGGTAGACTGGGTTGAGACTGCAAACTTATTCCTTCTTCCACAAAACAGATCACCATTAAAATTAACACCAATACGTTGTTTGTCCATTTTTAATGTCTATTTGTTTAATATTATTTAATTTTTTGAAGCTGACTGTTTCTCACAACTTCTTTTCTCAAAATCTCAAACAAGAATGAAACCTAAAGAGCGAAGACGCTCATAAAAAACCCAACTGATCATCTTATAGTTGGTGCAACTCTAATATGGCTGCAGTTAGATAGAGGAATATGATAATACATGCTTTAGTATGATTGTAGACAACACAATAATATGATAACTGAAAAATGAGCGAAATTTTTACTAGAACATGATAAAGCAACCATATTATTGGTGAAATATGATTGATACAATAATAGTTTAATTGAAACAACCATTTATTGCTGTAGGAAACATAGTTTTGTGGCCGCAATCATATTGCAACCATATTTTTTCTCTGCGTGTACCTTCTACATAATTGCGTTGCTCATCGAATCACAAATTGGACAAATGGATCTGATGAACACAGCAAAATGTTGAGAAGGTCTTCGCTAGTAAAACATCTAGACATCTTTCTTGTGTTGTGCTCACGTGTGTTGTGATGATTCTTTTCTCCTGTTCCTCTTCTGATAAATCTCCAATTAGTAGCATACTATATTGAATGATTTGTTCCACATGCTACAAAATTTTGTGCCATATGGACGGTAAGGTGCTCCAAGCATATTTTTCATTATAAAGTTTTGCGGTTTGACATACTGACCAAATTTGTTGGAAATAATTTGTTTGCTAAATTACATTAATTTTAATATTATTTTATTAACTCTATTTGACCAACTGTAATGGAAGATGCAGTTTCTGGGTCAGAGAAAAACCTTCTAGCCGTATTCACATCGCTGTGTTTCCTTCTGCCTGTTTTGGTTGGCCAATCAACAAGCGAGTTCCAGATATTTAGTTTGTACTTATTTTTCATTTTGCTTTCTTTCGTCTGATTTGCATGGTTATTTCTCACTGTTACACCGAAATATCCATATTCGAAATCATACCAAAATTTTAGAATATGTTCCATAAAACCGAACTCTTGCGGAAAGTGAAGACATTCCGAATTCGTAGGCTTCCTTAAAATCACTGTCTTGTGGTGGTACTTGGCTTAATTTACTAGATGTATTTTACAAATAATGGAGCTTGAAGATGCCTTTCTGTTTGTTAAAGCTTGGTCAATTTTACCATCAATCATAGTGAGAAGCATTTAAAAATTAATTATAATACTATGATTATTGAATGAAAATATTACTGGCTGAATATTTTCAATTTGGGTTTTAGTTTTACCGGTTTCTTAAATTGTGACGTCATACGTTTATTTTTAAAAATAAATCGAATTGTGTTGAAGACGATGTATCATTTTTCCATTTATCGATATCAATCCCTGTAGCTGTACTAGATGACGGCTCAATATCAATACGATCAGGGAAAGACATGGTGAAATATTGATAAGATAATATTAGATAAGATAATGGAAAATGGGGATATATATGAATCTGATAAATTTTCAGCATTTCATTGTTTGTATTGATTTTGACCAGAAGATCTATTACATCCTCATTTATAAATTTATTTAAGACTGCAATCTCCAAGATTTTTTAAATAGTCTTCATCTAGGGTATGCAACAATCGTTCTGCAGTATGTTCAAGAAGATATTTTAATTTAACTTCTGCTGAAATTGAAATAATATCAATAACAGCAGTAACTTCAAAGGCAAGCAGTAACTTTTTGCAGAAAGTATATCACGATATTCGGGAAAAGGACCGGTTTTTCATTGGTTCATTATCGTTACTCCATGTACGGACTTTTTTTTGTCAATTTTAATTTTAAAATAAGTGCTAGAGCTTCTTCTGTATTAAACATATTATCTCTGATGGACTTAGAAATCTTCTAAAAACTCATTTTGTGCGACCGGGGCTCGCTTCTAATATTTTCTCAATTGTTGCATATTTTTGTTGGACGTATTTTATGCAAAAGCTATTACTTTATGATTTTTTGAAAAATTTCATCATTCAAATTTTCAAGTTTGCGTCTTCGTGACCGTTAACTACATTCATTAATTGATCTTGTTGGTCGCCCCTTTTTCGCACTTCTATTGCCAGTGGTGGGTAACTTTTGAAAACTAGTTTATTTTGCAAACATTTTTTGTGTAATTGAAAAAACAAACTTTTTCTTGCCACGATTACAACCTGGTTAATGACTTTTTAAATCTCTCAAAAAACTTGTAACTTTTTTTTTTTGTGTCGAGCAATTCCTTGTTCATTAATCAGAGAAACGGTTTTTTATTATGTGAGACAAAACATCATTATTATGATTCTGTTGGAAATACATTTCTGTGAGATTTCTGGACGCCTTCACTGAAAATATACCAGTGTGCGCCGATGCTTTGTCAACACTGTACCAACTCTTTTTTCCGCCTGGGCTCTTATAACGCTGTATATTCTTTTAGTATTTTTAAAATCATATTTTCCATCTAAATTAAGCTGTTTTCAATGTTTATGATGTATTTTTTTACATGTTGGTTGTCTGTTTTTCTATAATGTTTATTATTAGTTTTTCTAGAATGTGTATTATGCAATTTTATGTATTTGGAGATATAAAAAATTCACATATAATTTTTTTCAAATTGGAGTTTCCGCACCATTCCAAAGGTTCCAAACAACAACGGTTTGTAATGTTAAAAGTTACTATCCTTTTCGTTTGATAAAATCGAATGGGAAAAACGATTACCATCGCTTAAAAGTTACAATTTCCTCCTGAAAAATTTATATATTTTCAGTCGTAAGCTTTGTTTTCGTGATTTTTTTATGGAACGCATGATTTTTTTGGAACATTGAATTTGTTTTTTATAGCAACCCACAGCACGATAGATTTACAGAATATTTCGTGCGCATTTGGCACGTTTTTATAATTTTAGTGAATTAATTCAGTTTTGGTGGAATTTTCCGCTAATGCTGTTGCTTATGTAATGCATACATTAACTTACTTCACATATTCGTGAGATATTTCAACATTACACTGAAAAATTGCATTATTTAGAAGTAATTTTTTTGTTAAAAATGAACAAACTGAAAAAAATTTGTTATACGTTTTAATTATTTCTTTAAATATTATGTATGTTAATAAAAATTTAAAAATAAAATACCGCGAATAAGCAAAGGGATGTAGTTTTAAGGTTTCGAATTACAATAAATGATTTACACATTTATAAAGACAAAAATTTATTATAAAGCAAAGTTTTCCCGTGACACTCATAAATAATTCTGTATGTTAGAATTTTTTCGTATAGTATATTTTTAAATATTTGCTTAATATTTTTCTTATTGTAGATTGCAAATAAATAAGAAAAAAAAAAATATTTTCAACAAGCAAAATAAAAAAAATTTAAATTTGTTGTTATAAATTTATAAAAAAAAATATAAGAAGTCAGCGTCCGACTTTAAAATTTTCAGTATTTATTTAGCAAACAAAAATCGTGATTTAAAAAAATGTCCTGCATAATATGGAATGACTCCTATGTAAGCATGAGTGTTCCATTTTGTTTTTGTTTAAATGACACACAGATTTTTGCAAACTTTTGCTTATACATAAATATAAAATGTTTGCATTTTCGAGTCATATAGTCAAATTTGACATAGAAACAATTTATAAATCGGCGAAATTTTTAAACAAATCCGAGAAATTTCGATAACTCAAAAATATTTGACTCATCTAGGGACACAATTGGGGTAGAAAGAGCTGATTGAGCAAATTTTATACAAATGTAATTTTGTATCGGAGTTGGAGTTGAAGAAATATTGGGGTCAGTGATACATTTGACTTCTCTATGAACACCATTGAGAGAGTTAGAGTAGTGGTAGCAAATTATACAGTTATAGCAGTGGGGGCAAATTTTATATTATTTTTTTTTGTATGAGAGTGCAAATAGGGGTAGATATGTTCTGCATAAACTGAATGGGGGTTGGTCTTACATTTATCCCTCTAGGGAAAACTCTGGGGCAGTTGTTTGACTTTTTGTGGATTTTTCGCCATTCTTTGACCCCAATGATGATCCGCATCCATTCCTCACAAAATAATGATTCTAGCGCATCGAAATAAAAAAAATCGTCCACTATCCCACACCTATTCTATACACTATAAAGTTTTTCGACACCTTCGTTTAGTTTCTGGTAAGTTGCACGTCTCCTGACTTACAGCGTTCTTAAAACAAATTTTCGCAAACATGTATCCTTTAAAGTTTACCACTGTATCTCTTAATAGAGGCTATTAGAAATTGGAAATTATACAGCCATTTGCTACTTAGAAGTCCGAAGTTTCACTGAAACTTGGAACAGGCATAAGTGACATAATATTGTTTTAAGTAAATGTTATTTTATATATTATTTATTAATTAAAATTATAATCTGTGGATAAACTCACCTATAATCGGTATATACAACCACGTTCTGTAAACAATTCGGTTATGGCAACCGAATTACTGTAAAATAATTCAGTTGTGGCAGCTGAATTGACGCAACTGTTCGGTTGAGGCAACAGAATTATGGAGGTTGGTTCGACCGACCCAATTCGGTTGCAAAAAAATTTGGTTGTCCAACAGAATTCTGTGAGTGCACTTCATACACTAAACAGGGAATCGAGCTTTTGAATATCGCTGGGAAAAGAGTATCCAGCTAAAAGGAGATTATGTTGAGAAGTAAAGAGAATTGTTCCCAAATTTGTTGTGTTTTCTTTATTAGGTCGGCTAATTGTGAACCGTATATCTTTACCCCATTTTTAAAGAGTACATATCTTGGAAAACGATAAATAAAAGTTTTAAAATTTCAGTTATTTCTTAATAAAGTTTTGATTTTCTTTTGTCCATTATCATTTTTATTTAATTTAATCGAATAATTCGTTATTCGAAAATAATTTTTTTATATTGATCGCTCGAATTTTTTTTTTTTTGTATGATTTGTGTGTGCTTGCCAAATGTCTAATACGCTATCACAACCACAGTCGTACTAGAAGGTCCACTGTACGTATGAGTGTTATTGAATTAATATTGGTTATACGCCTGGTAAAATAAATTGGTAAAATTGTATGATGAAGGCAAAAGTCTTTATAAAACAATATTAGAAGTAAGAAAAAAAAAAACTGACAAAAATTGTATTTATAACCATGGATGGTAACCGACTCGATGATGTTATCGGTAAAAGCTAAACGTAGTTTTCTTTTATTTCGATAACGGTATTTTAAAGGTAACGATATTTCAGCTATTTCGGCAACGTTTTTAGTGACACTAAAAGTCATCTATAATATGCATCTAAAATAATAAATATGCACTAAAAACTAAAAAATATCCAGTTAAATTTCTTTTAAGTCCATGATTTTTTTTTTTTTTTTAAATTTCAAAGTTAATTTGCATTCTACACACGTTTTTAATAATAAACACAACATTTTATTTATTTGTCTTGAAATGCACGGATTTAAAAAATCACTGAAATCTATATCTCTTAATCATACACTCAGGGAACTTCTGCTTTAAAAATATGTAGTTGTTTGGGTTGTAATACAGTTTCATTATTTTTAATGTAAATGTAAGTCATTTGTAGAACAAATAAAATTTTTAACTAACCTTGTAGTTCATTTAAAAAAACAACTCACATCAAATGACTGTTTTATGATTTACATTCATTTTTTACAGTTGTTTTTTGTTATTTAAAAAAATAAAAAAATTTTTTGGTTTATTTGTTACTACCATGTGGTTCATTTTTTACTACAATTGTTAGTCATTTTTCGAATATTAAAAAAACAAATGACAATGTTAGTTAAATTTAATGAAATGTAAGTCGTCCTTTTTTTAAATGAAATTTCATTTGTTTTTGACTACAACTGCTGTCGTCTTTACCAACATAATTTTCTAAGTGTAGTTAGCATATAAAATTCAAAAAAAAAAAAAAAAAACACTCTTAAGTGCTTGATCAGCTTGGTTCTTCTTTATTCTATATGCTCCTTGGTCAAATATAAAATAACAACAGATCTTTTTTAAGGAAAACTTAGAAAAATACAATAAAAATATGCAATAAAATATGCATTTAAAGCAAAATAGGTAAAAATATACAACAAAAATATGCATTTAAATCGAAACAAACTCTTTGATTCGCAAAGATATTTTGTTTACCCTGTTCCCAGACTTAAGGAAAAAAACATGCCTTTGCATAAACTACCACACAATAATGCCAATATAGCACGCAAAAATTAATTACATCTAAACTACTTGTGCGAACTTAATGAGAGAGACTACTCAGAAGGATTACGGCTTCCACAAAAATGTTCTTTAGGTTGTGGTAGAGAAAAACACGATGCACCACAGAGCGCTAAAGTACTCCCTTTTTGTAAAAAAAAAATTTAAGGTGTCTCGCTTTTATTTTTCGTTGATTTATTTCTACTTTTTTTCTATTTGTAATCTCGAATAGTGTAGAAGGAAACAGAATATCAATATAGGACTATAATCTTTTACCGTTTCCCATCTTATTTAATTTCAAAGTGACCCCTATTTTCCGAAAAACTTGCCTTTAGGTTTTATGAATTCTGCGGTAAAGCTTTTTTCTTTTAGTTTGCAAATAAAAAATCTTTTTGAATCAAAAAAATCAGTCATTGTAAGAAATATTTAAATTTTAAGTATTTTAATCTAATCCGTTATATCAAAAATATATATTATTAGTATAAACTCTGTTCTCCTTTGGAACAGGTTAATTAAAAGTATCAACAACGCTTTAAAATTTAAAAGGGAAAATCTTTGATTATTATTCTTAAATTGTGAGTTCTTGATTTACTTATTTATATTACTATTGATATTAAATTTAATTAGTTTTTATTGATTTATGTATTTTTTAATTTAAAACTAATCTTAGAATGTATCGTTTTTGCTTTTTGTGTAAACCCATATGCTAATAATATAAGACTGTAGTCTTACAGGTACAGGTTGCCAAGTAAATTGATTAATAAAAAAATTAATAAAAATATAAAATATATTTAATTACGCCGAAAGCGTGTTTCTTCAAAATTAGGAAACTGTGTAGTTTTTTTAATTAAACTTTTTTCTATGATTTCGCAAAAGACTTTTAATATATAATTAATTATGCTTCTAAAAAAGTTTCAGTTTTTATTTAAATGATATGCACTTCTGTACACTAAGAAAATTATCTGCCTGATCTTAATGCAATTTTTGCATAGATGCATTGAAGTTGAACTTTAACTCGTCAATTCAAACTTCTAATGGAAGTCTTCATAGAATTTTATGAAAAATAATCATTCTGTTTTCTAAAAGTTTCATTCACTAAATGAGGAAGTTTCATTAAAAAACTAGTTTAATAAAAAGTATGAAGCTTTTATTAGCTTTAGTATATGTTTCGTTCCAGTTGTGAACAAGAGTTTCATAAGTTTAATGGAAATATTCATTAATTTTCGTTCACTAAAAATCTGTCTGTGTAATTATTAGTGGAGAGAGCATAGTAGGTAAGATTAGAAACATTGCTTAAACTATATTAAACTATGCTTAAACTATACCATTAAGGGAAATTTTTTGCTAAATAATTATTAGACTAGTTTTTGCAAACTTAAATTTGTTTTTTATATCCTTTAGTTATATTAATATTTAAAAACAAAATTTTAAAAAATGTTTACCTTAAAAAAAAATAAACTTTGCTTTCAATTATAAAAAAAATACAAATAAAAAAAATCGTTAAATATTTTACTAAATAATACTAAATTATTTTATAGATTTAAAGAATTTATACAGGAATACAGGAATTTTTACTAAAAAAATATTTTATTCTGAAATGTTTACAACAACTATAAATTGGAGTATATAAAATGTGATACTTTTTTTTTTTTTTTTTTAATTTAACCAATACTCAGGGATGCCCCCTACTCATGCAGTGCATTGTATTGATCAGGAAATAAGGTATGGGAAGGAGGAAAGAGGGAGTAGTGTTTGTGGATATTTGATTTAAATTTTTCTAAATTGTAAGTAACAGGGAAGACTTCTGCGGGAAGTTTGTTCCACATACGAATCGTTCGACTAAAAACGAATTTTCTCTGCACAACAGAAAATCTTTGTTAAAGTAAAATTAAATTTGAACATAACGGTTTTTAATTAGGACGATACAACATATACAACACTTTATATTTTTATGATTTTACAAATACTTAATTTTGAATTCCGCCTTTGCTCATGGTTGTAGTAGAATATTTCAATAGCGAGTGACTGCTATCGAAGCAGTTGTAGCACACCAAAGTATTTTCCATCTACATTTTTTAACGACAATTAAAAAAAAAAAGGTATTACTTAATTTTTTTAAGAATGTGAAACTAGGTTAGGTTAGGTTAGGTTGAGCTGGCCGGTCAAAGACCCCGCATAGACCATTAGGTCCCTAGCGTTACCAGATAAGGAACGATAACCCCACGTTAGGTCAGTCGTTAGTGATAGTAGCCAGAGTTCCCCACACCCCTTAGCAAATGTTTAGAAGTCTCAAGATTCCGATTTCTGAGATTTCTCCCAGATCGCGGAATAGGTGGTCCCCTAAACATTTCGCCCTTGAGCGTGCAAGAGCAGGACAGTGGCACATTAGGTGTTCCACCGTCTCTCTGTCCCCCGGTCCCCCACAGAATCTACATTCGTCACTCTGCAGCCTTCCCGCTCTCTTGGCAAGAACTGCCGTCCAGCAGTGACCAGTTAAAATCCCCACAAGAAGTCTACAGTCGCTCCTGGACAAGGACAGTAAAAGTTTCGGTCGCTACGGGATCGTAGGATTTCCACATGACTTTAGATACTCTGCATGTTTCGGTATTCTCCAAACCGCATCAGCTCTTCGCATCATCGTGGATTCTACATCCCTTTTCAGAGACCGAAGTGGCACGCGAACGTCCAATGCCATTTCAACTGGCAAATGGACTCCCCGTTTAGCCAGTTCATCCGCAACCTCATTCCTTCAATACCCCGGTGCCCACGAACCCAATAGATGTGGACTCTCCTTCCGGACCCAAGTCTCCCTAGAGAGTTCTTGCACTCTTGGACAATCGAAGAGTCCGCCTGACTATCAATAAAGAATTAACGTACCTGCCCCTCCGTTTCAGAAACAAGAGCAAGGTCAGCAGCCATTTTGGCCGCCATAACTTCCGCCTTAAAGAAGCTGCAGTAATCGGGAAGTTTATGACTCCTCGATACCCAGCTCTCGACAAAAAAAACCGCTGCCCCGACCCCCTCCTCCATCTTTGAACCATCAGTGAAGAAGTTGAAGGTTCTGTGGTCAGGACGAAGGCCTGCCAACCAGCCGTATTCCACTCAGGGTAACACGCAAGCCAGTGGTGAAGCCAATTTTCGGGATGGTGTAGTCACTGCTACAGATCCTATCCTCAATAATCATCCCGTGACCATAAGGTCTCGTCGTAAATCTCCCCGTAGCACAAAGGCGAACGCGGATTTCCTGGCGGCGCCCTCCGCCACTAGATTAACGGTTGTAGATTTAGGATTACATCCAGTGCCGCGGTAAGCGTGCTGCGAAGTGCGCCTGTTACACAAAGTTTCAGCGAGTCTCTGCGCGCTCTCAAGCCGCCTACAGTAAGACTTTTCTCCCCAACGCTTTCCACCAAACAAGTACTCCATAGAGTAAAATTGGCCTAGCCACTGCCGTGTAAACCCAGTGCATGAGTTGGGGAGATAGACCCCAAGTCTTGCCTAGCATTCGTTTACATGCATAGAGCGCATTGTAGTCTTTTTAACTCTCTCCTCTACATTGAGTTTCCACGACAGCTTGCTGTGTCCAATATGAGCCCCCAGGTACTTGTGTGGTCCTTCAAAACAAGATTGGTTCCCCCTAGCCTAGGTGTGGTCCACGGGCCCACCTTGGTCTTATGAGTGAAAAGTATCAAATCCGTCTTCTCTGGATTTACGCCCAGTCCCACTTTGGTCCGCCCACCTGTTAATGATCCCAAGTGTAGTCTCCATTACAGAACTGACGACATCCAGGTATTTGCCAGTGACAATGACGGCTACATCGTCTGCATACACAGTCGTTGAAGCCGCATCGTACTTAAGCTCCTCGAGAAGTCCGTTAACAACAAGTGTCCACAACAAAGGGGAGAGAACTCCTCCTTGGGAGTTCCCCTACGCGCCACCCTCTGCAGTCTGCGCTTCCCCAATCCGCTGAGATTATCCTGCATCCCAGCAGGTTGCTTACCCAATTTACAGCCCCCAAAGAAGCTCCCGTTCCTGCCAAACACTCCAAAATTGCATCTGTATGCACATTATTGAAAGCACCGCTATATCAAGGAAGACTCCCAGGGCGAATTCCCCATAATGAAGGGCCTTTCTATCTGTGAAACAACCGAATGGAGTGCTGTCTCCACAGATTTTCCCTTCGTGTAAGCGTGCTGTTGTCGCATAGAAAATTAGGCTCCAAGCTTTCTCGAACATGGAAGTCCAAAATTCTCTCCAAAGTCTTCAGGAGGAATGAGGTAAGGCTAATTGGCCTATAATCCTTTGGATACAAGTGATTGCTTTTTCTCGATTTCAGTAAAAATAAAACATTTGCTGTCCTCCAGGATACAGGCACATATCCAAGTCTCAGACAACCCCTGAAAATTTCGGCCAGCCACGATACCAAACAGTGGCCACCATATCGCAGCAAGGCCGGAAATATACCGTCCGCCCCAGGTGACTTATATGGTTGAAAAGAGTCGACAGCCCATTTGACCCTTTCCCGGGTGATCAAGCCGTCATCAGTATTCTCCGGATAGATATCCGGTTCAACAAGGAAGACAGGTTCAGTGCAGCCCGAAAGTGAGTATCTAACAGTACATTCAGAGTCTCCCCGCTACCTCCTGTCCACTCCCCATTTCTCCTACATATAGTGCTTGGCATAGACGGATCTCTAGCAAGCATCTTCCTTAGTCTGGTGGTCTCCCCAAAACCCTTCGATGTTTCCGCAGAAGTCTCGCCATGAGCTTCGCTTAGCCCTACGTATGTCACGCTTGTAGATCTCAGTGCATCTCTGTATTCCCCCCCCAGCACTCTAATTGGTCCGCACCTTTCGCCAATTTAAAGAGCTCACGGAGTTCGCGTCTTTGACAGTCCAAATCCCTGTTCCACCAGGGAGGTTTGGACTTACGCTGGTCCGTGTAAGAGGACATGATGCCTCATAGGAACCTACAACTTTCGTCACCAAATCGTCCACCGCAGAGTCTACCTCACCCGGACTGTTTAACGTCCGCGGTTGGCTTAGTCCCCTGACCAGTAGAGAAGAGTATTTGGACCAGTCAGTTCTTCTAGGATTCCTAAATACCCTACTGTCCGGTGTATTAAAACACACGTTAAAAGAGATGTAACAGTGATCAGAGAAGGAGGGACGTGATAATACCTTCCACTCCTCCTCAACCCAACTCTTTCACCCATATACAGTGTCAAATCAAGAACATTTCTAGAGGTGGGCCTATATAAGTCGGTGCCTCACCCCTGTTAGCAATCTGTAGGTTAGTTTGTAATATAAAGCTAATAAGAGACTCACCTCTAGCGTTGATATCCTTACCGTCCCATATTGTGTGGTGTGAGTTCGCGTCAGTGCCCACCACCAGAGTTTGCTTCTTGGCACAAGTTTCTACGACAAGTCTCTGAAGTTCAGCTGGAGGGGCATCTTTACCATGTGGCAATAAGAAGATGCAAAGAGTATATTATCATCTTTGCCATTTTCTATTGCCACTACCGTGAGATCATCGGTGCTGTAATTAAAGAGAATATGTGAGCATAGGTTCTTCCTAACAAGTATAACAGATCGAATTCTACTTACAACTTTTGGGAAGTATGTATAAAAGGCACGTGACCTTAACCCAGATACCTGATTTCCCGTAGAGATCCAGGGCTCCTGAATCAAGGCTACGTCGTAGCGACCCTCCTCTAGAACAAGAAGGAGTTCGACCGAAGCCATTTTACTGTGCTGGAGGTTTATTTGCAGGATCTTTAGCATTATCAACCAAGATCTCCCGCCGGGCTCAGCTTCAGCGGCTGTTTTCACCCAAATAAGTCAGCTGCGGCAGCGTGGCAGCGGCTAAATCCCGTTCCACTTCATCAGGCCTCTAAGGTGTTGGGTTTGCGTCTCTCGGATTCGTTTCTTTCTGAGTTTCAGAAACACACTACCCACGCCCCATGACATTTTAACCATACCCGCGGATACAATAGGTCCTCAGCCTCCTTTGTTATCTGCAGTATGTAATTTTGACCATCCTTGCTGCCTTTATCGACATGCAAACCTTCCACTCTCTAGTCGGAATGTCAGGTTTTGGCTCTGTAGAAGGCGTAGGGTTACGTCCGGCTTTACAATGCGCGGAATTTTTCTTTTGCCTTTGGGATTTCGGGGATATTGGATCGATCCACAATCTTAAGTTGCACATCTTTCCACAGCCTTTGAGTCTCGGAACCACTTTCTTCACCCATCCAACGTCACATCGTCCTTGCACTTAATGAGCTTTACTCCATTAAACCAACCCGCTCCATCGAATGAAGGCATCGGTTGATCTGGTTCAGCTTCCATCTTTGCGACGATCTCCCCAAAGATTAGGGACTCACTGTATCCCACCGATCATTGGACATTTGACCGTAAGGATTGCTCATGTCTAGAAGTGCCACGCTCAATGGCGTTTAGCTACTACTCGCTAACCTTTGCAACCTTAGGCACAGGTTCCACGACGGCTTTGGACGTGCTGGGTCTTACGTCTTCGTGGAGATGCCTTTGCGCTTTTTAGGGTTTTGGGGATTGGTGGCGGATGGTGAATCATCGACCGACCGTTGTCTCTTCTCCTGCATGCTCTTAACACACAGCTTCCTCAATGCATTGGGGAACCGTAATTGTTGGCGGCATACTTACGGTTATTACCAAAATGACCCGGCCTTTTTCAATAGCGCCTGTTGCCCCTGCAGCCTATCTTTCTCTCTGCGGAGGAAGGATTGGTTATTGAGCTAAGACGAT
This sequence comes from Delia radicum, assembly GCA_021234595.1. Lineage (NCBI taxonomy): Eukaryota > Metazoa > Arthropoda > Insecta > Diptera > Anthomyiidae > Delia > Delia radicum. The sequence continues at coordinate 100,640,359 of CM037854.1, forward strand.
GTTGAATTCTGATCGCAGCCTTGTATTTAGATAGAGCTTTAAGACCCTCTTTACTGCGTCTCGGTCTTTCTCTCTTATGAGGAGGTATACCTTTCTGCGCAGTGGGAGACTTTAGAACTCATGTTCATCCTTTGATGTTACAGTTTTGACACTATCAAGATCCGAGTCTGAGCCAACATCAGCATCCATCCGTGTCAATTTTCTAGGCGTAACGTCTTTAATACATCCGCCGTGGGACGCCACCACGGCAGAGAATGTGTGACCGCTGGCGACACGCATGAGGGGAAGTAGATTCCCCACCGTGCCCGCCGGTGGTCGCAGTCACTGCTAACACCGACGTTTGGGGCGTATATTACCGCCCGGATTTCTTCTTCATTTGTCGTACTTTCCATAATTCATACTTCACCAATCATCGTTTTAAAAAGAAAAACCGCCGACCCTCTGGGTACAGACGCGGACCAGGAAGCCGCTCAATATGAGGCAGACGCGCCTGGATTTCGAAAAACCGGAATTTAGATCGCCCCAAGCCGCCCAATATTGAAAAACAGACGCTCGGACCGAAATAAACCCCGGTTACCTTCCACTTATGGTCAGAGCCCATCACAATAATGTGGACAATATGGGTTACATTGTTACACTATTATCAAGTCCTGACTTAGCCGTGTAACACCTGGTACACGTTTCCAGCCGGCACCACCCGAGGAGGGTTCAGTAGAAGGATTTGCACTGCCAGCCGAATGTGAAACTAGTTCTTATAAAGTTGTTGTTCTGGCCAAAATGTAAACGGTTACATTATGTTTTCAAATAATTAAATAAAGAAGAATATACTGTTTTAAGAATATACTTTAATTTTTGGTAATGCAGTAATAAACATTGGCAAGTGGATATGTAAGCGGTTATATATATAAATTACTTGTTAGGCTAATGTGTATTTTTGTCCTGGGGCCCGAGGTGCTGCTTTAATATTTTCTAGATTTTAGTATTGATATTGTTAATTTTAATGAAATGTAAATAAACCTTATATTAGCTAATTCAATGGTAATGTTAGTTAGTTTTAATAGGATATGTCGTTGATTTCAGTTCGTGATTTTTATTACATTTGCAATGGTTTTGTGTTAGTTGGCTTGGCCATTTTTAAAAGTTGCTTTTACTACATTGGTTGTTTTTTTAGTAGTTAAACTTACTAAAATTTAGTAGTATTTTTTATGGCAAATACAGTCATCACCTTTTAAATACATTTTTAGTCATTTCTATCTTTTAATTTCCTAAGCGTATCGTTAAGCAATGATTTAGTTTTTAAATCCTGCTGTTTTCATTTCATAAATATATGCAATAAACGGCATAATCATTTATATTGTAAATCTTTGTCTACTTACTATTAACTGAATTTTAATATGTAATTATGTTGTGCATATTTTGTATAAATTTGTATTTATGCAGATTCATACCCAAAAAATTTATATGTCAAATATTTATATGTAACTAACACTGTACTACACAGAAAATTCCCTCGGCAAATGACTCACAAGGAGTTTTATCCCGACCAGAACTCGCAAATTTTAATAAACTTTGGATATGCTGTAAATTATACAAAACGAAACGTGTTTATTTTTAGCTGCCCAATCTCACATTTCAGGTTTAAAGAGTAGGGTTACTTACTCATTTGTTTTGTATGAAAACTTGTCTTTAATTACGAAAACTATATTTGTTTGTAGGCAAAGTTAAAGTACTCAAGAAACAAAAATAAGATACCCATAATGTTCATATAGTAGACCCAATTGCCACATTTTTGAATTATTTGAAATATAGGTGAAAAAGGTTCTTCGGCAAAAGTAAAATCAACACCGAACGGTTTATAATATCGAAAAGCTCAGACGCCTATCGACTAAATTAACAGGCATTAATACGCACTATTTTTTAGCTAAAACAACTAAAATTTCTTAATAACACGGCAGATTTAATCTTATTCAAAACACAATTTTTTTACAATTTGTCCACCAGTGAATGTGTCTTTAAAATAACCTTCCATTTGATACCCACTTTTTCTATAGTTTACTTTTACTAGAACGACATTATAGAATAAACCGTAACCTGGGGTAATTTTTGATCCCACTTAGTAATACCTAAACATGAAATTGGGGAGCTAACAAAGCATGTGTAGCTAAAATTTGTATTTTCTGGGATACGTATATAATACTGTTATGCAAAATACTGTTTAGACAAAATACTGGTCAAAAAAAATTAAAATTCCTGTTTTTCATAATACTGTTTTAACAAAATACTGTGTTTCATAAAACTGTTTTTACAAATACTGTATTTCACAAAACTGTTTTGCAAAATAATGTGCTTTAAAAATGCTGGTTTACGAAATTTATTTTATTAAGATAACGTCAACAAAAGTAATATAATTTCAAAAATTAACAAAAACATTTTACTTTTTGTCTTTTGTTTTATTGAGCTAAAGATCCTTTATTTTATAATTATAATTATTTATTTCCAATATTTCGTCTTCGCTTTGGAAGACTTCTTCAGGGAAAATTTTTATAATTAAAAAACTTAAAAATATAATTACAAAAAGGCGGGAATAAAATATTTTCTAATGTCAAATTAAAAAAAATTAACCCAGAAAACAAAGTATAAATAATTGAAATATTATAACATAGCAAACAATTTTAAATTAATAGTTTCTTAAAATCTAATGAAATTATAATAATTTTATTATTTCCTATTAACAAAATGTCTGTAATTCTGTGCAATATTGGATGTGTCTGTTTTATAGTTAATCCTTTGTGTTGATGGTACTTTTATGATCTGTAACATTTCTAATGTATATATTCGTTTATAATTGCTTTCTGTGTTTAAAATTGATGTGTTATTAAAATCTGGATAATGATTGGAGTTGCTGCAGTGTAATGAATAATGCTGTTTTTGCGTAGAAGTGGTTTTATTGTATTTTTGATCGGATTTATGACCTGCTATTCTAGTTTTCAGTTTATTCTTTGTGGTGCCTACATATACTTTAGTGCAATTTTATGTGTCATTACCCCGACATGGTATCTTATAAACTAAATTAGACATCAAATTTACTTATTTTATTTTGTCTTGCTAAATAGTGAACCTAATGTGTTGTATGTTCTATGTGCTACTAAGTATTTCTTATCATCGAAAATTTTGGATTTTTCTAATCTATAATTCTCATTTAGATTTTAAGAAACTATTAATTTAAAATTGTTTGCTATGTTATAATTTTCAATTAATTATTTACTTTATTTTCTGGGTTAAATTTTTTTAATTTGACATTAGAAAATATTTTATTTCCCGCCTTTTTTGTAATTATTATTTTTAAGTTTTTTAATTATAAAAAATTTTCCCTGAAGAAGTCTTCCAAAGCGAAGACGAAATATGGAAATAATAATTATAAGATAAAATAAAGGATCTTTAGCTCAATAAAACAAAAGACAAAATTTATTTAAAATATCGAAGAAAAATAAGAAAATTTAAAACATTTTACACAAAATTAATTTCAATGCATTTTATAAACTTAAATTAGTACAAGAATTTTCGAAAATTCGCTTTCAATGCATTTTATAAACTTTAATTAGTACAAAATTTTTTGCAATTCGCTTTATAACTCTTTTAATGTTTGTGTACGCTTTTTTTTTTTCTTTAATTTATGTAACGTCTTTCTCCATTCGCGCGTTTTGAAATAGTATTACAGCTACCACCACGACCTCATTACCCAACTGCCTGATAAGGTGGTATAATCCTAACATTCTACGCCCACAACAGCTTTCAGTCTTCTATGCCAAGCTTCCACACTATTTTGAGTTCTTAACAAAAAGACAAGATTACTAAACATATCATTTGATTAACTACACGTGGGTATCAACACTTTTAATACTGCTGGCCCGTATCAAAACATTTGCATATGATAACAACACACAGGTGAATTAATATATGTTGATTACATTAGAATTGTCTTTTGGTTTTGTATGGTTTATTTTAATAATCATATATAAATTGAGATAAATTTTACTTAATATTACAGTGAAAGTTTTTGTAAAAATTAAGCAAAAGGGCGGTGCATTTTTGCTTTATTTTTACAAAAACTTTCGCCGCCCAGTAAAACAGGATTTTGCAAAACAGTATTGTGTTATACAGTATTTTGTAAAACAGTATATATGAAATGCAGTATTGCAACTGACGAATAATTTAGATGTGTTCTTTTGGGTTAAGAAGCCACGCAACTTACCACTCTTTAGAATGGATCTATAAAAGACTAAAACAAATTTGTTCTTTTTAGGACCAAAAAAAGCAAGTCCCAAATTAACCTAATGTTTTCTTATATATATTAGGGCGGGTCGATTTAAAAATCGGTCAACGTACAAGGAAAAGTATTCTATGGATCAAAATAAGAAACTTTGATGAGGAACCATACCTCTGAAACGAATTCTAATGTCCCGACTTTTGACCCGTAGTGTCAAATTTTGAAAAATCCCACTTGACACATTTATTGTGCCCCCAATCGAATATATTTATACATTCAATCTTAATACTTCAATCTAATTTATACATTCAATCAATCTATAATTTATACAATCTAATCTTGGAAAGACTCCCTCCTATTTCTGAAATATCTCTATCCCGAGATTTGTACATTTTGTGTGCCTCCCTACAAATCGACCCGCCCTAATATATGTATATATATATAAGTACCATAACTTTAATCAATTTCAATCAAACGATTTTAACAAGTTATAGCTCATCATCAAAAATTATAAACAAAAAACTTTCCCAGTTTTTAAAGTGTACCGATTTGGTAAA